>OX276489.1:11800000-12117571 GCA_946251955.1 Acronicta psi | reverse complement strand
GCCGCTTTTTTGCTCGTCTTGGCGGGGGCACTGCCGTGCCCCCTGATAGGCGTTACTGCATGTATTTACACGGTAAATTAACCGTCACCAGAAAGTATATCTATAGTTTATGATTCGCAGCTAGCAGTTGTATAATATAACTTTAATTAATGTCAAGGCTTTTAGGTGCTACTACTTTTTTGACTTTAAGACAAAAATTCAGTATAAATGGTTGTCTAATGATAATATATCTAGTGATACGATGGTAACTTAACTATTAATAAATAGTATGAAAAAGAGGGGTCAATTTTGCTCAACTTGCTCAATTTTGGACAGTTCGGGCTGAAATAATAAAAAAGAGATGCGCAACAAATACGCTTAGTGTGTTCAACAGGAACATAATTATTAAGCATAGTATTGCGCGACAGCCTGAGTTACGAGTAGGTTCTGTGAGTATAGCCCCCACTTGAGCCACCGGAGCAGAGACGTCGCGCCGTCCGGCGTCCGTCACACACTTGAGTAAGTATGCTAGTAAGTATACGGAACAGTTATTATATACTATATCCATACAATCTACATAATAGCTTAATTTCAGACTACAGTAGTTTTTTCTATCTTCATATTCCTCATCATCCGAGATAAAACTGTGATGAGGTGGTGGGGACCTATGGTCAAACAATCGTCAAGCTATCCTTAGACCTGACTGGCTAACAACCCCAACTAAAAATTAAATTATGCAGAAGTTGACAACCATTGGAACTCATCCACAGAAAAATATCGTTCGTGTTTCGTGTCCGTTTATGTGCACACGAACGCCGCGTCGGTCAGCGCCACCTGCCGATGAAATTAATATCATGTCCATCATAGTTAGGGGTGATTAGTAAGATAAATGGTTAGCAGCCCCCTCGATCCCATCCCCCGGTCCGCGCGCTTCGATAAACTGTCAACGACACTCATTTAGTGAATTAAAATGTTACCAGCTTACATGATTCATGCGCGGTGACCGTATTGGGATAAACATTAAGTGGAAAGTGGCGCGGCAGTACGTTAGCATCCTCTGTGGAACATCGCTAGCATTACGGCGCGGTGGGTGTCAGTACCATGATGACACACACACACACACGAACACACACACATCGCGCGCTCTGTGCCGCACCGAGCGACGCGCGACCCGGACGCGGACGATAGTAATCCTTATTTAATAATCGCAATGTGACGTGACGTATTTATTGCTAAAAGTAGAAACATGCTATACTAAAATTCAGCTTTCTTACTGTGACCATATTAATGGAGTAGACGTGATATGATTCTGGGGTGTTCCAACACGACACGACACGACACGACACGACACGACACGATACGACACGATACGACACGCCATCACGTTCGCTCATGTACTAATTCTATTTCGTAGAATATTACCAGATATCGAGTAACGTGTAGATTCAGTTTTGTGCGGCGAGCGCGTCCGCGTCACGTGCTCGCGTAATGTTCAGGTATTTTAATTAATAAAAAAAACACTTTGTTGGGCATTTAGTATAAATGCTTCAGTTTACATTACACTAAGCCGATTTTAATGAGATTTTATACAAATAACGAACACATAATTATTATAATAGGTAGGTATAGTTGGTTTAATTGCATCACACAGGTACTGACCACAACCGAGGACGTTACTTCAACATTAAAATCACTAAATATATGTAAAGCAAAGTCGTTGTCGCCCTCCATCCTCTTTTACGCGGTTTTAATAAGTCGCGGGCAGAAGCGAGTGTACGTACGAGTGTCGGATACGTGCGGCACATGTTCTTCGCAAATTCTTATGATGTAGAGCCGAGTCAGCCAGTACAATGCTACCAAACGACGTAACACTGCCATCGCGGAAGTACGCGACAGAGGTGTCCATATTCAAACGTCTTGTTTATCAGGGTAGTTTGGGGAGTTTTTACTACTACACTGTGTGTTTTGTCCATAGAGCGGGCCCCCCACCCGCACCGCGCCGCGCCGCGCCGCCGCCGCTCGCCATGAGACAGACTGTTCTATTTTAATCCGGGGTCGGCAGTTAATCCTACTCGAGTGGGTATATAAACCTTTTATCAGACTTAACTAAGTTAGAATTAACTTGTAGTTTCCGTTACCTAATTAACTAAGTTTAGTAAGCCGATGCGGTTGACAGTATGTTTTAACTTTTAAGGCCACTTCACTGATGCGGGGATCTAGAAGGAAATAAACGTTTAGCTAACTGACGCGATCGTCTGGTATACGAGTGTGTATGTTGTTATAAATCAAAGTACCTATGAATGTCCTAATAATTCAGGAACAGCGTGTAAGTAGAAAGTTCACAAGTGCGCGGCGTCGCGCGGCGGAACACGCCGCCATCATGTAGCTGGAACACGGCCATTATTTTTGTTAGCTTAGCTACGGTTTAGCTATGATAGTCACGACATCTGAAAAGAAACCCAAACTTTGTTACAATGTTTTTGTACAATTAGCATTTATTATGTAGGGCGTACTAATCGAATAACTAGAAAAATCATTTCAGTCTTGAGACACTAACGAACACAAATTAAACTACTACTAAGGGCTGTTTCACCACTTCTGGATAGACGCTAACCGCCGGATTAATTAAAATATGTAACAAAATTTGTATGAAATTATCTGCCACGTAATTTAACATGAACTTAACTCGGAGGTGGTAAAACAGGTCTTTAAAGTTACCAATATACGAATGCACCAGTGAGGAGCGGCGGAGCGGCGGAGCGGGCCCGCGGTGCGGCGGATGCTGATGCAGTCACATGTTGCGGTCGACGAGTTCAATTGACGACATACATAATTAGTGTGCGCTGACGTGACGTCACACGGACACCGGCAGCGCCTAACAAGAAGTAGACAGCGTCCGACTTTCAATTACACGCCAAAAATTGAGCTATTAATTTAGGGCTTATGACAGTAATCTGCTGAAAAATGGGCGACTACAGGAGAGGCGCGCCCGCGTCAGCGAGCGACTGATGTGCGATGCGCCAGTACTAGATATACAAATAGGTGAACCACGTTGTTTTATAATTAGTGGCTTGGATTATGTACGAAGCGGTTTTTTGCAAGAAGTCACAGCTAAAAACTAGCATCAAAACCAAAAATTACATTAATTCATCCATGGTATATCCAACGAAATATCATAACGTTTACAATAGGCTTAAAGTATACACAATACTCGTACAATGTATTATGTGGCCGCATAAAAACTGCGCGCCACGCTGTTTGACTGAACGACTTACAAATTATTGCGTTTCACAAGTCACGGTGATCGGGAGACGTAGCGCTGTACCTGCGTAGCTATAGCTTCGTAGCGCTGTAGCTGCGTAGCTATAGCTTCGTAGCGCTGTAGCTGCGTAGCTATAGCTTCGTAGCGCTGTAGCTGCGTAGCGCAAAGTGGCCAATTACTAAGGAGTGAGTGTGGTAAAGGCTGCAAAAACAATAAGGTAGTGTCAAACTGCCAGTGCTAGTGGGTGAAGTAACAACATTATTACTACGTCACCGGGGGCTGTGTGCGGTGCATTCAGCGCAGGCAGAGCACTGCGTTGTGAGTGTCACGTGACGAACACGTGTGCCTCCTCCGGGTGATGCGGGAAATCCGCAGACGTTGTGTTACACCGCCCCTCCAGTGCGAACGAAACGGTTCGAAGGCGGCGCGGCGGCCCTCGATGCGGCCCGAGCGCGCCGGCCGCGTGACTAATGAAGAGCGGCCGCTCTCCGACGCGATTGCATTAGAGCTCGGTCTGGATTAGTTCGCCTCGTAGCCGCTCGAGCGCTTGTTAAACAGACAACCCGTCTGCTGAGTAAACTTCCAAAGATGTTGCTTCAGTAGCCACGAGCTTAGAAGCTGAGATCGAAGTACACAGTGTTACCTTGCTTTACACTTATCACAACGTTTGATACTTCTAATATACTTTTCATCTATACTCTATATTAATATTATAAAGAGGAAACATTTGAATGTATGTTTGTTTACATTTAACAGGCTCCGAAACTACTGGACCGATTTAAAAAAATCTTTCACCATTAGAAACCATAATTTATAAGAAATACCGAGACTACGCGGGCGAAAAATAGTTTTATATATACGAAGATGGGAGTGTCTCAAACTTAGATCCAAGTTATAGATTGTGTGAGCAGAGAGACGGCGAGGACCGGCGGCGGACGAGGTGACGAGGCGACGAGGCGACGAGGCGGTCGAGTGGCGACTCGGCTGAGATGCAGATTGACACGTAATGCTGTTGTGCACTTTTACCGCAGCGCTTTGTCTCGCGTCGCTTTGCGCCGCAATGGGACTTTATTTGAACATTGTGGGGGCTTTGTCATCGGGATATAAGCTGAGACGTAGTGAAGCAAGGTTCACTGATAGATAGTGAGCTGTGATAGTTACCGCGCTCAAGCCGGAGTGCGTTACCGGCGGCTGGGAGGTGGTACCATTAAAATATGTAGTTACTACACACAATGTTTCTACATATGACGTTTCTAACACCGGTTGTATGGTATAAGGAAGGGCGCCTGAATCAGTATTATCGGTGTTCATACCTGTAATGTGTCGGCTCGCTTGATTTATATTGAAAGCAATCTTTTCAATGCTTTCGCACGCCATTTGTGTTACAAATGTGGTACCTTTTTAGGGTGACGGGGGAAATGTGAAACCATTATTATTACACACCAAAGACTTCACTCATTACGCGTTAAATGAAAACATTCTCTGACCTTGGGATGATTACTGTATTATTTACCTTCAGACATGACGAGGAAGCGTGCACTCTGCACGGTGAAGAATTATCTCTAGGCAGTATGAGTCGAGTTCGTGCCACCATCCCGTCCCAGTCGATGGCTGCGTCTTCTCATATTGTAGCTCAGTTATATTTTTCATAAACCAAAAGCTCTTCCCGGTGTTTGCGGTACGTGTAACAACTACCACTACTTGTCAACTATTCATACCGACATCGCTTTAATAAATACTAATTAATTGGCGACTGTTTTACTTGGTATACATTTAACGTATTTACTGATAGCTGGACGGTGGTGGCACATTTTGTGTGTGTCGAGGTGACTATTATCAGCAACGCTGAAATAATATTACAATTTTATGACATACGTCACATTACAACAATGACCCTCTTCTAATGTACGCATGTTGTTAGCGCCGCAGCGTTGCCGCTGGGAAAAGGTACTCCTCCAGCCTTCTTCAAAATTAATATGAGCATGCTCTATAAATTATTAGCTGAGGAGTGCTCTCGCCATACGCACCCAGTCATAATCATGGAGCGAGCTCAGTGTTCATGAATTTTAAATCGCGACGCGAATCGATATGTAAAGTGACAACTAACCGCGCTGATTGACCTTTTATTAAATCCTTATACTGGGCGCGAGCGAGAATTAAATGGAGTCAGCTTTTATGGATCATTAGGTACCTGCAGTATCTAACAAACTTAAACTAATGTTGCTCTAATGACATAACATACAACAATACTCATAACTGTCGTCACGTAGCAGCCGCGGCAGTACACCTACGACTTTGACGAATACATGTGTCAACTCTTATGAGAGGGGCTCATGGCTAAGTTATAACAACGCTGATCAATCGATCTGCAAGGTTAAGCTACAACAACAACAACAACATGGACAGTAATTACGAGTGTTTAGCTATAATAGCTGGTCGTTGGCATCGGTGAGGGCTCGGAACTTTGGCTGGCTCATATAAATTGCAGGCGTATTGATAGTCACCACGTCTGCGTGTAGTGAACGCGCCGCGGTCTAGTTGTATCAGGAACAGAGTGCCCTACAATGAACCTCTGAAGTGTATTACTGAGTTGGACAAGTTGTGCGCCGCTATGTAACAGTGGCAGGCACGGGCGCGCCGCCACGAGACGTGTCACTTACAAGAATGTGTTTCCAATTAAAATGCTAATTATCTCGCGGCCGAGGAGCTGGGGCCACGCAGAGAGCGAGTGTTTAATAGTAACTGCTGAATAGTACTGAACATGTGTTTGTGGCCCCACTGTACAGCTATGCTCGTGCTGTTTGACGATAGTAGTTTGTTGCGCATTATTGCTTCATGTAAATCTGAGGTAAACAAGATGACTGTCTGCCAGCTGTGTGTCACCCGTGAAACAAATCTCGGTATTCGTGGCCACACCACGGCTTAATGGAAAAATAATTGAATCCGCGCCGCTCAAGGAAAGGTGACAAATATCCAAAAGCGGTGAAGAGTTGCGTGGTACTCCCCCCCCCACCGACCGGCCTACGCCCCCTCTCGCCCTCGCAACCGCCACCCGCTGCATTATACAAGACGTCTTCATTCCTTTAAACCGGCACATCTTTTGAGGGCGTTTCCAGGTCACGCCGGCTTCCATTGTGCCTTTGCTAAAGGATTCTCTGAGCTTGTCTTTTTGCCACTGTGTACTGGTTTCGGTGGTGCGATGGCGGCGAAATAGTTTGTCTGTCTGTTAAGTATATCACGTGTAGAACAGATTTTGATAAAAGGCATCGAGATAGAATATAGGCTACCTTTTGTCTTAAAAATCCTTTAAAAGCTCCTAATGACTGCAAAGCCACAAGCGGATTTTTTAAATACTAGATACCGATTTGATTGGCAATAAGGTATTGTATTATAACCTGTGTGTAACAGGATGGGTCAAATGGTATATTATGTGTTTGTGTGTTATGTACTCAGATGATGACTGATCAACGATGTTACTGCGGGGGTGCGCGCTGCAACCATCAACAACAAAGTATTCCGACAAGTTGATACAAATAATAAAGTGAAGTTATTGCGAGGCTTGGTGACCCCTAATGATACCTCGTTCAAATGAGAGTCATCAGAAATGCGTTAGCCCTGGTGTTAATAACCTTAATCTTATTCAAACGGACCAATTGCTCCTCTTTTATTCATTGATCAAGAACTGTGAACAAAAGGTCCGTAGATTATGTTAATGTCGATGCTTGGCAAGCAAGCATCGACATTAACATGTTGCTGTTGCATGTGCTGCAGTCACTCACACACAGTACACTGGCACTTTAGTCTCATTCTAACACATGAGCTTTCCTCCATTTAATGTTATTTAGTATAATATTTTAGAAAAATCCTAATTATTAATAGATTTGAGAGCGTTGGCGTAACGAGAAATGAAAGGTGAATGAGTAGGCACAAACCGGAAGGTAGGCTTCAAAGTCATGGCGGTACAGCAAGCTTGTAAGGTTTCTGTTTACGAGGTTGCTCGTTTGTAGGGTGCGAGCGGGGGCGGGCTGGGGGGCGGGGAGGGCAGGTCCCCTTGAGCTATTTAAAACGAGTTGAATGCACGGAGATCTGGATCCCGAAACTCCATTTAGTTTGGAACACAGGCGCGCGGGTTGGAATGTACTGATTTAGTTGGTGTCCCACAGTCAGAGGTACTAACGCGATAGGCCGCCGCCACTCATCGTCACAGAGTTTTGAAAGTGTTATAGAGCGGACATTGGGAATTTTTTTTCGATTCGATTCAATTTGATTTCTCTGTTTATCGGGCTGGTAGATAACAGAGACAGGGCAACTAGCGACGGGTTACGCTTCTTTATTGCGAACTAAACAAAATATACTTTCACATGTCCGTGGTAAAGAGAACGATAAAGTAGTGCGGCGCACGACGCATACGAACGAGCCGCGCGAGGGTCGGCCCCGGACACCGGACACCGGACACCGGACATGCGGTGAAGAGCGCACCGGACGTGCGCCGCATGGCATCGGACGCGGCCGGAAGCAATCAATGAGCGATGCCAATAACAGTAAATGCCAGAGTCGCCGCCGCCGCGGCCCCGAGCGCCTCCACAGTCCTTACGAGGCACCTTTGTAGCACAAATTGAGAGAGCCGGTTGACGATGATATCATGGAGATATCTCAGCGACCCCCCCCCCTCAGCCCCGCACCTCCGCCCGCGCCGCCTCAGCTCTGCTGAGCGCTAAATTAATTTGCCACGAATAACTATTCAAGTTCATGAATATTAATATCAATAAATTATTGGTTTTGTCTTGAATGATATCAAACCGCATTACTGACATGAATCACCAGCTAATACATACATCTGCCATACATCTGCCTTTGTTGCGTTTCGTATGAAAATACCTGCTTTTTTCAGTAACACAAAACAATTTACATCTGCTGTCGCTTGTAAGATAATATGGCCATGTCCGTAACTACTGACACCTGACAGGCGCCTCGACAAACACTAGTTCGGTGACGAAGACAAAGGCTCTTGCCATCAGGCTGACATCTCTATCTTGGCTCGAATCTCCTTATTTTTTTTTATTAAATAACAGCTCAGTAGTTTCAACAGCGGCTCCTCGAGAGTTGGTCTTGCATCCGTGTTTGTTGTTGTTACGATGTTATTATAACGTAGACTATTATTATCGTTGTGCTGTACTAGTGTTGAGGGTGTCAACAGGCGGTGCTAACAGTAGTAGCTGAGCTATAATTAGATACAGTTGATAAGACGTTGCACGTGTGCTCAAAAACCACCGCATATAGTGCACACACGCACACAACTGCACATATTGGGTGGTGTAATACATAGTTTTTATTACTGGATGTCAGTACTGAAGTGTGCGCGATATTACAATGTTAACCCATGTCTCACGACCGCTAAAGCAAACGTCACGTGTAATGAGACTAGGTTCATGTTGACTGTGAAGTGTAAATAATTTCCTGTTCAATGCATGTGTCTTAATATTTAATGTCAGTGTTGTACGTACTTAAATGTTATAGTTGCGACACGAATAAATGTTGTACTCGCACACGGGGCTCGAGTGACGAGGGCGCGGCGCGGCTAACATCACAGCTTATTCATGTCGTCACTAATTGCGTAACTTCAACCGATTGTACATCATGGAAATATGAAGTAAAGCTGTAACAAAATGTTTCAAAAACATTTATAAGTTGAGAACTTGCCTGCTTGAGTTCTCACTTTGAAGATGTTTGCTGTCAACGACGATGGTCGCATTTCGGATAAATCAAGAAAAAAAGAAAGTTTACTTAAGTAAAATAAATACCTATCAAATAATTAACACATTTGCTCGAGCATTACCAGTTGCTCTCGTACACACTGTACTGAGTACTTCGCGTCACGATTCTTTGCGTGGCTCTATTTCACAAAGAGTAATGAAGTGTTGCTTCGCAGCCGATACACAGCGCTCCGGACTTGGCACGGGAGCGGATTAAGATTTGTCCGGCGCGATCCCACGCGCCTCACCGGACACAGAGCTCAGCACGAGTGTTTGACAAAGCGTTACAGTCACGGTGTAATCCCGACGCAAGTAACAGAATACGGCGGAATAGTTCCGCGATTAAAGCACTGCGTCGCAAAGTGATAAATGATGGAACGTGTCGCTCACTGTTCACTGGTTCTGGAATTTAGAATAAAACGTGCACGCGTCGGACATCATAGAGAATTGTACACATTACTAAATGTAATGTGTATATTTTTAATGTTAATACATGAAGCGAAGTCGGGTTACTTACACGATTTACATCTCAAGAGCGTCTGGACTGTTTTTTATGATCTTTGTTTTGTTGGCTTTGTCGCTGCCCCTCTCCATACAATACTCACGATTCCCTAAACCGGTCAAATCCTTTACAATTCTGCCTTCGTTGCCTAGTTAAACACTTTGATTTTCCACATACACTTTTCAGCTTAGTAAAATCAGTTTTACTTTATTTTTATTTGCGAAATAAATTGAAAGCGTACGCCTACACGCCGCATCGTTTTTAATTTAAGGTCGCACATTTAGACGACGCTAAACTGTGCTCACGAAAATTATGGATATAGCACTTTAAAATGTACAACCTTTTGCGAGCCGCAGTGAAAATAAAGCGGCAATAAAATGACTGAGAGACCGAAAACAGATCTGAGTTTAACCTGTTATCAACACCCAAACAAACGAGTATTTAAAGTTTGGAAAAGAACCTTAATAAACTATCTTCACAATAACCCATGAACTAAAAAGCAAAAAATATATTTATGATTTCAAACTAATTAGTTACGGTGCTACGACTACGTAGTTACCGTACTACGAAATCAGATTAAATAATATCAGATAAACATTATCTCAAGAGTAAGAGCAATCAATCAGAATTACTGAGCACTTTTAGAAACAAGAGTACACGGATATATGATACTTATAATAGCTACAGAAACTACAGAATAACGCAACGAAATAAGAGTACACGGATATATGATACTTATAATAGCTACAGAAACTACAGAATAACGCAACGAAATAAGAGTACACGGATATATGATACTTATAATAGCTACAGAAACTACAGAATAACGCAACGAAATAAGAGTACACGGATATATGATACTTATAATAGCTACAGAAACTACAGAATAACGCAACGAAATAAGAGTACACGGATATATGATACTTATAATAGCTACAGAAACTACAGAATAACGCAACGAAATAAGAGTACACGGATATATGATACTTATAATAGCTACAGAAACTACAGAATAACGCAACGAAATAAGAGTACACGGATATAATATGATCAAACTGTGAGCCATTGAAGCCCCCGAACAAACCGTAATGAACCTGCTTCGTAGATTAACTAATACTATAATTCACAGTCAGAGAGTGTCAGTCCTGAATGCGGCTGCTGACGCTCAACAACGTGTGCAATATCTGTGTGCGTGTTAACTACGTAATGTGTCGTGGTGCACTATCTTCCTTTTACTGCTGAACTGAACTGGATGTCTTTGATGCATTGTTATATAGCTTGATAAACTTTTAAGATGATAGCTTTAAGGCTACCAGTGTTGCTATTAACTGTAATACTGAGTAAATGAAGACCTCTGTCCGCACACACACACAGTCATTTATTTCAAAAGTGAACGATAGGCACTTGTTTTAACTCGGGTTACTTGTGAACGTCATCGTTTTTGTAAACGAAACACAAATGAAACGCATCAATCACAAATGAATCTGCTCTGCGTGCCACAGTGACGTGCCGCGCGGCGTGTCGTGTCGTGCCACTGTCGCACTTTGTCAACAACGGGTGGTTGCGCCGCTGCCGCGTCATTTATTACTAAACGCGCGTTCTGTTCGGTGTTGTTCTAAACCAGCCTATTGTAAAGCTGCCCACAATTGTACGTGTGATGCATTTACTGTCACGGACACAGTTCCCCCAAATTAATTTAATTTGTCGTTTTAGTTTCAATTTGGTTATGATGGTACTGTCATATAATAATAGCCCGTGCCGTGCCGTGTAGCCCGTGTGTTTACTGTACGTGATGAGATGCATCGATTTGCTAATAAAACGCATCTATTGTGAACAAAAAACAACAAAGAAAAGAGTGGCCCTTTGAATCCAAATTATTATCAATAGGACGCGCGCGGCCGCGACTCCGCCGTCAAACGCCAACCACTGAACTCTTGACAGAATGAAAAATGTCCCTCGACGCGTTATTAAAAATTCAATTAATTTTCTTTAAATGAAAACGTTTTAATATGCGATAGTGACGAGTCACGGGGGTTTCAGAACAGAGGAGCCCCCCCCTCCGGCCCGGCCCCGCGCCCCCTGGCTCTTAGTCCCCCACTAGTGACGAAGCACGTTATTAAACAATACGCTTTTGTGCTGGCGTTAAGTTCGCTGAAAGATTACAGTGGCATGATGCTTAGCGACACGGCCGCCGCACGCGACCCGCAGCCGGTTCCTGTGGATAATGAGGCGCCACGCGCCGCCTCCTGGACGCACAATGCGTGCCCACTATAATTACTGCATTATCATTTTATAACTTAAATTCATACGTTATAATGCCAAAATAGAATAATGAAACTAGCCACCCAGGTTAATAAGCAGACTCACGTAACACTCAGGCAGCGTATTTAATACAAAGAGTAATAAATACGCTTCCACCAGTGAGTCTGTTTATTATCCTGGGTGGCATGGTTTCATTATGATGACATCATTATGATTACACCGTAACCTTGACCAATTACTTTAACAGTTCATACACTTTTTGTTTCGCCTCAATTACAATAGACCGGCGCACGGACAATGGACATTTACCTTAATGACACATAGTTATCTTTAACTGTCTACTTACTTGGCACGACTACGTGTAAGAAATAAAGTACTGTAAATGTGGGAAAACAGCTCATTAAACATGAGTCCTCTGACGCTCTTAGGTTAGGTTCATTACTTCATAACAAATTTTGTTATGGACGATATGTAATACTTCTTGAGCAATGTTGTAAATCTGTCACGTACGTAGTAGATACACTAATTATGTTTTGGCATAAACGAGCAAATAATATATCATCGTATTGTTAATCATAAAGCAATTTGCCTCATATATTATTGATGCAGGCGTTGTCATGCAGCACGTACTTCTCGGCGCGCGTGCGGCGCTGAGCAGTCGTGTATGTAATTGTAACACAGTGACATATCCAGTGATTACTGATACATCATTCAGATAAAGCACACGTTAACGATAATATTACGTTATAGCATATCTCACATAATGTATGGCGGCAATACCGTCTATTAGTTTACATGCAAACAAGCTTGCTGTATCGTTTATTATGCCGTAACTGGATTACATTACGGTTGCATGACAGGGAATCGAATGTCAAACATAATATTATTATGCTTTCGTCTTATAATTTATGTATAGTGCGTGGCGTGGCAGTAGTAAGGGTAACTCGAGTACTTCAAGACTTGTCTTCTTTATGTTTATTATCTTTAAGACTCGAGTGAATAGGTTTGTACTGGGTGAACGTGAACCAACGTCGACCGCACTGTTCCTTACCAACTTTGGCAAAGAAGCGGTCAAGCCCAATGCGTACGCAAACCATGAAATTGTCGGAGTATTACCGTTTGAGCACTAGTTTTTACCCGACTACGGCAAAAAGCCACAGGAAGGGTCTATGTATCTTCCTATTTACGTATGTTCCACTACAGCGCCTAAAGTACTCATCTGATTTTGATGAATGAGGTGTCAATCGATTCGTTATTATGGTCCCGGTAACAATGGCTACATATTACACAAACAAAATCAATACGACGAATATGACATGCAAAAAAAAGAGCGAATTTTAAAAAAAAATTTTGCTACCCTATCGAGTGATATATCATACGAAAGAGGAAAAAATTCTCAGCTTAGAAATACCTATACTAGTATAATAAAATGGTAAAATTTGTGAGAATGTTAGTTTGTAATTATTCGAGGTTTTGACTGGATATATAGGGGGTAATCTCCGAAATTAATGATGCGATTCTGAAAATAATTGCATTAGTAGATAGCTACAGTATCCCCAAGTACTATAGGCTATACATTATATACCTATCGTAATTTTAAACCGAGCTATCACGGTTTATTTCTAGCTAGTTGGAATAAAATGCTGATAAGAACAGCATTCTTTGCGTACGCTGCCTAAACGATTTTATATAAGTGAAAATAATGTGCAGCAAAAATGTAGGCCCTTAATAGTTCTACAAAAATGTCCGCGATACCATATATCTATCTTTTATATTTTTGTAGATATAGACACTTTTATGTTTAAAAAACGTATTTTTTTCTATAGGTAATATATAAACGATTTTTTGAGGTGCAATATATTAACCCTTATAAAAATAAATTATTTCACCATCACAAGTGTTTAATAGAGATAAAATTTGCCCTTTGTAGCATGTCATTTGGTTGTACAGTTTAAGAGATAATATAAAATTACTAATGCACGAAATAACGCTGAAACACGGTTTGTGAATGTTATAGTAGCACATAGGTCACAAATCTGGACTGGTATTCTGGTAGCGAATTCATGGGATATCTGCTAATCTATTGAACTACAGGTTCAACTCCCAACTTCCAACAGTAGTTAACTTGTACCCTAAGCAAAATTTTACCTGTAGGCACATTGTTACAGGACACGTTACAATGAGGGAAAATGTACCATAATATGATGACTGCCTCCTTAGTCAAGTGGTCCAAAGTGCGTTGCTAGAGGCTAGAGGTCCTGGGTTTGTACCCAGGTCAATCAGAGTTATTGAGTGAATTTTTATAAATTCGCAATAACAGCTCTGTTTGGATATGTCCCTGGTTAATAGCGATACGCTTTCTCACAATATATTTTATTATTTAAGTCTGTCTAGGGCTTCTCTCCCCCAGGGCGCTTCCACTGACCCGCGCAAACTTTTGTATAACCCTCATGATTTTGTATCTTTGGCAGAGTTAGAGAGGCTGAGAAGTCTTCACTTTGCTCTACAATAATACTACCTAGGAACAGTGTGCGTTTATAAGTCCAGTAGCATGTTTTCTCGTACACACGCCTAGTTTGTATGCACGTTGACTCAACGTACATAACGTAAATAGAACCTCATCTCACTGAGGACTACACAGAGAAGAGCAATGTTATTGTGTTGTTCTATAAAATTTATAGTAACAGCTCGAAATTTGGATTTGTGTACGGTTAATGGTAAAAGACTCGCCCCTAATTACATAGAACCTAAATAGTTATATACTATGGATATTCATTAGAATATATTTTTGCACGGAATGTAGGCGTAGCCAGTATGTTTAGATATAAGTATTGCTTGTCAGTCACGTAACAGTTATTGAACTCAGTCGGTTTACTGTAGAATTAAGCTATCTACAACTCTAGTAATTTTAATAGGCATCGATAGCTGCATCGTGCGCAGGGTTGCTGTTAGCTTGACGAGGGTTCGAGGCAATTGTTTCATAATTAATTTCATTCATCATCAATTCATATTCACATAATGTGTTACTGTTGGATATGCACAATTGTTTAGTTCTTTTTATTTGTTAATTATGCGTTATTGAAAGAATCTATTCGGGATCCATTCAATCATAAATACTTATGTATACATATAATAAGTGATTGTTTCCCGTAACATTGCATTAAAGAGAAACGTTGAATTTTTTTTAGCTATTGTATATTAAAAATGATAAAAACACTAATTAATTTTATTTTAGTAAGTATGACACATTAATGAAGCGGACCCAAAATAAAAAACGGTACCAACGGTATTACAGAAAATTCCAATAGGTATAGCAAACACTGGACGTGAAAACTGAAGTAAGCACGAGTTACTAAAAAGGGTCAAATAAAATTTTAGTTTAAAAAACTATCACCCGACTACGGAAGAAATCAACTGAAAATCATGTAACAAGAACAAAATTCCTATGTCGCCTTTCTAAGAGATAATTTACTGAATTAAAATCAACAAAAGGAACTGCTGTGTCCAGTTTGTGGCCGTGATCGCATGCTACCTATAATTATTAATTTCGCATCCCCAGGGCATAGCGGCATGCGACCACGGCCACAAACTGGACACAGCAGTTCCTTTTGTTGATTTTAATTCAGTAAATTATCTCTTAGAAAGGCGACATAGGAATTTTGTTCTTGTTACATGATTTTCAGTTGATTTCTTCCGTAGTCGGGTGATAGTTTTTTAAACTAAAATTTTATTAGAGGTGTGGCGTGGTCTATGCATTGGTGCTGTAAGAACAGGTGCTCAAACGCGAATACTCCTAATTGCCGCGCTTCTATCTGCCTGTACGGAATATCCTCTTGACTTTTATTCACGTATGGTATACCATTATCATCGCGAGGAATGTCGTAGGTTCAATTCCGATCTGAAACAATGATTTGTGTAATATATGGATTTTTATTAGTTGTACTTAATTTGTAATGTCCCCTGACACACTCCGTATGATTGGATTATCGCATCGATGTTATTTCAAAATAGTATCTATAGTACACATCACCAAACCAAGAAAGTACACATCATCAAAGCAGTATAAAAGTACAAGTATCCGGGGAGTGCCGGGGTGCGGGGTGTAAGGTGCGGGGTGCGGGGTGCGGGGTGCGGGAGGGTGGCTCAGAGGGGTTCAGCTCAACACAATCTAATTCCGGCGTCTCGCCGAGGCTTTTAGCGTGTCCATAATAACGCATTTATGTTTTTAATCTCAGCAAAGGGTCACAATGGAGCTCTACAACCTTTTGTCTTCTTAACTTTATCTTATTGCTTTTAGCCGCGGCGACTGTTACTTATCTGATAGGTACAGTGTAGGGGGCAACAACAGTATCGTTGAGTTGACAATCATTTAATATTTTTTATGGTGTCCGAGTTGATAACAGATCACCACCATCTTCATCGCAAGACTCAATTTACAGAAACCCTAAATGGTTAATAATGAACATAACATGATGAACACATCGATTAAAACTACACACAGTTATTTGCTGTGTTGTTAAGCTCAAAGCGCCAACAATGTACAGAATGACTGACTTACTGTCGGATAAAAGAATGTCCCGGCTGAGCCGCCGCGGCATCTCTAGTCAACTGCGAGGCATGCAGCCGATAGTTTCAAATAACAGTGGTCCCCGGCAGTCTCAATGACTTAAAGGCCGCTCAATAGGAAAGCCGTGTTTCTTTGCTTCTTTATAAAAAAAAACTCAACGATTTGATTTTTTTAGGCTGTGGTGCCAATTAATAGTTGTACTATGAATAATAATGTAATGATACATGTAGTGAGACACACGTAGGTTGGTTGAATACTGATATATTTCGAAACACATCGTCATTATTATCATATCCAAAAGAGGTCCACTGCTGAACAAAGGCCTCCCCATAGACTTCCACAGGGGCCGGTCATATACTGTCTCAGCCCGCATCCAGCGACTCCCAACGACCTTTACCAGGTTGTCGGTCCTTCTTGTTGGACGCCGCGCGCGCCGCCGCCGCTGTGTCCCGCGCCATCGCCACCGAGCTCTGAAGCCGCGCCGAGTCTGCCCGTGATAATTGTCACTGTTATCATAAATATATGGTGCCGAAAACGAAGCGCAGAAGTTCCACAACAACCAGTTCTGGTCCCTCATGCGAAATATTTTCTGTAACGTGTGCTTACTAAAAGGTCATATCATGGTATACATTATAGTGAACATAATTATAGCTAAATATGTCAGGCGAATCGTGACGTTATACTAGATACTTGTTGACCATACTATCAGACATTGTGCTAAAAAAATATATATATAACTAAATTATTATAATTAGGCTTGTTATAGATCCAGTGTTACATTGCCATACGATATATATAAAACGATGTAGTCAATTCGGTCGGTGGGTCGGCCGGTGCTGTCGGTAGTTAATAGTCCATTGTTGGCAAGCCGGCGAGCAATGAATCACAAACGAGCTCGGCGTGTAATTTATGTAATGTGCGCCACCTTGGTGTTCACCTGTAACTTATGAAAACTTCATAAATCCCTGAATTTCATTACGTCGCACGGTGGGTATCGGGCCGGTGTTGCTAGCCTCAACAATACACGCTACAGCAATATGTTCTGGTTTAAAAATCTAACGGTTCGGAGATCAGTTTTATTAAATTTAAAATGATTATTGTTATAAAAGCTCTATAAAATTATATAGGAAATGGAAGTAAATACAAATTATGATTACATGAGTAATATTTCGTTGCCTCATACGTGGTTGCAACATTTCGTTGTATCATACAAAGTTTGTACCGTTGCCCGCGGCCTGCAGCACGTTATGGTATTGGGGTAAGTCCGGACAGGACTATGCATGTCCCACTTTACAAGTAGTTATTTCATTACGAGTAGACACTAGTGAGTGTTACTTAGCACTGTTGCTTACGCACGTGCGCCACGAGACTTCATGACATGTCACGTTAGTTGTTACCACATAACGGTAACAACTGTTAGTACCGTCTGTCGTGTGTTCTCCGAAGGGCAGAGTCGTGCTAATGCACACCCACAGTTCGCCGGTATGTGTAGGTTCCGTGTTCCGTAGCGATCCCTGGTCGTGTCGACTTATGCTACCTTACCCATAACCTTTATTTTTGGATTTTGAGCATTTTACATGTTAAAATATTACCAGTTGTTTAAAGAAGGAAAAAATCGAGTGGTGGGCAGTATTCAAACCTGCGTCTTCCAGTTAAATACACCAAACGCCACCTCTAAGCCACCTGCACTGTTTTAATAGCTGTTACTGACGTTACCTCTACTGAGACGATTTGGAATGTGAAGGAATATTTCGACCTGGCGGGCGGGGCTCGCGGTGGCTTAGAGGTCATAGTGTCTAGTGTATTTAACCAGAAGACGCAAGTTCGAATACCTACTGCCCATCAGTCGATGTTTTCCTTCATTAAAATAACTGATAAACAATTCCATGTATTTATGTTCCTTGTTTGGGCGAAAAAATACACATTTATAAATTTGGAAAAGACGAAATTGTAGCCAACCAATTAACACGCTATAACACACACAAATAAATGTTACTTTTCTCTCTATTTGATAATTCTACTACGCTGCAGATGTAATGGGAGACATACGTACAGACGTGCAGCGATACTATATATTAGTGGCACGGTACGCCGAGGTCGAACTGAAGCAATATTGGTCGCCAGTAGTGGCAGTGGTGCGGCTGCGGCACTTTTGCTACTACAGCGGCCGCTGTTTCGGATAATAGCGAGTGCATTCTATATTTGCGCTGCGCTGTCAGCACACCGGCCCTACAGACATTATACAAGAACTGCACAAGTATCACTCGGTGCTACCATTAGGTACTCACTCTGTTTAAGAGACGTGTGATGGTAGATAATATAATATGATATCATTACAAAAATCATAAGTCGTAAGAACGTTACACGTATTCTTATAAAAATATCTCCAGTAAATAGAGCATTATAAGCTCACGTATACACTGACAGCTCTCAGCCAATACCGCTTGACGTGCTATCACGCCAGTGACGCGTCGACGTGACGTCATTGTTGCGACGTCACCCGCTCCAGGGCTCGCCAACTCTTCATCATAACGTGGCAATAAATAATAAGTAGGTAATGTATGCGGACGAGTGACGCGGAGTATGCGCCTGAGAGTGTGACGTCACCCGCACGTAACATTCGTCACACACATCACATTTGTGCGTACACTGTGGTGACGGTTGTGCATACCGCGACAGAGTAAACAGTAAGGCACTACACACAGAAATATATCATGTTGGCCGCTTTATAAGAAACATAATTTGGTGAGATAACTAGTGTTTACATTTTCCTTGAGTGTGTCTCGTTTGATTAGTTCTAAGGTATTAGAAACGTTCTGTTCCAAGTAAATTACCACTGAATCAAATCAAATCAAAATAATTTATTTGTGATTCTGAAGGCGTAATGCTTTTCATCGTGACGACTTGAGTGTCAGTTCCTAGTTGCACTATTGGCAGAATAACCACTTGATATCATAACGAACTCTTGCGTGGAATGCTTGTGCTGTTAGTAATAATAAATACTGGAGCGGTCGCGAACTCTAAATCTCTCCGTGCCCAGCAGTGGATAACTGGATAGTAATTATGAGATGATAGTAAGTGACTCCAGAGTATGCGTTAATTGTACGATAGCGTGTACGTTGATACTAATGTATTCAACTAAATGATTATGGCAGCGGCAGTAGCAGTGCCGGTGACGTCACTTGCTCGTGACGTAGGTCGCTCAGACTGGTATTTCTGGACGTGCGCGCGCCTCTCTGAAGGTTTTTGTCGTGCTGTGTCTGGTGGGTACCGCCGGCAACTTGGTGCAACATTCACGTACGTTTCCTGACCTACCCCCCCCCCGCCCCTCCACCACTCGGGTGCCACCCCCTTGCCCGCTGCGAGCCACAATCACGATCGCTCTTTTCCGTTCCGATCGTTGTATATTTTTTGGGTTGCAAACTTTCTCTGGAGGCGCTTGTGTGTATACGCGGCGTGTTTGTGCAGAAGTGTTGGGGCTTGGCTTGCTGCCAACCTTCGACGATTGCCGATTGGATAAGTAAACCCTACAAAGGTAAGTATTGATCTATTGAAGTCATTTTGTAATTTATGAGAGCCTTGTTTATTATCAGGTTTATGACGGTTTGAAATTTTTTAAGACGATTAACTGCTGCTTTGCAATACAGTACGAACTTAATTCTCTAAAGACAAAAGGAATAATATGTTGTAATACTAGTAAATGTGCCTGACACAGGCTGCAAACACGTACTCGCACTTCTGACGCAGCCGGTCGCAGCAGGTCGCTTGTCACTCGCCTACTGCACCACAAAACTCAACAGACAAGCTCGAAAACTTACAGCGGACGACCAAAAGTTTTAAAAAGTAGTACTTTTAATTACAGTACATTTTGTGGCTGCGTTATTTATAAGGGAAAACTTTGCGATCGGTACGAAGCACTCTCCTAACGAAATAATGTAATTAATAAAATATTTTTGAGTAAGTACTATGAAGTATAGCGTAGAGGTAACATGAAGTTGGGTAATTAATTTCCTGGGATGTATCGGAAGGGTACCTGAGTACTTAATAATTATAAAGTAATGAGAAGGAACGGAAGTTTCCGGCCTAAAACATTCACGTGGCTCAGCAGGTTTGCGGGTGACGTAGCCGCGCCCAGCGCCACGCGACACATGTCATGGGAACACATCAACACACGCAGCAGTGGAACCTGAACCTGTTGTTAATGTGTCACTAACAGTGGCTTGTGGTGGAACTTGTCGATAAATAAACGGCGCGACTTACCGGACAAAATATTCAAATCGGTCTTGGGAGAGAGCGGCACGAAAGCTAGCTTTATTTGAACAGACTATAGAAATAATCCTTCGTAAATGAGCGATATTTTGCGGTGAATAGTGATAAATAAATAAGTAGAAATGGTATGATAAAAGGGCGCTATATATTTGTTGTAGATATAATTTTATTAGGGTTCCTTATTATTCATCGAGGAATGGGGTGGAAGAAATGCCGCGGTGATATTAATTATTGTTTAAATTCCAATAAGATTTTACATTGTTTGTATAAGCATCGCTAGACTTCATAAAAAGTTACCAACATGCCGCAGTGTAGTACAGTGTGTATAACACTGCAATGTAAAATAAATCCTTTCCATATCATCACGAGCAACATCTTCGTTCATCAGTCACGTTCGTATTCTGTTACCGTTACTTCGTTCATTTTAAGTCCGTTCGGATGTCCAGTTAAATGTTACTTCTATTAGTGTTACGTGTGCACGCCGCGTTTGTTCAGGAGTCATTTGTAAACAAGCCCGCCGTGTCGCATGCATTGTCCAGTGCAGCTAGAACAACATCGTGGTTATAACTGCGTGTGCTATGATTGGTCAATCTACGTGATCGGCGATCAAATGTTCCGCGCGGTACAACGTGAGCCAATCTCTAGTGGTGCATATCGCACTACACACACAGACACACACACACGCCAGGATGTATACAGACGGACCAGTGAGTAACAAATACGCTGCACACTGATGCCGAAAAAAACAAAACATCGTCAGAGATGTGATAATTATGTCAAACTACAACTATAATTTGATCTAGAAAGGAAATGCTTATGAAATCATAACAGTATGGAATGCAGTTTAATAATAAATAGGTACCCATAGAATCTGATTGACACCAACCACCAACAAAGATGGCGTTAGTGTTTCTGTGTATGGTGAACGCGTCTGTCAAATGTTCGGACGGCGCTAGCTTTAGTATTTAAATCAAGGACTACATATAAATAAGAATAACCACCAGCCGGCGCGGCGCGGCGCGGTGTGGCAGCTACGGTAATATTTTCATAATTAACTAATAATTAATAGGTGTCCAAACATCCTTTTATCGATATCGGCTTTTCGTTTTTTTAGGGTATTGGCCTAAAAAATCGAAAAGCCTAAAAGGTGCAGCTGATATCTCAGATAACATTGCTTTTACAGAAAAAATGCTCGTTGTTCAGTCAGTACCTACGTTGTTGGGACGTGCCTGGCACGTGCCAGTGACACACACAGTTATAGCTGCCAAATACATCGAATATGATTCTTGTTTCGTGCCTAAATGTGTCAGCCTTCTTTTACCTAAGTATTCATATAAATATATTTGGATATATCTCGTCACATTACATTCAGCGCTGGGCTGATGATGATTCACACGTCGGTCGGTGTACGTCGTGTTCACTCGCGGTGTGAGTGCTCTCACCGGCACGTGGCACATCGCTCAGCTCCGCATAGCGTGTCGTGTGCGTAGTGTACATCAATCACGCGCGTCACGCGTCGCACGTCACCTAACTGGTATAAATAGTTGCTTTCTATAAGGTTATTACCGTTGACTCGCAAACAGTGTCCCTTGATGTGTGTCTGTGACGATGTTGTACTCAACAAGTTTTGCTTCTGGGCATCATTCCGCCTTCGGAGTAGCGGAAGGGTAATTCCAGTTTAAATAAAACGAATGACTGACATGGGTCAATGATAAGGGGTATTCTCAAGCAGATCTGCATCATCATCATCATCCCATATACTGTCCCACTGCTGGGCACGGGTCTTCTCTCAGTATGAGAGAGATTAGAGATTGATTACTAGCTCAAGAAGATAATGAATAAATAACCCTTCATTTGATACTTGATAGCCAACAAACTGTTCGGAATAGGCGGGGGCTAGATGGACAGACCAACTTAAAAATACTCAGTAGTAGTACTCATAGGTGGAGTCCGCTTGCGATGTTGTGAGTTTTATCGTAATAGGGAAAATGCACATTTTTTTTAATATTTTGAAACGATACTTTATATCGTTATGTAGCCGTAAAAAAAATCCAGCGCCTTAAAACTAAAATTAAGTAACAAAAAAAAATTATTAAATTATGAGACAAATGTTGGCATTTTAAACACCCGCGATTTTGGCGCGCTTGCCGTGACGTCAAAGTCTACGTTCTCTCAACCAAACAACCACGTACAACAGACACTGTTTTAGTAGACTTTGACGTCATATTGCATTTGACCGATAGTGTTGCGTTTCAAGTGATTTGAATTTCCAACAGTTTTTTTGGACTTTTTAATAATTATTTTCTCATCAAAAAAGAAATAATATAAAAAAATATCTACATAGACATAATTCTAAAACGATAAAGTTCATTTAAAAAAATATTTGACCTTTTTTTAAGTCAGACGCATATTCCCTATTACCTTATGTGTGTCTGTGGTTTAATTATACAGCGAGCACCGTTCGGGTTCAGCCGCGGTGGTCAGCGGCCAAGCGATATTTACGGTACACAGTATTACCGGCCGCCGCGCACTACCGTGACGTGACGCGCTAGATAAAACAGAGATAATAAAATTATATATCATTCAGATAATAAAAAGGAGTTCTTCGTCGAAGTTTCCTTTGAATAACCATGATAACTAAATACTGCTCGTAGTCTCGAGTGACGGCAAACAACTATGATTGTCTACTGCTACGCCGTAGCTGCTACGGCGTAGGATACGTGTGCTACGACAGCGTAGTATTATCTCAATATTTTAATTTCTGCATATCCGATGATAGATGTTTTTTTCCGAAAACCTTTTATGATTAGTTTGTTATATGTGACTGTTGTGGTGGGCCGCAGTCCCCGGAGTGTCGGTGGTGAGCGAGTTCTCGGTAATGTACCGCGCCGCCGCGTTGAGGCTGCGGCTTTGCGTTATGTTTACTGATACAGTTAGTTTTACTAAATGTGTCGTGAAGCTTCATAAGTGTGGTCACTTAATTGACTACCTTAATGGTAAGGTAAGCGCTGTTTGTTTTAACTCTTTAATTGCAGCGAGAAGAATTCTGCTCTTGTCGCTGCTACAAGCCGGGGCTCTCTCTTCTCAGTCGTATTTACATTAGGATGATTTCCGAGTATGAGCAGTCGCAAAGATTATAAATGTTTCGATTGCTATTGTATTGCAATTATAGTAAATACCAAGGCATACTTCTTTGTTCATAATTGTTAGAAAAAATCAATTAAATGTATGACTTACGCAGTTATCTATCTTTTTTATTGAATAAATATTTTGTACATTAATATTCAATATATTTTCTGTCTTTCCAAGAAGTTCAACATTCCTAGTTAATAAATTCTCGAAATGTATGCTGTGGCGAGCGTCAGGTAGAAGTGAAACACACTCGACGGCGCGCGGCGGCTGACAAACACATTTTCATATGAAAACCAAATAATAACAAACTCATCGCTCGAGAAAACGGAGCTCGCGGCGCGGTGCGGCGCGGTGCGGGCGAGCGCTGCACGACCACGCTACGACACGGGGCGACATGCTAACAAATTACGCACTAGCTATTCATACTTAGACGTAATTCTTTTACAAACTCGACGACATAATATATTAGTATAAGTGCCCGAAAACTATCTGCAGATTATACAATAATATTGCTCCGCGTTGTAATATTTGTAAGTATTTATAGCGAAAACCAAACGAAATCAATTCAGTAGTACAGTTCATATACTTGTTGATTGTCTTGTTGTATTTAGTCACTAATTTTGTCGCATCGCTTAGCATTATTCGTGGAGGTAGCACGTGGGGCACGTGCGGCGGGCGCCGTCGTCAGGCTGACACGACACGACACGACACGGCGTCACGCCCGAGTGTTAATCAACGAACATGATACGCGACACGCGACGCGGACAGAATTCACAATGAAGAATTACGTTATTTCGTTTCTGATACGAACCTTGAACCTCGCTCATGAAACGTGTCACATAGATTTTTTTAATGCCGGCTTTAATTTTAACGTCTTGAGATATTTTAATATAGTTCACTTAACGAAAGGTGTGTATGTGCAAAGCTAAATTATCGTTTAATTATTACTTTTGTTCCTTACTTCGACGACAGTACATTTGAATATCTGACAAACTATTGTAATATTGGCTGGCCGATATCATTCCCGAAGCCGCGCGGCGCTTCAACTGAGCGCGATATGCGACCGATGCGTTTTTTATTTATATACACAAAGGGCATATTTTACCATGTCTGATTAAATAAAAAAAATTAAACAAAATTTGTATTAATTACCTCTTCCCTCTCAGGAAGAGAGGTGATGAAACGGGCGCTTAGTAAATAAATTAAACTATTAACTAACATTTTGTTGTTTATAAGCATGTAATTTGTTTGTTTCGCGACACTTGAAACTAACAAGATCTGTTTTTATTCTAGAAAAGATTCTATTTCATTAACAATCAGAGAAAGCGAATGCAAACAATAACAGTTCTCAGAATTATTCAAAGTAGTTTTGTGCTGCTAGGATATTTTAAAATGGTTTTATTCAACGGAAAGTCCGGTTACACAGTTTGTAGAGCAATGCGCGGTGCGGCGCGGTGCGGCGCGGTGCGGCGCGGTGCGGCGCGGTGCGGCGCGGTGTCGAGTTGATTGACGGAGACGTTTTCAAATATTTCAAATAATTTCAAAGAATTTATTGGAAACTAAACAAGTTTACATATTTATGTGTTCGTTAACAACTGCATTAGTTGGGAACAACTGTGTCGCAGCCGTTAGCGCCCACCTCCAACACGTCAGAGGTCAGCTTTCCATTTTTTTATAATATTTAAAGAACAATAGTAATTAATTAATTAGTAAATGAATAAAATAATTAAAATAATAATTAAGTATTCGTTTTTTGTTACAATTTAGAAACTATTTTAGGTGTGTGTATGTGTTACACCATGCTCACCGTGTGCGTGCCCCATACTATATGCGGTACATAGCTACAAATATAATACTGTTTATTTGCAGAATTTAGACACTGAAATAGTTATTTTTGATATTTTTGCAAATATTACACGTTGAAATAAAGATAAGATAAGATAATTTATTTTGCAAAATAAAATAAAGTAATACTTGGTCTGATTGTGCCAATACAACGCGGTCAAATCCGTGATAACTAGTTGTATTTCGTCATTTAACTTATTTATTGACTTTCAGTCTAATAACGATGTCAATACAAACGAGACGGTCGATTTTAATATAACAATGACACAATGTCGTCTGGAATTAAGAGCGTGTACAAACAACGTTTTATTTGTCCTCGCGCGATCGAGCGACTCGACGACGCGACACAACTGTACCACTTCGCTGACAGTTTTATTTTCTCAACATACACTAGTCTTAAATTGAAAATTCTCTTAAATTGTTCGCGGTACAGATACGAATTACTATTTTTCCGAAACAAGCTTCGTTAGTGGTTCACAAGGGAGAAGCGAGCGGGGGAAGGTTGGGTGGGGGGTGGGGGGGGTCTGGATTTCGTGCAGGGAGGGCAGCGCGCGAGTCTGTGACACTAGCCGCTGACTGCGAGTTGCACCACCCTTACCAAACAAACTGCATGATCAGTACAGTGATCACAACATATAATCAAACATACACACACGTACTAACGGTTCTAAACTATGTATTTCATTGGCGATTGGCGAAGATTTAAAAATGTTACTACGAAGATGTGTTGCACCTTCATAATTTTTTAGGTATTATTATAAATAGCTTATCTTGAAATGTACCCCTCTTTATAGTGACGACACTATACTACATGGACATATAAAGCGCGTGCGGCTCAGACTGAATGTGTATTCAGTTTGCCTTAAAAACCAGAGCAGCTGTTGTGCGCCAAACATTTATTTCAAGTGATATTACTTTACATTGAAGTTGAAGTCCTTTCACCGAACTCGCAAAGAATGGCGCCATTCAAAGTGTTTGCCAATTAATTTGTAAGTTGTGAACGAACTGATTCATGAATATCGGTGATTACCTGCA
This sequence comes from Acronicta psi, assembly GCA_946251955.1. Classification (NCBI taxonomy): domain Eukaryota; kingdom Metazoa; phylum Arthropoda; class Insecta; order Lepidoptera; family Noctuidae; genus Acronicta; species Acronicta psi. The sequence goes on along the minus strand of OX276489.1, from coordinate 12,090,965 downwards.
GCGTTCACACCGCGCGCGCACCTCCGCCAGCTGTGCTGTGCTCCAACTACTTCTAAATGGAATCAATGAGAAACCAGACCTTTGTTGACTCAATTAATTACACTTTGAGTCATTGACATCAAGAGCTTGCTGAATTTGTCCCATCTTTACATTTCGGAGACGTCGACCGACTGAAGCTGCGTGCCACGGACGGCGCGCGGTACCGGGTCGCGCCGAGCCGGTCCCCGTCCGATTTATTCTCACGTACATTTTCCATCGGAGCACTTTGCTTGAAAATTTTCGAGCAGCGAAATTCTGTTTGACATTTTGTAGGAAGCGAAACGAAAACAAAAAGTGCATCAATAGTATTTGAAGGTGGAAGCTTCTAGTTACCTCCGGGGCTCCGCGAAACCGTCACAGCGACTCGTGGTAGGGGCTCCGAATTGAAAATGTAATATTCAGTTGGTCGGTCAGTAGCGTGGCTCTTTTGTGCCGTCTGGTTAAAAGCACTGCTTTGAATTTAGCAGTTTAATCTCATTCTGTTTGCGCATCAAACTACACAAAAGCGGGATGCTCTCGACAGCGAATACATTCGAGACTTACCCCGACAATGCTTTTTATTACCTCGCGGCAGACTAAATACAATCAGTCGGATATGAAATGTGTTCCACAATACATAGCACTCGGTTGAACAATAAAAGAGATTTTCCGCGGCGAGTGCCACCAACGTACTTCAATTTATCTTGGGATTGACTCGTGTATGATTACGTAGTTGGAGTTAGTTCTCAGCGCTACTTATTACGAGCGGTCGTTCATATTTCTGTGGTCCGTTTAATGACGTTTGTGAGTTGAAAACTTTTCTAATTCGCGCGTGTCGCCAGCCGCTCGTACTGGGTGGAGGGGGGTAATGAAGCGCCCCCTGGCGGATAAAAAGTGAGGTGCAGCAGCAATTAGCCGCCGCCTGTGGAGCGCACTGCCGATGTCACCACACAACAGCTCCATTGCACATAAGTGCAGCGCTGGGAACCTATCATTGTTGGTTAATTGTTGTGAGATAGCTTTAGATTTATAATAAAGGTATAGTGGTATGGTATATTGATAGAATTGAAAATCAAATAAAAATGTAACTGAAACTGTTTACTTAGTTACAAAACTGCAATCATTTTTATTGAATAAATGGAAAATATTGCAATTCGTTAGAAAGCTGCGCAAGTGTTCGTGAAGTGGTGTTGACAGTCGCGCCACACTGAACGAAATTGATCAGCGACAGCACAGCGTGCACGTGCCAGCGCCAACACGTGCTGTTTGCTTAATTGAACATTTGTATTTAATTGAAACTCCATCAGTTGTCTTGAGAGGCGTCTGCTTTAGAGATTATGAACGAGACAAGTTCAGTCTGACGCTTAATAGAACCTAAAATGCTTGTTAAATGTAGCAGTTATTTCAATACATGTGTGTGAGCTTAGATGGGATTTTGTATAAAGACGCAAAGTGATGTCTTTGAGTGATACGCAATGTAATAAGATTACATTAGTAAGCGAGGAGAGGCTGGCGAGTCGCTTTGTGTGAAATTTTCAATTAATATGAAAACAAATGAAATAAAATATCGTATTTATAGTTACAAGGCAAGCATACAGTACTTACAGAACTGCGCTCTGATCACGTTACTTCTTTTATACCACTGAGCAAAACCAAGCTCACGGCCTTTCTGGTATTATACCCTAACTATAGTCTGTGGTCGCTCGCGCTAGCATTCACATGGCATGGTGTGGTGTGACGCAATTGTTAAGTGTCATGTGCCCCCACTGGTTACAGAACCACTCTTCAAACCCTACTACAACACCATCAGCACACGTGATTTTTGTAGATACTTCTTGTAAGTGCTAGTACCGTTACGTCACAACGTGTCCGCCACCTAACTCGCCGCGAGCGACCGTTTAAAATATGAGCGCGGAGCAGTTTTTAAAGCGCCGCGACCGCGCGCCGCACAGCTCCCACATGAATATTCCGCTCAGATAATTTACTTCAGCCCAAAAAGCTGAGATGAGCTCACAGAGCTGCTAAAGTGCGCTAGTTTATCTCGCGACGTCTCTTACTATAATTTATGAGGATAAGCTTAATGTATGCGAATTCTACCTAATGTAGTTGTAAAAACGAATGAATTATTTCTTTGTTCTATGTTGTGATTGATTATATAATTTACTATTGCGCTATTTCTGTCTGGAGCTACTGTAATCCGTTGGTGTTTGTGTGCCATGTGTGCTGACCGCGTCATTGTATGTGAGGCCGACTACACAATTATTGATCATCAATCCGAAGTCACAAAATAATGATCGTGTAGTGTAAAAACGTAGTAAATATCCGTTCTTAAATTCGTTTTGAATGTAATAAGCACTGGCCGGATATTAAAATTGTTTTTTAGTTCCAGATATTTGTACAATATTTTAGGTAGGTACTCATTACTACTCATCTCTAATATTTGATTATCCAGTTGATATTCTCGATCGCAAGACGAAAATGTGATATGACGAAGTGGTCCTAAGTGCGACTGATACCCTGGTGGTCCTGAGTTTGATTTCCGGGTCGAGCAGTGTTGCTTTGATTTCTGCGGTTTTCCCAGTAGCACTTGGAATTTAGATTGGTGCTCGGTTAATGGCACAATAGGCTCGCCTAAGACTTAAAACGTATGTTTTAAGTCGGCGCACTGCCTAACTCTTCGGGGAATACAGGCGTAATGGCATGTTGATGGTACAACAAGTCTGCTATAGAAAATAAAGCACAGAGAATAATTGTTCATATAATTTGGGAACCTTCAAGGCGAGAGTGAATAGACATTATTTGAGTCTGCGTGCTCCATCCTCGGCAGCATGGTCACTTACCAGCAGGTGAGGAGCTGCGAAATGCACTCAAATTTATAATAAAATATATATATATAAGAACTTTGTGTTTTCATGTTTTTTTAATAAAATATCTCTATCATCTAAACTATTGGCGTAAAGACCGTGTTGTAGAGAGCCGCTCTCCTACTCGTCAACAATAATTTCTTTCTATCTGCATTTTTTTCCGTCCAACAGAATTCAGTGTGAATATGAATAAGTATTGTTAGTACGGTGTATGTGAGTGCTATAGAGATGACATCAGTATGAATACAGCGACACATTCGTACGAGACGGCGCGGTGCGGCGCGGTGCGGCGCGGCGGTGTCGCGGTGCACGCTGTTGTGTCGGAGAACAAACCCCGCACCGCGCACCGACGCGTTCCTATTCATACAGAAGGCTAACTACCTAGAACATAGTCGTATATAGCACTTAAATAAAACCATAAGACGCATCAAATCGCGTCTTCACTAAATTGGTTATCTGCGTTTAATATCCACTTTTTGGGTGAAGGGACGTCAATATGTCTCGCAGAGCACCCTGCAAGTGACTAAGTGCGAGCGTTGGACCACTCCGCCAATAATGTTATGTGACGCTGACTGTACAAATCGTCGAGTAACTTTGATATCTACTCCGATATAATCGTTTCTCTTGTCTAGTATGCCAGGTATCCTGAACACACTCCAGTGTGTGAGTGTGTTCAGGATAAATATTTGTGTCTTGTGGGAATCAAACCCACGACCTCGTGAGGCCGGCCGATCCGGAGATCTCGGCAATCCGGTACTCGAATCACTACACCACGGACGTCGTCAATGTTTTTATAACACCATCAGTAATTATATAATCAAAGTTTCCTTCTTTTAATTTATGAAGGAGTCGTAACTGCTCATTATTCGGGAAATTCATTATAACTTGCGATGATTAAGTTGTTAATTAAGGTTGGGCGACGCTACACAAAGCATAATTAAGTTGTTTTAGTTTTGATTAGTTACAAGTTACTGCAATACCTACCTACAGGCTTGTTTAATAAAAAAGAATCAGTTATGTATTTAATTTGGAATTTTGGAATGATGCAAACGAGGTAGACGTTTAGTGAAATTAGACAAAGCTTGTTAAGTTTGCGTTAGTAAAGATATTAAAGCGAACTTGAGTATCTGTAGAGGAACTTGTTCTCTGTTATTGTTACAGTAGGTACTCGCCAACTAAGTTACGGTGAAGTTTGTAACGTGTATCAACTGCCCTCGCTGCGCATCTATAGCTAGTGATGCGGTGCCCACCGGCGGCGGCGCTGCGCTGCGGTCAATACGTACCTGCACTTACACTACGCGATCATTATATTCAGGAAAATATTCTGTTTGTACTTGTTATTCATTACATTATAGTCATAAGTTGTATACATAAGATTACCTTCTGTTTGGAAAATTCCTTAAATATTTAAGATGATTATTCGTGTGATAGAAATTGTATTTTAGTCTTTTGTATATGAATATGAACAGGTTCTATTGTTGAGGGGTATGTGAACTGATATTTGGAACAAACAACGACGGATTAAATGTATTGCTTATAATGTAAGTTAATAATTCATGTTTGTTTCATGTTTGACGGAGCGATTAAACACAAATCACAATGTGTGTGCTAAGCGTCATACTTGCATCTCACTAACACATAGAGTTATATGGTGTAGTCAACATGATTAGTAATAATAATAATAATAATAATAATAAATTTATTGATAATACGGAGGTAAAATATTACAATAATAACTTACAAAATAATTAGGAGGTAAATACAATGTTAGGTGCCTGTACTAGGATGAACCTGTGTCACAGGCGGCAAGTGCTAAACAGATTATTTAGGTATTAATTATATACTACGATTTTAATTACGATTAAATATTATAATAACTTAAACAGTAACATAAGATTAGTGTTGTCACTCGCATAATTTCGCAACATCGATATGCACGAGCTCGATGGCTCAACACAATTACGTATCAAATCATCGCGTTTCATTAGGCACGATGTATCGCCAGCGGCGGCGGCGGCGGCCGGTAATCGAATAAACAACATCGATATGATTGTTCAATTGCATTGTCACCGCCACGCGACTCGTGCCCCACGCTATTGGTGCAGTACTTGTGTAAGGAACTTTAGCGCGCTCTCTGGTGGGAACGTTGAATCTTAACTAGTTTATACTGCATTGAATATTGAACGATCCGACTAGAAACACATTAGTTGATTTTTTACATAAAGTGAACCAAATGTAAATAAGGTATACATTTCACTACATTGCTGTTCTAAAGCAGCATCTGTGAAAGCGACGCTGGTCGATAACAATGAAAAATTACACAGAGAGTAACCAGTCATAATATTAACATAAATTCCCCAATAAATCATGTAGATAAAGTCATAGAAAATACTAGTTGCGTTGTTTGATTTGCTCGCGGTGTAGTTAGTGTGATTCATTGCGTTGTTGTGGCGACTGCGCCGGTTATCGGATGAGCTCATTATGTTAATATTCTCCATACATACGTGACCCGGAGCCGTCAACATGTTGTTGTTGACCGCTACAAGAGGAAAGCCTCGCTGCCTTAATCATGTGTTTACTGAAATCAGATTACTTGTGTTATGTCCTACTTTGCATCCCGATAATATGTTTTATTTCAATAAATCTTGTGTGGGTAACACCTTTTTCTGGTATTAGGTACCTATAGGTATGTCTTACCTTATGTCATTGTCTTGAGACACTGATTTATATAAGAATACGGTATTAGGGACACCGTATTATCACCATCTTTAGCTTCAAAATTAAGTTACACTCCCTGAAGTATCCCGAAGGAGTTCGAGAGAAAAAGTTTACGAATATAATGTCTATTCAATTTCCATTAGAAGGCAAACCACCGAGGTCATTAGGTCGGACACAGACGTTAATAATATAGGCAAAAACAAACAGTGTAGACGCAGGCCGGACTCCGGACCCGCCGCCGCGAGTAAAAACGATCCGTCCCGCGGCGGAGCAAGATTACGACGAATCTAGTTTTTTGCCGAACCCTTTGGTCACACAATAACTAAACGTTTTCCGAATAAAACTTGCCAATGTAAAATCAAGTACAAAAGTTCAACTTATATATTACGATCATGACTGAACAGAGACGGACATAGCTCACCCGCATGATAATGAAAACGCTTTTACGAGTCAACATTTTAGACTTTCTCTAAATTACATAGGTTGATATTTGACTTGCACACAGACAATTTTATTTTGAAAAGAAAAGCACAGAAACACGCAGAATTGGTTTCTTTGCATTACTAAATATTATATGAATTACTTCATTAAATGTTGAACGTGACTTTATAGTACACTGATTGTTGTGTATTGTGTTAGTTTGTATTTATTATGTTAGGGAGTAAACCTTTTGTGTTGGCGTCGTCTGCGTGGCTCCGTCGAGGCAGCACTAGTTCGCTCACCACGGCCGCTTTGTGGCTGCGTCGGCAGCGGCTTTGTATTGCTTCGCTACAAAAACCGTGTACGTTTCTGAACGGCAGATACACAGCTTTTCTAGTTCTTGTATGTAACTTTAGGGTGTGGTTACATTTACATTTGCTCTTAAAGGTTTGCAGAAGTAAAACCATTATTTATAAGTCTTTTAAACGGTCTGTAACAATATTAAAAAAACGGTACCGAAGGAATAATAAACTTATATTCTGTACATATCTAAATAAATTCCGGTACCAACGTTAAACGACAAAGTGCCTAATGTTTCGAAATACATGTAAATCTAATTCATGTTTAGGCTGCTCTAAAGTAGGTACATTATATTATGAGAAACATTACGATGGAGTGCCTCGAGGGAAGGTAGGTAATGTCAGACATGTTTGATCTGTACTAACTGGCTGGCTCAGCTGAAGCTGAAGTACTAAATAATAGTTATTCAACTATTACACTAATATTGATGGACAAAGAACATCCCGGGCGATAGCTCGTGTTAGTGTACATTTGTATTAAAATGACAGTGAATTCAATGTTAGGGCACAACAGTTAGTGGTTAAATCTTTTCCGAGTTAGCAATTTGTCGCACTAATGCAGTAAGTCGGAGCTGTTTGTCATGCCGCTATCAGTGAGGCGCCCGCGTCGCTGTCAGCTGAGCGGCGGCGAAGGCGTGCGGCCCGCCTTGTGTGACCACACTATGAGACACTTGATTAAATCACGGTTTATTTGCTCTGACACTTGCAAATAAAGCCTACATTTTTTTTAAAGAAGTATACTCATTTAAAAAAAAAATCACTGAAAAGCGAAATATTTGTTTTAGTTTTTAGTCTATTAATTTTGATACGGCACCAATACCTCCCGCGAAGGTGTAACTTTTGAGCGTAGAACTATACACTATAATTACAATACATTGAGATACTAGAAGCATTTTAAAGTTACAATAAACTAACTCATATTCATACGGATGTTAATTTGCTTTAAATTGCTATTGCTAACAACAATGAATGAAAAATGAAATCAACCGATTGTACGAAATGTGATACAACTCTTTATTACTGTGGACTATGTGTGTAAAACATTAATATTTATAACGTTTTTGCTACCTGGAATAAGCTGGAACTAATGTTAAACTAGACTAAACAATAAAAAAATTAATAAAAAGCAAAAAACGCCATATTGACATATTGATAGTAGTGGAATTTGTTTATTGTGAGGTTACGACTGAGTCCATGGCTAGTACGTCGTTTTCCCCTGAGTTGACCTTGTGCGCAGGTCATGTGCAGGGGTACTAAACCGTAACGAGCGCGACGCACACGGAATAATAAAAACAAATCGTGTGACAAACACACGACTACGAGCGGAGCTGAGCTAGGACATGTATCACTAACAAAAAACTTTACAGCCTCTCCGACTACAGGAAAACTATCAAAATTGTGCCATCTCACTATTTACTGGGATGGTGCTAGCTCCCTGTCTTTATTTGTAAGAGGTTCCAAAACGACATTCTTTATATTCTACCAAAATTTTGGCGAATGTCGTTTTTAGTCGAATAAACGGTGAACTTGTCGATACGATCGACCCGTATAGCTGTTGAGCAAGTTTCATCAATTGCGGTCCAGCAAACAGTGTGTATCAGCACCTTGAGACTAGACCCCACTTCTGCACACTGGGCCGAATAAGGGATTCTCTGGATCTGTTAAAGAAAACATAAAGACCAGACAGAATATTAAATCAAGTAAATTTCATCGGCCGTACAAACTTAGTTACTAGTACTAAAATAATTATTCCATTAGTTAGTTAGTGCAGAGGTCTAGATATATGTAATTTAAATAAGTAAATTGGATATCAGTGTCGCTATGAATACATAATGCGTCACGCGTCACGGTTCACTGTGTAGCTGTTTGTGCCCGCCATTATACATCACACGCGTGATTGTCTGTATGTATGTTTAGTGACCATCGAAAGTAATCAGTCGGTTCTTAATAATTATTTTCAATAGTTAAAAAACAGATAAAATTTAAAAGAAGTGTTAGTTAAGTTTAGTTACGGGTAAATAGTAGGACAACTAAGTTGGTTTACGAGGTGTCTGCTTCCTAGGATAGCGACGAATAGAGCTGGTGGCTCTCGTACTCACACAACAATACAAGTTCAAAGTCACTACTTCGTTGAACGATAATAATAATTAATCTTTTAGGTATTCCATCACGCTAAATCTGACATAAACAACAACGAACGGGTACTGGTTTATTCTAATTCGGTTATTTTCCATAATAAAACTGCCTTTTACGGACTATATCGTGTTTAATTATTGTTTACCTAAAATTAATAAATTATCGATGTTTACTAATGCTCCTATTACCTTATAACTAGACAACAGTCTCACTTCTATCTGGTCTGTTGCAGTGTTTCTAACGGCATAGATTGGTTTCAGAATCTCTCTCTACGCCGCGCGCCGCCGCTCACACACATATTGAACTTTAGCTTTTATCAAACACTGAAACTGAACTCTATAGCCAACTATATTCCAGAGTGGACACTCCCCTGATTATCAAAATTGCAATAAGCTCCTGATTGATCTTAGTAGGACGTTTGGGATTCGATTTGAAACAAAATATGATAATTAGCTACGAGAGCGTAGCAGGCGTAGCCGGCCGCTTAGGCGCTGCTACGCCGTAGCAACAGCATGGAACTACGTCTGAATTAACGTAGCTACCTAGCTCGTGTTCTTTAAAGGCTACTATTATAAATGGGGTCTTAAGGGCTAATTATGTCGTAAGGGTTATTGCGAAGAACATAGATTACCTTTCACAATCTTTATACGGGTGTATATAAGTAGAAAACACGGAACTCTATTGGGCAGGTATTACAAAACCCACATCGTAACGACGGTCCCTACAAGTGTCCTTATATCAAGTTCTTAATTCAAATTTCCGGTACTGCTAACGATATGATAATTGAGGACAGGCTGATGTCTAAAGAAGCACAAAAAAACCTTTATTATAACCTCTCGACGAGCCTATAAACGGTACATCATTAGTGGGACGTTGTAAAGGTGTACTTAAGTACTGAATTGTACACAAAAAGGCTCTCGAGGAGCAATCAGTGTCGTGTACCCATAATATACTCATCCCATGAATGACACAGCAAAAGGTCCACTCCGTACAACGGGCAAGTTGTACAAGACCACCTTCATACATTCATCTGAAGTAACTTCAGGAGTATTTCGCAACACTGTGCGAACCGCAATTTCTTGATTAAAAACGCTACTGCTGCTTGACAATCCTTTATGATATTCAGAAGCGCGAAAGCCTATCCTAAAGACCCATTGCAACTAACTTTAACTTGGACAAAAGCTAGGATGATGAACATGTTAAGCATAAGGCAAGGCCTTATATACACTACTGTGGTCCTGTACCTGTCTTAAAATAATATTGATTGTTATAAATGTTTAAGCCTTCTGTGCGTACATTTCCGCAGCGCACGTCCGCGGCGAGCCACCGCGATGGGAATTGTATTCACTATCCGCCAATAATCTGTGTACGATACAGCGCTTAGTGACGCGCCGGACGAGCTCGTCGGGCAAAGGAAATACGTACCACAAAATTTATAGTTTTTTTTATCAAAATACGTATAAATACTGTTTTGTTGTGCAACCTGCAACCCTTTTAATATTTCATGAGCGAGATTTATGCTAAACATCAATACAATGTTGTAAAATAATCATATTTACTAAGTAGCACGGCGGCCCCTGTTCCTTGGAGAAAGTCATGTACAACAAAATCAATGTTTGTGGACAATTTATTGCACCTGTATATATAACATAGACTGGTTTAAGTTTTTTAAATATTTCTAAAGTACTATTGACATTGGCCGCGTATCTCATCACATTGCACGTAGCCTTAGCTTCCTCCTCCAATGCGTGTCTTAATGTATGTTCCGAGTGGGCACGTGCGTGCGCCGCGCACCGTCGGCCGCATGCCAATGAGCCGGCGCGCCGACCGGCAACCGGCGAGCCGATCGGCAACCGGCGACCGGCACACGGCGACCGGCAATGAATAGCACGCGAACAGACCGGAACAAATTTTAATAATGATAACAATTAACAAGTTCAACTCAACCTTCATCACATAACAAATAATGTATAGTATGTAGTTGATTGTTGTAAGTTTAGACAATCAGCCGGACTGCGCGCCGGCTTTGTGCAATTTTTATGCGTCAGCTGTTTAAGTAACACTAATACAATACTCATATTTATGATACTCATACTTTAATGCAAGGACACTTGTAATGTTAAAATGCGACCTGTGCGTGTCGTACAAATCAATTCTATCAATAGCAATTCACATGAACCGGTTGTATATCTAGACGATACACTAGTATCACCATTCTGTCCGTATCTCTTCTGGCAGTTTATGATATTTATTTATTATATGGCAGTTCTATAGATGGCCATTACCAGAAATGAATAAATATGACGCCCTGAATGTGATCATCACTGTGAATAATCACTGTAGGTAGAAAAATAGTGAAGATACAATATTTGGTAAGCGCGCCTTAATGTTACCTATAGAAAAACCTTATTCTCATGACAACTTACAGATATATAACCTGTACTAAAATACTATTTATGTTATCTGTACCCACAACAGACTACGAGTATCTCTGTAATATAATAAATTCTTAGCAGCGAGACGTCTTTTATTGTGGTTGGAGGCGAAAGCAAAATAACTTGACGGACAGAAATAAGCCGATATTATCATCTAGATGGAGTGCGTACCTACTGCGCACCACACTACACACGAGTAGGTAGAGTAGCGGCCTATTATGCGGCTTAGTGTACCCGTACAACATCGAGTCACTCGTATCAAAGCGGAGAGTGGATTGTAATTACAGTTGACATAACAGATTACAATAATACATAATTAGTGTTTCAAAATGGCGGTCGTTGTAATTGGATACGTCTGGAGCAAGGCTCGTTTGACCCTTTGTGTAGAGCTAATTGACTGCGATAATCGCGTTTATAGTTTTAGACTAAGGTATAATACGGCGGCTTAGTGCGGGCCCGCAGCGCTAGCTCACCCTTAAGTACGAAGCCCTGTTGCCCAAGTTTTGACGCTCAAAGAGAAATTGAATTAATCAAAATGTTACTGCTTTATATTTAGAGCGGAGCGAGAGGCCGATGACATTCACGAAAAATTATGTTTATGACGAAAAACAAAGCGACGTAATTCTATTTCTTTTTAATGTAATACGCGAGGAAGGTAACGAATCTAATTTGCTCGTTAGCAGCAAATTTGACAAAGGAAACAATAAAATTGAATGATGAATTTTTAAAGTGCAATTGAATGAAATATTCATGAATTTCACGGAACAAATATGTTTTTGTTAGCTAGCGCTGACGTCAGACTGAACGATTGCTAATTTTATGAATGTTTTTGAGAAAGGAGCAGCCATAAATATCGGATGTCTGACATTCTAATTGTAGGCCAACTATTGTTTGTGTGCAAACTCAATTAAAAGTTGTGAGCGGTAGACACGGGTGGCGGCCGTTGTGTTGCTGTTAGCAGGCTCACAGCTGAACACCTCCGCGAGCGCCCGCGCCGCCCGGCGCCCGTAGCCTCGGGCCGCGCGCCGTGACTAGTACGAAGGGTTCGCTACTACTACTACAATATTCTTCTATTATTTACACTTTTACTGATGTAGATGTTTTGAATTGTTTCATCAGTTTTGTATGTGTTTGATTCATTATTTTTTATTCAATTAAGGGAATAAGTGATAAATGATTGAACAAAATGTGTTTGCTGTTAGATTTAGTTTTATTTTCATTTATGTTATGCGGTAATATTATACCTGGTGTATAAGTGTCAAATTATTTGAACACTTGAAACTTTCAATCATATAACGAGATCTACTACGACGTGGTCACAATGACATGATGTCTAAAGCCGATCACATGTTGCGCAAGTGTAGGCACGGTGCAGGATTAATTATTGAGAGTGCGGCGGAACACATTAGTCATACGAGGCGGTTTTGAGTAGCGTGCTGAGTGCGAATGACGAACATTTTAAACACAACGTTTTTACATTGCAAAAATTCACAGTGGCGTGTGAAACCCACATTTAGAGTGAATTTAACCATCTAACACTGCTGAGCTTGGTCAATTGTACTCGCATGGCACACTGTTCTCTCGCATTCGTCAACCTTTGTCCCTGCTAGGTGTACTAATAGCCGAGTCGTCTCCAGACGCGACCGACGGTCGTGCTCGGCTATTGTTTCCGCGCACGGAGCTGGCCGGACACAGCCACAACCACAATGCACGTCAGCGCTCACAGTGTTCATAATAATTTGGTGACAGCGACAGTGATCACTTGCCTCTGACATGCACTCGCTTGTCTGCGGCCAGACCACTACTTTCAAGTTTGTAATGTACTTAACTGTTGTTAAACGGGACGTTAAAAGTGTCACGCGTGAGGACAGACGGACGCTATATCGGGTAGTTCAGAATTTTACTTGACTATTCATAGAAAAGGTTGTCGTCGTAAGTAGCTACTTTGCCTATCGCTATTGTATAAAGCTAGCTAACTATTCACGGAAAATATCGAAAACTGAGAAAAAGCGATAAAGATTAATCCGGAAGGCGAGCAGTGGCGAGAGCCGGGATTATTCACACCCGACGCCGCCGCGACGTGGAGGCTGGAGCAGCAGACATCTGAATAGATACAGAGTCAGTTTTGTACAAGCATACCATCACGCCTTTATGCCCTGAAGTTTGTTTATCTACAGACAGAAAAGTTGAAAAGGAATCCATTGTCTTGCTTTGGGCACGTGGTGAGAAGAGATGAAACGTACGCATGTGACAGAACAGAGATGGACATCAGTGTGGGGGAATGGAGAGGCAGAAGAATACCAAGGAAAACATGAATGGATTGTGTTAAGCCCGATATGATTGAAAATGGAGTGAATTATAGGATGACAGCTGAAAGGACTAAATGGAGGAAAATGACGTACTGCGCCGAGACCTAAGAAATTGGGACCGGGCAGGAAGCGGATGATGATGAAAACTTAAAATGCACAATAAAGACAGTTAAAAATGTTAGCACTGCACAATAATTGTTAATAACAATGATAAAGTGTATGAGCACTGTGTGCTGCACAGTGCACACTGCTCGGAGACAGCCCATCCATTACTCTCAGCTTAACTCTTGTGTACAATTGATATTAATTATTGCACTTCCTACGGATAACACCTACTTTTCTCTAATTAGATATTATTGTAATTGATGTCAGTATCAAGTGTAACAACAATGTGTGCTGTTCTTGTTATAATACAAATACTTTTAATGCATACACTGCGTGTCTGTGTGGGTGTGTGTATAGGAACTTGATTATCTGTGAATAGCTAAACCCGCTTAGGATATAACAATGAGCGTACTTACATTTTTGGATGGTAATATAACTTGAAACTCAGAAATATCGTATAATGTGCAAACAAACATGTGTCGCAATACAGCGCGGAGACATTCGCGTCGTGTTCTCGGGAACCACTCATTTTGCAAATTACGATTAGTCTCGATACCGGCTGTGGGGTGGCAGCACGCGCTGTCAAACCATGGATATCTTAATTATTCGCAATTTGTTTGTGTACACAAGCGATATTATTATCATCTTGATTATAAGCAACTGAAGTCGAACTATGCTCTACTGAACTGAAAATTGAACTCGCGTAAACCGTATGGTGTAACTGTATACACCTACCTACGGTTGTTGTCATAATTAGGATACTTATGACAATCGTTACTGGTATTCAAATACCTAAACAGCATCACAATCAGTTTTTCTGAAGGATATCGTTATCCAGAAAATACCGGTGTAAAATGCTGACATTTATCCGCCTCTGGTTGGATTGGAAGCTGTAAAGAAAACTTGAATTTAGTGTCAGAAGTTCTGGGAACCATGTTAGGTCTCCATTCTGTCAGGAATCCTCCTTACTACCCAGAAGATTCACGCTTTTACACAGGTTTGACTAACAATAACTGAGTACAACATTGTTCTACTTCTTTTACTAAAAAAATAAAAATATAATACAGAATTCAGTTCAATAAAAATAAATATGTCATTCACACAAAGCTGTGTTCATACAACTTTATATAAAAGTTGACTTCGGTGCAGAACAAAATGTTATTTAAAATTGTCAACCGCACGCTAAGCTATGAAATTATTGCGATCCGCGTGTTTATGAAACTATTTTACTATTTATTTAAGAACTGGTTTAGGTTTAGGTTTAGGCTCTGCGGACAACACTCGGATCAGTTCAGTGTTTCAGTGTTCAATTTAAACGGGAAGCTACAATGAAATAAATAAAAACACATAATTAAGTACCCGAACTCGGCTTAGACTTGAAGATTATTGCCATCCATCAACCGGGCATAATTCCAGACTCCGGCTGCTGTTGGGAATTTCAGCGAAAAACCTAACAACACTGCTCGGGAATCAAACCCAGAACCTCTAGCGTAACAATCGCGCTTGGGACCACTACACCAACAAGGCAGTCGCAGTAGTTTAGTATACGAACTTGTAAATATAGTAATGCTTATATTTTATGTAAACATACCAACATCGCCGTAGTTATTAACAAACAGGTAGGTGCCTACCGATCATAGTTTAAACAGAGTTTGTGCTCAACTAAAATATTTTTACTTTAATTAAAATGACGGAGCGGCCAGTTCAGCTGAAGCTTTTTATTTTAATATGCAGTATAAAAACAACGCGGGTTTATAAAATAGTGAACGCTTCGTTTTAGGATGGGATCGGTTTTGAGGCAGTGTAAATGCAATCGAACATTTGTCGGGATTTAATTAAGGCTCGTACGTGCCGAGGAGCGGGGTCGGCACCCGACGGTAGTTCGTAATAACCGTAGGTCGGCACGCCGCCGCCGCCGCCGGGCGCCGCCGGGCGTCGCCGGGCGCCGCTAGCTAGCTTCGTATCGGCTAGCTTGATGATGCCACATTGTAGAAAAACACGGTGCATCAACTTATGACTACAATATTTGTTTGAAATAATTTAGGTAGCTTATGTAGCTTATGTACATTATTTTATTGTTTTTGTATACTTATAACAACAAGAAAGACTTAGGTATTCTTCGTGGGGTCAGCATGTTGAAATGTAAGTACTTAGCATCTAATAAAGACGATAAATATTGGAGGTAAAAGAAAAACATTAATGTTTGATCCCGTAAACTAAATCATGTCTACTAAGACTGAGTCATGAATGATTGATTGTTGAACAGATCTGTTATTTAATAAAGTAGTGGTAGATCCTGTACTTCTGCGTGCTGTGTTGTCGGTTGGCGGCGGGTACTATCTCCGGAGATGCAGCGACATATTGTGGTGTTGAGTGAGCGGCGCGGGCGCGGGGCGGCGCGGCGCGGGCGGCGTGTACCTTTGATTACCTTGCCGAGTTATTGGCGACAGTTTAACCGATACGATACCTGTGACACCGCGCGCCGTATGAATATTGATATTGCAGCTTATATTAATAACGTATTGGATTATATTTGAATAAACACCTATCTACATGTAGATGTACTCGTAACGTTTGCTATTATTATTGTAGGCATTAATTAATGTTTGTGTTTGTTGCTGTCGATAACGTTGTCGTAGTAATACGGTGCACCCATACGTATCTATACGGAATTTCCCGAAAAAAAAAACCGCGTAATTTTAAATGTATGTTATTGTGCGTGTATAACAGCTAATATTAGTTATCATTGCTCTAATACAAACATGTCTAATACTGTTTTGCTTAAATTTTCACAAATTACTATAAAACTGTCGAGTCTGGGACTGAACCCGGCACGTTACTCCGGCCAGCCGCACCGCACTTATCTACATCACATTTATTGAAATGGAATTATACGAGATATTTCATCGGCTTTGTTCTTATTTTATTCAAATAATACGACCAAAATACGTCGACCCCTCGCCTGTAAGTGTTCACTCCCGCAACGCTCTGAAATTATCCATTTTTGGGGAAGTAAAAGTGTCAAGTGATCTGGTGTTATAAATATCAGAATGTGAACGAATCGCTCCGTGATGGGATTGTGGGAGTATAATCGATTATTCGGAAATATTCGATACTTTAACCTTTGTGACCCCGGCTTAATTGATTTCCGTTTAAATTGAAACGTTTACAGTAAGTAATCATAATTATAGTAGAGAGTAATTAGGTACATAAGTGTTGTGTTGGAAACGAGTAGCAAGTCGTAGGTTTGATTGATAAGTAATGCTATAATTGAATATAATTATCGCGCACGAGCACCAGTTCACAAGACAGTTGATATAGAACACCGTCCTCCAGTCATTAAAGAACCACTACACATTTATGCATCGCGCTTAACTTTGTGGATTGAAGATCTATTCGATTATTCATTAAACAGTTTTAAGTAAACCAATACCATTATAGCTTGCCAAATAACTTTAACATTAATGGCCTATGAAATAAAACTACTTTTTACGGATTTTATCGCGTTATATTGATATTATTTTAATCCCAGAGATTGTCAGAAATCAATATTAATGGTCTACCTACATGTACAATAAACATTCAAGCAGAAGTGACAACTATATGAGTGTCAAGTTAGTCAAGTTGACGAATTAAAATGTTCTCCCCGAACTTAATAGGACGTGTATACACAGTACGAGAGACGTGTAAGCGAGGATATCGCGAGCACTCGAGCGATGACAGCGCCGATGAACCTTTTCAAGCACAAATTATAATGTTACCTTGAAGTAATGTCATGTAGGTAAATATGTAATTATAAGAGGTATATTTGTGCGTGTTTCAAATGGAATATTGTCAGTCAAATAGGATCTAATGTCATATTTTAAATATTGATGTAAGTAAGTAGAACATGATTGCTATAAACCTATAAACATTTATCAGCAATATTTGTTCATTCAGGTTTTCAATATAAACCTAAGATAATTTTACTAAACAGTTTTATGCCGTACGTATCAAACGTAACCTATACAAACACGAGATACAAAGTAATAAATGTTTGTTCGTTTGTAATCGATTTTTAATTCGAGTAAATCGAGTAGCGAGTGGTAATCGGAATAAGACGTGGCATCGCCGCGCTATCGGGACGAGCCATTTGCAATAACTTATTGCCTTTTATTCGCTTATCCTGTAGCACCCCCCCCCCCCTCTCCTCGCCCCGGGCCGCCCCCCTGTCGTCCACACGTACGTATTGTTAGGTAGGAAGGGTTTAATGTTGACTCAATACACTAAGACCTTGTGTAGACGGACAAAGGATTTGTAATGTCAGTGCTGCAAATACTATTTGTACGCTAAACGACAGCTTAGTTGGATGTGTCGTGTATACACAACTTTACTACGTTTACTGCATTATATGTTTGAGTTTCAACTTTACATGCAATATTTTAGTTTGACACAATAGGTATAATAGGTAGTCCTATTGATTGTCTTATTGATCTATACAAAGCTTTCGTGTTTGCGATGTAACTCGTTCTAAGGAGCTGTACCGATAATTATACGTGAAAAAGAAGAACAGAAACGACATTTAGTTTGTTTTGCCTCTAATAAACTATGTAGTTAGCGACTCATTGAATAGTTAAAGAAAGCTTGTACTGAGCTCTTTTATTAACGTCTAATTCATTCATGTAAATAATTGCAAAGATATTGTTGGTGCCTGCAATGGTTATACAGATTGTATTGGTATTAAGAAGTAGGTACTTGCCCAAAAGTTACGAAACTTGTGCAAAGTATCTGTTTTGAAAAGTTCGCGCTCAGTGTCCATCAAAACGCTTTAACGAGAACTTTGAGATCTGAGGAAATTTTCATAAATCTTTGACTTTTAGTTATCCGCTGTAAAAGCATTTCCGCGTGAATCTATAAAATATTCACACGGCTGCGCGCTGGCTCCCCCTCAGAGCTACGAGGACTGATCACAGTCCGTCACACTGGTCTAGTGAGGGTTAGCACACCTTACACTTTCTGGGGGTTCTGTTACAAATACGATTGCATTGTAATTTACCAATAAACCATGTACCTTACGGGCGTGTGGTAGGTAATAAGAGCTACCGAGCTTTTACACATAATATATTATAGTACCTACCTATATCCTTATAAAAACTTTTTTAATTTGCGCGCGTGGAGGCTCGAGGTGTGATGTTCCTCACCAACTGTCAGTCGCATGCACGCCATTTTACGGGTTAATATCTTTATGCAAATACTTGGCGCAGGCCTCGGCCCGCGGGGAAGGGTTAAGGGCGAGGAACCGAGCGACAAGGACAGAAGATTCATGTACCAATCAGTATTAGGTACTTACACTACTTACATTGTCACAGGTAGATCTGCACACATCTTAATCATTTTGATAGTACCTATATACCTAAATTGATACAAAATTGTCTGGCGACTATTGCCGTTGCATGCTTGCAAAATATATATATAGATACCTATGTATATGAGGCTATGTAGTCGTCGGTGTATACAGTCGTGTATAAATTCTATGGCGCTAATTTGTTATTCAACAATCATATTTTGACAAGAAACACAAGACCACTATGTACGAATACCTACTTTATTGCACTAAAGTAGGTATTCGTACATAGTGGACCTATCTGTAGGTATACTCTCGTATGCGCATGACTTTGACAGCGCAAGTTATTTAACCGAAGTCAACAACAACAATAAGCATCGGTTTGCGTACGAATATCATTGAGCTGTAATACTGGAAACAATAGAACAAGGAACAAGTTGTTGATGCATCAGTTACACAGTAAATGATGGAAAATCTACATCATTCACATTCAACACGGCATATCATGTTCGGACTGATGTCGGCCGTTTAGCTGCGCAGTATACAATTTTTAACGTAAACAATCCATTGCGCATTCAAACGGCTGACTTCAGTCTGGCCAGGGCCAGCGAGCATGCCGCGCGTACTATACTTGATACTTTGTGAGTAGTATTTGTTTTGTTCACAGAATCAAATATTTCTCTACGTAGGTAAACACATGATATTGGCATTTATGTTTAGTTTATACTTTGATAGAATCACACATTCACCTTGGCATCTTCATATAACATAAACATTACACTTCGTTATAAAGGTGGGTAAGTTCTCATCCCGGCGTGGGCTAGCTAATGAGTGTATAATGTTACGTGTGGGTAGACGCCTGTCCTTGTCCCGCGTTCAGTTGTTACAACAGCCGATATTACCTGCCACTACATATCATTACGAGGAACCCGGACTTTGCTTTTCAATACATTTGTAATATTTTATGCTACAACTTTAATGCGTTTATTGTTAGGTATTAAGCGTGGGGTTTATTTTCGATAGCCTTAGGGTATTTGTTACGTAGAGAAATTGTGAGTGAAACAATGGTGAGGATGAGTATATTTAAAAAAATAACATGTCGGTAATATCAACATTCACCTAGATGAGAATAATATGATTGGCTTAAAAATTTAAATGTAATTCCATATAATATAAGTCTGGATTTGCGTCGGCATGCAATATCAATAACATTAAGGTACACTCCACTAGCGTAGGACTATCAGTGTTGTATTGAGTAAAGTGCGGCGATCCAGTGATCACAAAGTGTGGGAGCTAATTAACGCGCCGATCGCAAAGCAAGCGCCGGATAATTAAAACTTGTCGAACGGAACACCTGGACGGTGGCACGTACCTCGTTCTTATACATATGTATATAGCTTGGCTTATCGATTGACGTGGACCTGAACCGAGTGACGTGTATCAACAGCGGCGGAGACTGCTCCACTAGTTCAAACTCCGTAAAACGGGGCAAAATTTTGGTTGACTTTGCACGGTGGTCGTTCTTAGACTATGAGTCGAAGAGACTAAGGCTTACATTCAGAGACGAAATTAAGCGTAAACTTACACTTCCCTATGCCAAATTGTAATACAA
Source organism: Acronicta psi (assembly GCA_946251955.1). Taxonomy (NCBI): domain Eukaryota; kingdom Metazoa; phylum Arthropoda; class Insecta; order Lepidoptera; family Noctuidae; genus Acronicta; species Acronicta psi. The sequence goes on along the minus strand of OX276489.1, from coordinate 12,070,666 downwards.
ATTTGACATGCGGAAGCGTTTCTTTACGCTTAGTGTCGATTCTGAATATTAGCCTAAGAACCAACTCAAACAGCACAAAGCTTGATATCCGGAATTAATTGGCAAAATGTCGATATAACGCAAATGCGTCAACCAGATTAGAGTCATTCGAAGTAGAAAACTGATATTAACGGCATGAATGGTGCTGGGACCGATCTCAATATGTCAGAGAATAGACGACATAGATAATAAATCACGCAACCGCTCAAGGATCTACAAACGAAATCACATTGAACGTAAAATTTCAAGAAATCCATCAATTCTACTTTCTTTGAATGTTATAGATCCGATTTATCAAGTAGCTCTCTTGGTGCAATCCCCTTTCAGACCGCAGCCCCCCCCCACCCCGCGGGCCGCCACACCGCGGGCGGTACCGTCTCGAGCACTCGTCTGTCACTTGCGGAACTAATCACTGACACTAATTAATCCTCTACGTGCGATTACTCTGGCTGACTGCTCACCGTTACTTGAAACGTTCAAACGATGTTGAACCTAAAATACTACAAGATACAAATACTATGAAAATCTTTTAAAATGTGACAGTGGCTGGATTCGATTTTATACTACGAGTTAGTAGTACGAGTAATGTAGCCCCGGGAAAATGGACTATTATACGCGATTTATTATACGAATTATGCGCCTTATTAAATTACAAGTATTTATAATATATTTTTTTACTATACAATACCATACATTCTTTTAAAGCGGAAAACTATACAGATCTAGTTTTGGTTAAATCTCGGTTGACCTGAACAAAGCTTTGTAATTAAAGGATTGCGTTTCCCGCTGCGTGTTGTTAGTAATTAGCGCGTCGTGTGCAGCGCACCTGATGTCATCTGATTGATTCCCGGAAGCTGTACACACCCCAAGTGTGCGGCGTGTGGTGCGGTGTGCGGAGGGGCAGGGGGAGGGGAGGGGTAATCGCTAGTTATGCACGTAATCTGGTGTGCAGCCGCATCTGGTAACACGCAGACCACAGCTGTCATATTGCGAGGAACCATTTGGTGATAAATATTAGTATCTAACCAAAATAAATGAAAGCAAGAGCGTGAAATTGTGTGGTACTTGTCAATGTATCCGAAGGGATGTAGCTGGACTACGCATGTATTTCCTTTGTTTTTGCATCTTTCATTGAATTTAACGTAATCTTTAATCGTCACCAAATTTTCTCGTATCAGAAAAACTGCAGAAAATATAGTAACGTATGAGTTAAGTTTACATTTAGTTTGAGAAGGATATAAAATGATGATGTGTTTATATCTATAAAGAGTGTTCTGGTTTAGATCTCGCTTGTTTACGTCCTAACGTTTTTTTCAAAATATCGGATCCTGGTCCAAACAAAGCAAAGCCTAACATTTATCAATTCGCCTACATATGCGTATGAATAGCAAACGTTTCTCACCTGATACAGTCCATATCTTGGGCCCCGCGACGTGCCACCGTCACCTGCAAATAAAGTAAAGCTACAAGTTAATTATATCATTTAAAATCTGATCTGAAATGAGATCTAAGTTATTATCATTAATTGAACCTGAATAATGACATAATGATAGATACCAACTGCTGCAACTTATAATGATGGGCAAAGTGGTTGGAAAAAGATCGGTAGGCTGAAGGAGAAAGTCGTGGCTGCGTAATATTCGCATCAACAGCACCGCTGAACTGTTCCGTCTCGCGAAGGCCAGATTGAAGTTTTCGAAAATGACTGCCAACCTCTAATAATTGGAGAGGCACTTCGAAGAAGAATGGCATAATTGATGAAAGAATAGTAGACTAATATCATGAAGAGGAAAGATTTAATTGTTTAAATTGAATAGGCTCCGAAACTACTGAACCGATTTGAAAAATTCTATAACCGTTGGGAAGCGACACTATCCCCGGGTGACAGGCTATAATTAGCTGCTGACGGAAAGCTAGTACTAGTATATTATAGGTAACTTTAATAGTGGAAATATAAGCGCTAAATGGTCGATATCTCCGATTTCGTGAATTTAGAGCTCGTGTACTTACTGGGACTCGTAGTTAAGTAATTCACGACTCCGCGAGTCGCAAACATAGTGAATCGGCGAGTTATGTTCCGTTGTCGCGCCAGGTTTACATACAGCGAAGTTTATGTGACGAAACACTAAGTAAAACTGGCTGTTCTCATGTGTGGAAAGCAGCGTCATAAAGAATAGACGCGACTGACGGCCTACGAGTCATATTTGTGTCACGTCCTATTTTTACCCTCGCTGTGTGAACTGCGCTTTATATCTCGGGTATACTGGATGCTTTCATCTGCCTAGTATGTCGTTAACTACGTATATCGAAGTCAGTTTTCAATGAAAGCATCTACGGCCGAGTACCGGTACTTTTGCATTGAGCGCCTTAGCTGAACGCTGTTAATAATTAATTTTCAAAATCGGTGAAGTAACTCTAGCTTTCTTGATGATGTTCTGTAAGGGGCCAGGGGAATTTGACCATAAAGAAGGCAACGGGGCAAAAACGTAAACTAAGACGAAACTAAAAATGCTTGCACGCTATAGGCAGCAAACAAGCAGACGGAGCCACTGATGGTAAGCGATCACCGCCGCCCATAGACACCTGCTACACCAGTGGAGTCACAAGTGCGTTGTCAACCTTATAAAAAGGAATACGCTCTTTTCTTGAACTATACAGACCACTATCGTAACTATAACTTCAAAACCCTGTTGAAAAGTTCGCCTTGTTGCCAAAATACTGAACAATAGTGTGCAACGCGCAAATAAGGCGGTGCTTACACGAGGCCATTGTGCGGCGCATTAGCACGGCGGCGGCGGCGCACAAGCCGCTTGTTACCGCACGATGTGGAGATGTGCCGCGACTCGTGCACACATACCGAAGTGATTCAGTTGCACTGCGCCGTGAATTGCCGCGGTAATCACCCGCCAAAACATCACATAAGTTGCTGCTTGCGGCTACAATGTAGGTTGTGACGTGACGTGTTAGAGGCATCCAACACAAGTTATAATATAAAGTCAGAATTCGCCTAAAAAACAAAAGTGAATTGTTAATTTTAGTGACGCAGAGATTAACTTACCAGAACCATATGTTTGGTGTGTAATTAGCAAACACATGTTCGTCATTAGTACGTTTCTGTAGCTATAACAATACCCTAGTTGTTCACGACAAAACTTTGATCGAATGAAGCCTCGGTGTCGGTACATACAGTCAGCGGTAGCGGAGTGTTAATTCTATGTCACTCTTCACGTCAACACGTAGTCCGTGTTAACGGATGATGTAAATCAAATAGATGTAATTTTTTATTATTTTTTTAAACAAACAGCATTTGTTCATAACAAATATACAAATATGCTGCTTTATTCGAAACAAAACAATTTTGTTTACAACGGAATCCCGATGTCAAAGATAATGATGTGTCGTATAACGAAACGTTTATTTAAACTAGGTTTAAGCCAGAGTATTTAAAGCGTTAACGGTCTGGAGCTGTGTTTATTACCTCCGGGTTAATGAAGCTGCTATTAAACCAGATTCCTCGAGTATCGGTGACCTAGTTGAGAATAAGTGCCCGTTGAACATCTTCAGGAAATAGTGAGAAACCTTAGCGTGTTTGGAGAAGGAGTTAGCTGCATAATATACGGAAATGACGTGGATGTACTTTAATAGTGAGCCAATGAATAGTTTCAGAGGTAATTGTTGCTAGTATATACTTGTATGATAAGTACACACCTAGAACACAACATGTTATTTAAAAGGGAACTTTATACAGTTTTTTTTTTCACAGAAAAAACGTCGTTCACACCAATTTAACATACTGTTATATTAAAATAAACAAAACGCAACATTCGTATCGGACATAAAAAGATCCACATTTTACGACACAATCTGACTCACAAAACAGTCATATAAAAATCACATTTCAATCCCGAAGTCTGCGAGCGTAAACAATATTCGTTTCATTTAAGCCGCGCGACTTTATGAGTGTCATTATAGCTAAGAGCGGTTGCCGTGCCGCTGCTGTACGTTGCCGTTCCATGCCGCTCGTTGCCGCTCGGCAATACTTGTACTGAAAAACAGGCACCTTTATTGCCGGCGATTTAAATAAAACAGTTATGCTCGCGACAATTTATTCGGGCTAAATGAGGGAGTGCATTACTGTATGTTACTGTTGGTGACGCAAAATTGAAATATTGTAAGTTGTTGAATGCACTTTATTTAATTACCGTTGACCGTGTTCTTATGGTTACGGTTTCACAACACATGTACCATGTTGACATAATTAAGTATGTTTTATTATTAGTACTTTTTGCCGTGATAGCCTAGGGGTATGACCACTGGACTGTCAAGTCAAAGGTCTCGAGTTCGAATCCAAGGCACGCACCTCTGGCTTTTCGAAATCATGTGCATAATGATCACTCACTTTAACGGTGAAGGAAAACGTCGTGAAGTCTGCCAACCCGCATTAGGCCAGCGTGGTGGACAATGGCCTAATCCCTCTCATACTGAGAGGTGACCCGTGCCCAGCAGTTGGACAATTAAAGGGTTAATTATGATAAGTTTATGCCGTTATAAAATATCCTCCCACACAATTCCATACAATTAAAATTAAATACGTATTGATAGTCTTATCCCATAACATTTAACTTAAATCTACTGTACTGTTCAATATTGTTAACTAGGCGCACAATATTATTATTCAGACTGCTTAGAACTTGAGACTACTTTGGATTGTCATGTGGTTTTAGACTACATAGCTCTCCGTCACTGTGCTTGATTACAGTTCAGGAGACAAAGCGTTAATAATGAATAATGCGGCGCGGTCTATGCAGGCGTTACACTCATATATTATCGTGACAAGTTTACAATGAATTTTTGAATTATAATCACTGGCGCAGTTGTTATTACACGCTGCGTGGTAATTTATGAGTATAGGCCACATAAATCACTCCGACCTCACTGGTGCACTAGTGAAAATGCCAGTTTCGGATAGTTAATTCGTTTAAAATGCTGGTCTCAGTCCAAATGGAGCCGTGGTACATCTCGTTTTGCTAAATTTTCTTACTAGCACAGCAATGTTTTTTACGTAGCAAAATAAATGTGTATTGCAATACTCGATTTCACTTGTCCCTTCTCAAATGTTCTAAATATACATTTTCAAAATAAATGCATTAAGAACTTTTACAACTAAATCCAAACGTAAAACTAACTCACTGAGTCGGTGCTCGACGCTAAGCGTAGCACTTGTACGAACACACGCATTACTACGGCGTAGCACCTGCGTAGCACTCACACACGCTACGCGCGCCGCCGTAGTACTTCAGTATTTTAATTTGCATTTAAAACTCATCTCAGTGGAGTAACACTGTATACCTCGTTAATGGATAATCATAATTCGTTAATTAGGTCGCAGAGTGATGCTTAATATCACTCACGAGTAATATATTTAATAACTGTTACTTAAATTATAACTTCATTCCGTACCGACCTTACTTTAATACTAACGAAGGTAAGTTACTTAATTTGAAAGAACTGTATTTTGAATGTACAATTTATTATTTTGTTACAATTTTGGCTGATAACCTTGGACACAAGTGAGGGTAGAGTACCCCATTACTTAGCTGTATGTTGTCGGCCGACTAAAGGATTACACCATGATGGATGGTGATGGGGGCGGCAGCGGGCTCCCCCACTACACGTACCTACCGGCGCATGATAGTGGGCTTAGCGATCTGTCAGTGGGCGCGGAGATAATAACGGTATCTCTTGATATTTTAAGTCAAATGATAGGAATGTAGAAACATTACTGCATCATAATGAAAAATTGTAGAAAATGCCATAAGGCATTACAGTCCGCCTTGTGTACCATTATATGTACATAAAGAAATAATGGATATGATTGTAATATTACAATCATATCCATTATTTCTACTTCATAAGTTGCTAAATTTGAAATTAAGCTCTCAATATAAAACATTTTAGTCTAATAGGAGACTAGGCTGCGTAGTCTGGTACATAAAATGTAAATAAGTTGAACCAATCGGTGCGCACACGCTCAGATTAAGCTTCGCGACTGATTGGTATACCAAGCGAATTCCGTGCTCACTGTTCATTCACTCCTGAAGGTTCACAAGCGCTATAATTATTAACACCTTAAGGGAGTTCCGTATACAGTACACACACACAGGTATATGTATTGTAAGTAACACGCCGCGCCGTTCACGGTTCTTTCACGGGATAATTTGCGTTGGAGTCGTCGGCGGCGACGCGTGGCGCGAGGTAACATTTAACGATCCATTAGCTTTAGCTCACTCATCGCGTCGCTATCGAATACATTTAAAGCATGTGCCGGTGGGAGTGTTCCAGCCCCATCCCGATTTATCAATAAATCTATTGTTGTTAATATGTAAGTAGGTACAGAAAAATACATGCGTTAGTATCTTTTTGGAATTTAAAACATAGCGGTTAACTGTGGCGACAGTACATCTCTGCCTAACCCACCGGGGACTAATGGTGTTATGTTTATAAATAGTAGCTACCGACACAATGTGTTCAGCGGTAACTAATTATAATTATGTAAAGTAAGTGACACAAATATAATTCCATATTAATGAAAACATTAGCGGAGTCGACACGTCTTCCACTGACATGAGTAGTTTATCTAACAGCAATAACATTGGCACGGGGGTGACGTGCCACACAACTTGCGACTTTATGACCTTCCACGTGTGTTCACGTTCGCGTGTATCGTATAATTAGTTCGATAAACTTCCGCGGCAGATATTATTATAAGTACTGCGAACACGCTGAAGGTTTGTGTGTTTGTGTTTCAACAAGATTAGTTTGTGGTCGATTTGTGGCTTTCACACGACTAGCGCGCCATGAAATCGTGTACCGTTTAGATAGTCTTATTGTAAAAACATTTTGACACAATATGAATTTGAAAAACATTTCAAAATTGATTACGGATGAATGGATGGCTGTTTGGTTAAATATTACTTGCAAATGTCTGTTGTGTATTTTTTTTTATAACATATGCAGGAAAAGACAATGAAGTATTTTTGTACCGTCAGACAATTTAAGTTGGCTTGAAAAAGTATCAAGGTATCTTTCGACAAGTCTGATCACCTCAATTTGCATACTTTCTGACCGATATTAGGCTTTCCATACGACGCAGCGGACGCTGCTCAATGCCATCCGATGAGCTCTAAGCTCGGGATTAATCAAACTTTGCGATAGAACCTCTTTGAGGCAGCGTCAACGCCAGCCGATACAAGTTTTATGATAACTCGCACCATATTCGTGAAAAAATATTACTTTCCCACTTTAACTTATTTAAAATGAAATATTTGCTTTTGAAAGGGAAATAACTTCGATGAAATTTGTTTTACTATACCTATATAAAGCGAACAGTTTCGATTCTAAGCTAAATTAAAAAATATACTATTATGTGAATTATTATTAAATAATTAAATAGTCAAACGAACTTACCTGTAAGTGAAGTTCGACGGTAATTATACGAAGTTGTTGTCTCGTCCGAAGATGTTAGAAAACAAGTGTAGTCCCGGTATTGTCAGTCACTGGCGCCACATAATTTTGAAGAAAAGAAATAAAGAGAACGCACTTCCACTCTCGCTCCCAGTCCCAGCCTCTGCAACTCTATGGCTTCATTAAGTTTATAGTGATTTATTGGTTTTACAACATAGGGCTCATACTCGTGTCTCTACATGGTATGAGATAATTGGGTAGGGTGGGACTCCTCATCTTCGGACGAGACAACAACTTCGTATAATTACCGTCGAACTTCACTTACAGGTAAGTTCGTTTGACTATTTAATTATACTCGTTGTTGTCTCGTCCGAAGATGTTAGAAAACAAGTGTAGATGTTTAAAGACTTGTTGTAAAATCAATAAACATTAATTTATTAAAAAGGAACAAAAAATCACTATCAGTAATATTTACTTTTTATCATAACTAAATAGTTTTTCACCTCTTACCATTGGTCTCAACTTATCATCAATTCAATAACAAATTTTAATCCTGTGTGTGAACTTCACAATCGGCGATCATAATCGTCTGTAATCGCCACGATCATCGTGCAAGTATCTACACATTCGGCTGCGGTAGTTTTTCGAACGGCACTGCGTAAGACGGACGCGGAGTGCGTTGCTACTGCAACCATTTTCAGAATAGCGGTATACAACCACTATGTCAATGTAATTCCACGAAAAGTTGTGGATACAAAGTATATAAGTTTGGCTATTCATTTTTATCTTTGTAATATTTGTGTTACAATTTCAAATTCAAATTCAATTTCAATTTCTGGAAACAGGTCTGATAACGTTCTATGAACTTCAATGTATTCATTTGACCATCCACTAGTCATATTAAGTGCATACTGCACCGATTTGTAGTTACACGCAAACGTGTGAAAGGCTTCACTGCCTGGCGGCGAATGAATGATCAGCGATCATGTGGGCACCTCGACTTAACACTCAGTGATCGTTTGAACCTTGGAACTCCTTTGATGTGTGCCTTGAAACCTTGAAACAATTGACGAAGACGATCATCGGCGACAGCAGCAGAGTATATCCTCTATATGATTGTGCTCGCATATAATCGCCGACGACGCCGACTATGTAGAGGAGCCATTATAATAGACATTAGCAACGCTTATTATCTTAATCTGTAGCACGAGATTTTGTAAACGTTTATTTATAATAATAATAAAACCTATTCATCGCTAAATAAGATTCTGAACTATTAATTTCAATGTTACTGTAATCATTTTACTTAAAACAATTATGAATAATGAAATAACATAACAATCCTGAAATAATATTATTTTGGCTTACTGTCAGTCATTGTTTTGTATCAACTTATTAATACAAAAAAAATATATATATAATATATATATTTAAGAACAATTGTTAGTAGTAGGTATGACTCTTATCATAATACATGGATTCGAAGGGCCTGTTTCATCACCTCTGGATATCAGGAAACTGCTGAACAAATTCCCAAAGGGAACCAAATTTGTATGAAATTATTTATCCAATCTAATAGAGACTGATCAGTAACTGTGAAACAGGGCCCTATTGTTCAGAGTCAGTGATAGTTGCAGAATGCAGTCTGATCAATAGTTTATTTAATTATGTTGTAAATGAAATAATTAAACTTAAGCACAAAGACAAAATTAAATTACACAACTTTATGTAGGTTCTGATTCATTTATATTAAAGATTGCTTGAGAGGAGCATCTATTATTAATGATGGTACTATTATAAAACATAGCATAGGTTGTATGACTCTCCGGTCTAACAACCTCTCCTGATATCATCATTTAATATTGTAGCTAAAGCTTCTGCAAAAGTTGTCAGATTCCTAAATGTTACCCCAAAACTAGCTAGACGTTTATAAAAAAACCTAAACTAATAATTAAAGTCATTGTTCAATGCAAAAGAAAACTACCTTACGTTAGCTACCTTTTTTTTTTTTTTTTTGTAGCTGACTGTTGTGCGAAGAAATAGCTAGATCTAGCTATAAAATAGCTAAGTTGTTAAAGCTCATCTAGATAGAGATGGAATCTTCTTTGATTGTTATATTGTTAGGTGCCCAATATTGATGTGTTATGGTTTTAGCTCTTTAGCCGGAAGCTACATCAATACCTAGTCTTTATTGTAATATAACTAATTTATTATATTGGTTATAATCATGTTTAGTATGATTAAAACAAACAGACACATCCCAAGTATTATTATATTTTGGTTTGGGGGTCCTAATCTATAGAAATCTAAACAGCTGATCTGTGGGATTTTAAACTATAGGAAATATACCTATAGGTGATCCCTCCTGGAACCTATAAGTAATGGTGTGTTTATCCATGCCACTGCAGGAAAAAAATTGTAATCTTGGATAGTAAACTGATCATAATTTCACTTTCAGCGGTTTCACTATTGATTTAAAAAACTACAGAAATTCAGGTAAACACCTGAAAGTACCTACTGAGTACCAAGGTAGATAACTCAATATTGGGGTTGATATCTGGAGCCTTTCTTGTTTTTTTTTTTTTTTTTTTTAATATAAACTTTTGTATTTATGTAACTAGCAAGGATCTAGAAATGTCTTAGCTCACACCATTGTCAATGCTGTTTGTACTTTTATGTTAATGACTGTGCTGGATTCCTCCCAGCCTATGTTACTACTGTCTTATTGCCTATCCTTAATAAAATTTCATAATCTCATAAGTCCCATATTCCAAGGAAGAAGCAATTCCAGTGAATTGATATGAAGGAGAGCTTCATCAGAAGTGGCACTTTGAGAGTCAGTAGATATCAGTCATATTATGTAATAAAATATTATTATCATAATACATAATATAAGTATTTGGATGTTTCTAACTCATGAGTATTTTTTCAGGTAAGAGAACTCTCTTATTGTGAATGTAAGATCATAATTATTATTGTTAGCATTCAATATGAGATATTTTTGTCTAAGAATTTTACTTGAATTTGTCTCTCTTATTAAAATTCAAAACTTAAGAATCTATGGATTTCTGTTCAGGTACAAATTCATATTTTCCTTTATTAAGTATGAGACTATGAAACCTAGTTTTCCAATATGTTTATTTTGGAATGCATAATGTAATGTAATGTTTAATCATTGATTGTAGGTAACTATTTTCTTTACATAGAGAATTATCTAAGGAAATTAGAGATGAAAATCTCTTTCTCTTGTGTAGTTATGACTGGATTTCATAGTATTAGTGAATGCATGCTGTGCAGAGACTGAATGGTAGAGTATTAAACTGTTAATACTTTCATTAAAATTTTAACCTTAGGTTTTACTACCTTCATGTATCTTTATCATGTAATATGCATCATATATCTTTATCTAGGAATACTGATAGATATTCTAGATAGTTTGTTACTGTAACAATTTTCAACTGTTCTGTAATCTACTAACTTAAAAAGTTCAGTAGGTATTAATAAAAAAGTATAGACTATTGTAATACTGCAATTATTTATGTAATTAGTTAATGCAATTAGTTTGTAACTTTTTACCTATATTTAACAAATGAAATATTTGAATTTGAATTTGAAAAGTGTTTAACTATTTTGATTTTGAATAAAACAAAATAGGCCATTGGATCTTATGGTAAGAATAAGTATGTGACCACAACTAACTGTCTATAGGTTCACAAATGTTTTTAATTAAGTTGTATAAATCAGATAAGATATCTGAAAAGACTCAGTCAGAAGAAAGAATCATATCTCTGACTAACCTGACCGACCAAGTCAATTATGACGGGGTCCGTGGTGGTTATTTTCCAATTACAGATGTGAAATGGAAGTTGACCCACCTGCAGGTTTACTTTTTCTCTGCTCTGCTCCGCTGGAACTTATCCTCTCTCTTCTTGTCTGCTACTGGTCTGCATGATGGCACCTCTGCTGATGACCTGTTCTTCACTTCACTGCACGGAGGTCCCCACCAGTTTACAGCCTCGTTTTTATTGAGGTTTGTTCTGGACAGTGTGGAATGAACTCTTTGCAGGTTCTGCCACTATTAAGTCTGTCAAGTTTCTGCACTGACTTGGCTGCTTTTATTTCATCGGTAAGATTTTCACCGATCTGGTTCAGATTGAAGCAAGAATTCCTTCATGTCTTTGTTTATAGCAGCTAGAAGAATTGACCTATGCCCTTTTGTATTTGAGTGTAATGCATCACACAACAGACAGGCTGTATCATTAAGCTTTCATCATTTTACTTTTTTGACTTCGTATATAACACACATTTGAAGTCAGGCATGACAATGCTGTGGAAATCTGTTGTCTATTCTGTCTCCTTTTCATGATTTCCCACCTTTGGGCTAGGTATCTTCATATTTGATTGATGGGGGTGCACACTCCAGTACCTGTACATCAGGTTGGACTCATTGAAGCATTCCTGTGGGAATGTTCTCATAATCTTCTAGTCTCGCTGGTGAGTCCTTCACTGGGATTTACAATATCATCTGGAAATTGTTATAGGTAGTGCATGCCAGCCATTATACAAAATAACCATGTAAGTTCCTGCCGAACTTCCCTAGGTCATGTAATGTCAACCACGTACGCCCCCGCAGGACGTCCCATTAAGGTTGCATGATAAAGCCCCGTGCACTCCCGCAGAGTACCCCTAGGCCTAGGTTGTATTGCTATTTGCAACATACATATTGTGTGCTTTTGTTAGTCACCACTTGCACCCACCATCTTGCATTTGCATTGCAGGCTTTGCGGCATGCGTTTGGACACGAATTATTGTTAATAATCACATTAGGTACACGCTTTTTTGTTAGTAGGTAAGCATCTTACCTTTTTCAGTATTATTGGATTGAATTCCGTAATTTTCGTTGTCACTTGAACAACACTTGAAAGTTTTGATTCAACTTTTTTACGTTTTCCAAGTTTTCGTAACTTTTTAATAAATGATTCTTTTCTTGTTCACCTGATCGCTTATTTCCCATTTTTGTTGATTTCTAACACTTATAAGAAATGCATAACAAGAAAAAATAAAGATATGGGAGAAATACGTGACGCCGTTTTCGGACATAAACACCGAATGAAGCCATAGAGTTGCAGAGGCTGGGACTGGGAGCGAGAGTGGAAGTGCGTTCTCTTTATTTCTTTTCTTCAAAATTATGTGGCGCCAGTGACTGACAATACCGGGACTACACTTGTTTTCTAACATCTTCGGACGAGACAACAACGAGTATAATTGAATTAGTGTAAGTGAGTCTGTCATTCATAAAGTCAATAAATAATCTAAGACTTGATTAATATTTTCAATACGTTATAACTACTAGTGTATCAAAATACGTCAGCAACATAGCTAGTTGCGGAGTCTCGTGTTAATCCTACATCGCCGCCTGGTGGGGGTGCCGTCAAGTTGCAGTGGCCACTATGTTTTTCAGCTCGATTTACCGGCAAAGAGAATCCGCGCTACCCACCCGACTCGAATTAGCACTTCAAAAGGCGATGAGTGAACTGCCTCCTCTATTTTGTACACTTTTGATGTTACTCGCACATTTAGTGAGAATTTAAAATACGGATGCGCTTTCAAATGGTTACGTAATAGCGCCCAGCAAAGTGCATGAATTGCTACGTTGATTTTAATGAGCAAATTATTTCCGAATGTCGTGAATTATGAGTTGCAAGTAGTGCAGTTTAGTATCATGCGAGCGAGATTTTTTACAATAATTCAGGAAATGTTATAATAATGCTTACTGCTACCGTGGTTTAAAGAGATGAGTCAGTCACTATATTAATGTTAAGCTGGGCCATGTAATTGATTCAATTATTTTAAAGATTTAAACTTCCAACAGACAAATCTCCATTCCAGACAAATCTTGCCTACATGACGCGTACTTTATAAATCAAACAAAACGACATAAAACCATATGCATCGAGTGCACACAAAACAACTGTCAAAGGTTTAATTAAAATCTTAAAAGTGGACTCGCAGTGTGGTTCTGTGCCGGGTGTCCCCCGGGGCTACTACTTCGGGCCGGTGCTGCGGCAAAAAGCAACAGCGACAATACGCCGCATCTCTGGAGCACGACAATAATAATGCACAGTCGAATATAACGATGCCACCTACCCGGATACGGACGAGCAAGGGCTGGCACACACTACACCCAATAGTTGATGATTCGCGTGTAGTTCCATAACTATTTCAAAACTGCTCTAAAATAATTATTTTGATTATTGAACTAGGTTTGATTTAAAAGCGTACATACTAGGGTTTCTAGTTCCACGTCCTTTTTTATTTCTGTAGCCACGAGAATTCTCGTGCAGGGTTTCTCGAGTTTCATGAGTATCCAAAGATTTTTTATTTTTATTAAATACGATGTAATTTAAGAATGTATGCTTCGGTATTAAATCCTAAGTTTTATAGGCGTCGATATTATTGGCATCGATATTATAAGGATCGGTATTATAGGCGTCCATATTATAGGCATCGGTATTGTAGGCTTCGATATTAAAGGTGTCGGTACTAGATGCGACAGTCGGTATTATAGGCGTCGATACTCGAGGGGTTACGTAGTTTACGGAATTGATTTCTCAAGTTTATATGAGATTTTTTTTCCCGTCCCGACTAAAGACAAATTTCTCGAGAATTCCCGAGCAGAAACTCTAGTACAGATTTCGATAGCAAAACTGGTATATTAATAATGTTCTGAATTGCTTGGAACAAAAACGACGGCTCACAATTGATTGCCTCACTGTCAAGTGCTCTCACATCTATTTTGTACATTTCAATTGATGATGTATAATGTAATATAGACGATAGATTTGTTATATTTTTAAATAAAATTAAAACCAATACTCTCGTCTCAAGTATATTTTTTATTACAGTATAGAAGAATGTAGTATTATTTTTCATGTAAATGACCATATTCATACCATGAGGGCCTACAAGTAAAGAGCATGTACACACTCAAAAGGCAACGCATTGGTGACAATGACAATGTGGTTGTCGCTTACCCTCAGGTGACCATGTTTGTATGATACTTTCCGTAAGATAAAAATGTTAATGTTAAGAGGACTCTCCTCCTCGTATCATGTGGACTTTACATACACACATAGTTTCAAGCTTACCTCAATGAAAATTAATAAGCAACTGTTAGAGCTCGATGTAAAATAACAAAGTGCATTAAGTGCGCCAACCTCTTCCTCTTCGGGAAAACGCTACACATCAGTGTATGATTACCCTAACATCACGTGAAGCATTTTACCAGGAGGGATTTTAAAGTATAAATTCTGACATGCATCGTACACACGGGGAATAAAAGGAATACCTGCCACTGCTCTTGTCATAAAGCACCCAATCTGCGCGTGTAGCCGTCCTAATGCACCTCGTAAAATGACTGGACTTTTATTGTACAAGTACTTATACTGACGCTTTGAATGGCTCACACTTTATTTAAATTTTAATCTTAGTGCCGTAATGTAGTGCTCTTTGTGGTGAATGTACTCATACATGTGCGATGTGTAATTGTATAGCATCCTCTACAGTTTTAAAGTCTATTATATTGCAGATTAATTCAGTTGCATGTCTAAAATACTTAAACTTGTTGCTGTAATATTAAGTTTGTTAGTTGCGCGAAAGTCGTGTTGACGAAACGTTTCGCTCTAATAAATTCTTTGTGGGTGAATCACTCTCGTCAATGATATTGAAGTAAGTATAATAGAGTTTGTAATTTGCAAGTTTATGTTATGTACCTACTGCTCTTTTATGTTCCAATATAATGATAAGTATTTTTGTTGAAAATAAGAGAGTAGTCAGATATCTTATTACTCTAACATAATATATCAGAAAGATAATTATTACAACAGCTTGCTTGTAATAACATTCATTATATTTTAAAACAGAAACTATATAATGAATGTTATAAGCTCAACATTCATTCATACAAAAGTGCAAATCTTTTTCATCTGGGGCAGGAGGCTGCTTTTGATGTTTCCTCTAAGATCATCGCACAGAATTACGAGGAAATGAAGAATAAAAGAGACAAAATAAAAGTAGGTACCAGTTTATTTCTACTCAGAGCTACGATTCACGGTTTATATGAGGAAGCAAAGTAATTAACACATTCTATGAACAAAATCTCAGACTAAGAAATGTTTTAATTCTTTATTATAGTTGTAACAGCTTTCATTTAATTTTTGCTAATCGATTATCATCTTTACTATCGCGTAAAGGGGTAAAATTCCTAAAAAATATTATATCTATAATATTTTTTAGGAATTTTACCCCTTTGATGTATTT
This sequence comes from Acronicta psi, assembly GCA_946251955.1. NCBI lineage: Eukaryota > Metazoa > Arthropoda > Insecta > Lepidoptera > Noctuidae > Acronicta > Acronicta psi. The sequence goes on along the minus strand of OX276489.1, from coordinate 12,054,844 downwards.
TCCCAGAAAATATTTTTATACAACTTTATCTTCTGAATAGCGTAATGTTGTAAGAGCTTTGTATAATGTTGGATTAAATGTTTTAACATTTTCTTAGCTTGATATGAACGACTTTCTCGCCTATATTTCAGTACCTACATACTTACCAAGTATGTATGTGGAATATAGTAACATTACTGCTAATATACGTTGAAGCGGCGTAAGTTTACACACTGTTTATAGATCTCATTTTGTTAAAAAACGTAGAGATATTCCAATGAAGAACTGTGTAGATTTCTAACACTTCTTACTTACGTATGTTGTTTTGTTTGCGTTATACTTTTTTAGTCTCCTTGAAATCTGTACACAAACATGTTAGATGGCACATGTTATGCTGTTTGTCTGACAATTTCTATGTTTTGTATACTTAGATCGAATTACATCTAGACGGCCGACGAGCGTCCCCGGGATAATAAAGCATGAGTGACCCGGTCGCCGCCCGCGCCATCGTTACAGCCCGGCCGTGCCCGCCGGACGCCTAATGAGCGTCGTACGACGGCCCCGGCAATTAGCGAGTGTGCTCGGTACACAATACACACACACACACACACAGTATACAGATATAGTACCTATCTACACACTAGTAAGTCTCGCTTCTGTCAGCAAAGGTATAATTTTGTCGTATGTTGTAGTTTAAATTTTTTACAGATAATTTCTTGAAATTACTAAAAATATTTACTGCGGAATTTTAATTATATTTAATAGAAATAATTAGTGAAATAGTCAATGACCAGTACATATTGGTGCTAAAAGCTAGATTTGACGCTTGCCTGGGTATAATTTCTTATGAGAAACAATTATACGGATACTATTGGCTAACAATGATTTTACGTTGTTAGTATTATAGGTAGATTAATTTTGACTCACGTCACCATTAGGTATACTCTTTTCTAACTATTTTTTTAATCCTATTGCTATACGCATTCCTTCTATGTTGGGTAGACTTTTGGTAAAATTGCTGATGGTATAACATAACTACAACACGTGCACGTTTACCGTAGTGTTTGTAGCGCGCGGCGGGCGGCGCGGGTGTGTGCACTTGTAACGCTTCAGTTATATCAGTTGTTTACTTTTATCTCGCACGCAATTACAAGTAGAGCTTAATTAAAACTGAAACGTTTCACTTTCATTACATTACTGCAATGACAGTAAGTGAATGTCGATGTAAACTATTTCGACGTATTCTCGGTACGATATAAATGTAAGTAGGTACATAAGAATATTTGTTTTGAGTTATACTACATACTTAGTTAAAAACGTATGTAGCAGCTCCCTATTTTTGTGGTTTTTGTATAAATAAAATATCAATAATAATGAAACTAATATTTTTAAATTCTTTCAATGGCTAACAAATTTTATACTATGACTACAAGCACTTCATAGTGCTCGTGGCAAGTAAAAGTTATGACGTCATCGTCATAACTTTCACTTGCCGATCCTTGTGGATCCTATCCATTGAACATTATTTCCAGAAAAGCGGTAGATTGATTTTGTAAAAAAAAAATGTAACGAGCGCTGTGTCGTCACACACGCGCCGGGTGTAGTGACGTGTTGTCCCGCCGGCGCGGGCGGGTCGGCGGCCGGGCCGGTGACAATGACAGAAGACGTATTGAAAGCGCGATAATGGCCGAAGAACCGCCGCCTCCACGAAGCTTTTGTGATGTCAGCAGCCTACACCGGTACACCTGTCTGCGGTGGCGACTAGTGTAGGTAATGTGAATTTATTGAGGTTTTATTACCGGGTGTACTGGCAGCATGCGACTTATGGATGTTAAATCATGGGCTCGAAAATAAGTTTAACTTGTTTAAGGAATTGTGAAAAGCTTGACTTTCTTGCGGTATCTGTTATCAGAAGAAAAAAAAACAGGTTCAATGATCAACAAAATTTATATCGCAATTACAATGTAAGCAGAAAAAGCATAAAAGAATTTTCTCAATAAGTATAATTTAGATATTCACAGCAACAAATTATAATTATCAAAGAGAAAGGTATTCCAGTTAGCTAATAAATCAACGCGATAAGAAAAGTTTGATTACCATTCTTTTTCACGTCTAGATTACTTAATTCCTTTTCCAATGTAATAAGAATACAAAAGAAAGTTGTAATTCGAATAATTTTTCTACACAGTACACTCGTTAAAACAAATGGATATTTAAGTCACATGTTAAACTGAAGACCATTGCACTCATCCAGTGTCGAATGCAATACAGTGTACATTGTCGTCAATAATCCTAGCTAATCCAATCCCTAGCCAGATACACTTCAAAACACTTCATACACCACCCTAACCCCTCGAACATAAGATTGATTATGGAATGGCCAGTTGTATTAGTAGGGTATTAAGGATGGTTGTCCTTTCAGCTTGATGTTAGCAGACGAACAGCGCGGATCAAACCGGTACGTTTATACTGACGTGTATTTATTTGAATAACTTTCACGATACGTACGTTGTATTTTGACGTTTCTATTGACGTTGATGGAGGTTGTTTATAAAAGCTTATAAGTACTATAAATACATATGTTGTATAAGCCTAAGTACAGTCTGAGTATTCGTGGCTTATGTATTTTTGTTTCTCGCGGAAAATAATGAAATAAGTAATTCAGGAATGATTAATTTCCCTCCTTCATGTAATTAGTCTCCATCCGCTTACAAAAATATCACTCTAATTATTCTACGCGTATGGAATTGCTAACGTGTCTGTACAGTTTCGCCGCTAATTACCAGGCGCACATAAAAGTTGAGAAACGACTTACATTCTCGTGACGTAATTACAACGCACCGGGTTGTCAAACTTCGCATGTTAAATTCACGTTACTTTGAACTTGTAAAAAGTTTGTGTGTACTCTTCTAAGAGTATTGTTTGTATACTTATGATACTCGTATATGTGTGGAAGATCGGGTGTACAAGTTTGACTTAGACACGTAAATCGTAGGGTGTTTGGGTGTAGCCCGCAACGGGCGCTCACAAATGGACGTTCGCAAACAGCGGTTATCACCCGCTCACCGCTTATCTGCCCTCATTACAGCGGACGATAAAAGAAAAATATTCGCGCCTGACGGCCGCGCGGCCGGACCGCTCAAATATTAAAATTCCTACTAAGAGTACAAAACAAAACAAATACCGACTGAGACGCGGATGGAAAGTTTGCATTTCTTTATTAAGGTTATTATTAATTTTGATTTCGTGTTGCAGAATATAATTAAAATGTTGAACATGCAACGTTTTAAAGAAATTTAATAATTTATTTTAAAATAAATTCTTGTTGATGTAAAAAACAACTTTAACGTTAATAGTAACAGAAATTAAAGTATGTTCTTAGTATGCTGTAGCTATTTAACGTGATTAGCCTTCGTAACAAAATAAACTGAAAATGTACTTTCTTTTATTGTTTTAACTCTGCCTAATTTGCGATCCCTTTATTTTCTGAGCTATAAATTTTATTATCTCTGGCGCAGAATAAACAAAAGAAAAAAATTGTTTGTCGACTGTTTTGTACAAATTTGACGTCAGCCTATTGTGTATATTCGCGTCGGTACCTACAGCTCATAACGGATGAAATACGCTCAATGTTAGTACACAACAGGCGATAGCACTACACATAAAACTTACGGCGATCAATATGTAAGTGCAGGCCGTCCAAAAAGTCACTTCGACACTAGCCAGTGTAATAGGAGCTGTGTTTTATTTGAATTTGTTTAACGTAGTACTCGATTGTGATGCACGGTTACGCGGGTATGGGCCTATGAAATTTGGTCAGTGACCACGATCGCTCTTCGTCAAGACCCAACATGACAGGTCGGATGGCCCGGCGTCACTCGCAATATATTGATGGTATTGTACCGCGCACCGCCGGTGACACAAAATTGGAATATTGAAACATTAATCCAATAAAAATATGATTTATCGTCGCGGACCAGTCAAGTGTGGCCAAATTATTTATATTAAAGTAAACGTTGCCACTCATTGCGCATGATAGATTGGCGTTACGTTCAGTGACATTATATGATGGCTTATTCACGGAAAATTATAATTGCATCACATTGCAAAATTATTAATTAAATAATATGCGTTGCCGAGTCTTAGAATCCTCTACCGACTGAAAAGTAATCGAGAACTGACTGTATCGGCACTGGCGCTTATACGCAAAAGTCGGAACGCACACAAACATGCTTTACGGACTCCAACGTAAGGCTGGGTGGTCGCCGGCCAGTCACCACCGAGCAAGTCTGATCTTTTCTCGCCTCTTACGAGATGCCGATCAGAGTGGTAGTGAAGAATTGAATTCTATGCTATCCCATCTCCACATGTGGCAAACAACATAAATATTATAAATGGTAGGTGCCGTGGTGGTTAAACAATATAATAACAGGTTAATTATTACCTTTCTTTTTAATTCTTTACAAACTGTACGAGTAATTTACCTACCTATATACTGCACCACTCCACTCCACGAGTAACATATTTTGGGCGTATAATGAGAAATGTTTTACCTTGATAACTTTAAGTATACTTACCAGAAAAACACACATTTTCTGTCAAAAATACGAAAGATATTATGTGTTACCACTGTGATATCAATACGCTACACCACTGTGATACAATAAGCGCAGTGATTGCTAGTTTATTACGCTTTGTATTCTGTTGAATGCCTACAGTATAAATTGTTTGAAACTATTTTCCCAAACAATTTTTTTATTTTTCCATCCGATAAATTCATTATGTATCATATTCGGGATAAAAGCATATCTATAGCGCCATACATCACACTGTCCGAGAAAATATTCTTCTATCGGAAAACGATTGTCCAAATAAAATAGGGAGATTATCTCCGACGTCCAAACAACGTCCTAAATCTAGTCCGAGCAGATACGAACATCGCTACATCGTACAAAATATTTGATCTTTTATCATTTTTTTATAAAAATAAAGATATTCCAGACAGTGTAATATAAATTGTACTAGGTTTGCGCACAGAAATTCCCAGAACACAAAAGGTAATATTTTTGCTGGACCCTCATTACATTAAAACCTTAATACCGTCATCAGTTGTCCGTGCCTGTGTGATAACATAATTCCATCTCACTTTTAGGGGATATATACAAGCAAAAATTAATAAAAAATATACAGTAAAGTGGAGAAATCCGCCGGTCCAGCAAATATCCGCGGCGTCCCGGTTTCGAAACTGGTAAAAAGCGGTAATAACTGAAATATTCCGGCCGGAGCCAGTTTTTATTTGTGTTAGCCTCGTTAATGTAGCCACGCCGCCAGATTGGTCTCATACAAACTTTCTGTTTCGACCCATTGCGGCATCGCCCCGCTTTTGAATTTATATTTTTTGGAAACCACCGCCGCTCTGATTACATGGCGTTCGGCACAGACGAATTTTGTAATCACGGACCGTGTGCCGAAATAATAACGGCAGTAAGGCAAGTACATCGGCAGATCCACAACAAAAAAATAACACAAAAATATCATCTCCAACAAAGACTATACAAATATTATTAAATAGTGTTCTTGTGATTATAGTTGTTTCCAAAAACCTGCCCGATAACCAATCTTTCCGCGGCCATAATAATTGTATATCGTGGTAAGTTTAGTACCAATGACACTGAGATGAGTAAATCTTTTGTAGAAGTGGTCTTGTTGTAATAAAATGATTAAAGGTCGCTTTTGATGAACAAGTAGGTATTTTGAAACGAGAAACTGTTCTAAAAACTAAAGTTTTGTTACTAAGTCAAGCGACCCACTTCTTAATCGCGTCAAATTGTGTCCGTTTAATAATTCTTCGAATCGTATTTACATAACAAAGCGCTTGGTCATACTTTTCAATTAAACATAAATTAACGCTCACAGCAGCGTGATTAACAAGAAGACCCACAAACTGCACAACACAATAAATAATAAATGTTTATCAAAAGTCATAAGCCTCTGTAATTATCTGGGGCCGGCGACACATAATTACTTTGAAACGTTGTGTTTACACATTCTGCGTGGCTTTCAAATTGTTCGCGGACGAAAGGACCAGCGCGGCGGGTGGCAGGACCAAACTTTATTACGACAAAATCAAATAAAAGAATGTAAAATTTGGTAACATTTTACATTCGCGGCGTAAATTAAATTATGAAGTTGGAGCCGAACAAAGAGTACTAATTAACGTTATATAAATATTGGAATAAAAATACTGGCAGCAAACTGTGGTGTGGAAAATATTGTTCTGAAACAAGGTTGCGGTCGAACTAGTCGCAACGTGTTTAGACACGTTTCAGCCGTTTGCAGAGAATTTCCCTGACTACACTCGTGCGGTCGCCGCGGTTTTAAGATGAAGATGGCGTCTCACTGGTGCCTCTACTAGCAAGTGAACAAGCTTGTGTAGCGGTAGTGTAGCTCATGGTTCAGTTAATACTTCACAATACAATGTTAAGCTGAACTTGACGAGACCGGTCCGGGGATGGGTCATCATTTTTACGGGACTAGACTTAGAGTTAGACCTTTGTAGCTTGGAGCTTTGTAAATTAGTTATTGATACAGTTTTTGGGTATTCTTATCGACTAGTATACTTTGTGCTTTTATCGTCCATTTATGTGGTGACAATACAGACCATCTATATAAAGGCTTAATTATAATGATTCAGTGAGTCTAGAGATAATACATTTATTTAACTTAACGAGTTAAATAACTGGCGCAATTCATTATGTAGGTAAGTCTAACATAACTTTCTCTTAATTATTCGTATTAATATTAAATTCAGAGTGTGTTCTGTGTACGAGATTCCAAGAGAAACGTAATGTACTATGAGAATTTTCAGTGTAAGGATTATAATGTATAATATAAAATGTATGTATGTGGTTATAAATTAAATTCTAATGTAAATGAAATTTTACCATGGAATCTTTTATAAGAGTAGTTACAGTTTATTAGCATTGCTCTTATTTTAAATGTTGTTTTACAACCTTTAATCGTCAACGTGTTGAAGTTTGTATTTTGAGCAAACTACATTTATAGTTTGGGTCAAGAAAATATTGTATGTAGTCCTCATAATAGGCCGAACGCCAACAGGAAGAGGAAGCAAATAATTATCTTATAAAAATATAAGGAGGAAAAAGATGATGTTAAACTGTCGCACAGCCTCAGAATATGTAAGCGACGCTCATACAATATGCAGTAAATAACGTAACCGCTTATTGTGCGTAGCCTGCTACGCTGTCAGGCGCAGCTACGGGGCTACGTGTCCGCTACGCGCTACGTGCTACGAGACGGGCTGCGTCTAACAGCGGCTCCAAGGTTCCGTTTGTATTTGATACGGGCACGTCCCACCGCAGCTGCCTTTAGGATTATTTCTGTATCAAATTGTGTACACGTTGTGTGTTGTTACAGTTATTGACCCCCAAAAAGTATTGAATACTAACTATGTTCGGACATGTCTAGAATAATGAACTTCTTATTTATATGTATCCTATTTATATGTTTGGTATTCACCAAACATATATTGTGTTTAATAACTTTCTGCTACTGAATTTGAAATATAAGAATTTTATTATTTGCCGGATATAATGTCCCTCAGTCTGATGCACTGTATACTAGATCAAAAACATGTAATGGATTGTATAATTATAAAACAAGAAATCTACTTTTTATGCTACTTTTGTGATAATAATATGAGTACCATCATGGTCTCAACAGTCTCGATTTTAACGATAGAATACAGTTTGAATCCAAGCCACGTGCTTATAATCTTTCTGAAAGGAAACCCGTGTCCAACAGTGAGGAAATAAAGGGATTATTATTTTAAAATAATACGTAACATTAACTACTTAAACCGAGCATCTTGGACAGTTAGTTTTGTCGCGCAAGTGTTGTCTCGCTCGCTCACAGCCGGCGCTTACGTCGGCGGCGGCGGCGCGCGACAGTTATTGCACAGATAACAGACACAATTTAAAAACGCAATCATAGCGCATAAGGACTCCGGCGCCATCTCAAACAAAATAAACGTAACATAAATAACACGAACATTCCGGAATGTTGTGCACGCGACTGTCTTTATCACATAGTTACTACATAATGTATGTTTGTTTACCGGTAATGCAGCTCCGTCGTTGTGTATCTCTCAAAAATAATGACAAAAGCAATTCTATTAGGATGTTATTTTAAACTAGCTTTTGCCCGCGGCTTCGCTCTCCGTGGATGAAGAAACAAAATTGAAAGAAATCGATCCCGAATAAGATAAAAAGCAGCTCTATAACAGTTTCATCATCCGCCTAGGCTCCTAGCCTATGCCGAAAATATGTTAAGCTCCGGTTCCAATCGAAACAGATGTGGTTAAATATAAATATCTTACACAAAGCAATAGCGTTCAGACTGGTTAAAACCGATAGGTATCCTAACTTTAAATTGATCGTCTGGTTTTTTGGCCTTCTGACTACGATTAACGATTTTCATAGGATTTCGTATGGGGTCTACTATGCCGAATCAATTGCCATTTCTTAACGTGCTATATAAGGTACAGAGGGTCTCGATGTCTTAAGAATGGTCACCCATCCATAGTCTAACCGCAGAAACCGCTGCTTAACCTGTCGCTCAGCGTAGTTATTACTTCGTCAAAGTTTTTAGCTCGGTTTGAGCAACTGTTGCTGGTACTGGGGTACTCTATGAGGTACTGAGGTGATACTGTTTGTGAAACTGTGTTATTCAAAATCACTCCAAAGGAAAATTAAAACTTCAGTTAGTCGTAATAACTCGTAATTCTAACCAAACTTTACAACTATTGTTTAATTTAAGTCTATACCACTTTAAACGTTTATAACTAATCAACAATCACGATTTCTGCGCATATGACAACTTAATTTAAGAACCAACAATAATGATCCCTTATATCAATAGGAATACATACTACAGAGAGGTCAAGCTCTATCTCAGCATCTACGCAACCCAGTGGAATGAGATATACCTAATTTAGTTGAACGATGGACTTTTAAATAGAAAATCAAAAATCAAAAACCAACAATGATGATCTCTTCTTTCTATAGGCTTGCATACAACAGAGAGGTCAAGCTGTATCTGAGGTTCTATACAAATAATTGAAAAAAGCTTAACATCAGTTTTTAAGTTGGAAATTATGCGTTACAACAGTTAACACAAAATTCAAATCTATTCAGTAGGTTTAGCGCCAACCCCTAACAAACAGACAAACAGACAAGAATTCTAAAAATCACATTTTTGGGTTCGCGATCGTTTATATACTCTAACTCTAACCCAATTGTTTTTTTTTAAATATCTTCAATGTACAGAAACGAACTTTTTTACAATTTTATAATAGTACTAGCTTTTGCCCGCGGCTTGGCTTACGTGGATGTAGAAACAAAATTAGGATTAGAAATTCATCCCATTGATAAAAAGCTTGTATTTTGAAGTAGTGTTTTAGAGGTTTGTAAAAAGGGCCTCGTGACTAAGTTACAACGGCGCTAAGCTCAATGAATATTGTGGGTTCGATTCCGGTCGACAATTAGTCTCGGTACTGAGGTACTTTATGAGGTACTGAGGTGATGCTGTTTGTGAAAATATGTCCAAAAGAAAACGGAAGCTTCAGTTAGTCGTAATAACTCGTAATTCTAACCAAACTTTACAACTATTGTTTAATTTAAGTCTATACCACTTTAAACGTTTATAACTAATCAACAATCACGATTTCTGCGCATATGACAACTTAATTAAAGAACCAACAATAATGATCCTTTATATCAATAGGAATACATACTACAGAGAGGTCAAGCTCTATCTCAGCATCTACGCAACCGAGTGGAATGAGATATACCTCATTTTTTTAGTTGAACGATGGACTTTTAAATAGAAAATCAAAAATCAAAAACCAACAATGATGATCTCTTCTTTCTATGGGCTTGCATACAACAGAGAGGTCAAGCTGTATCTGAGGTTCTACACAAATAATTGAAAAAAGCTTTACATCAGTTTTTTAGTTGGAAATTATGCTTTACAACAGTTAACACAAAATTCAAATCTATTCAGTAGGTTTAGCGCCAACCCCTAACAAACAGACAAGAATTCTAAAAATCACATTTTTGGGTTCGCGATCGTTTATATACTCTAACCCAATTGTTTTTTTTTTAAATATCTTCAATGTACAGAAACGACTTTTTTACAATTTTATAATAGTATAGATAGATAAGCCAAATATCTTTCAGCTGTAATAACATTTACCGCATTTTTTGTGGTATTACCACGGGGAGAGCCGAGTATTCCATTCTAAGATTTCTGATACTGTACTTTCCTATTGTTCTTTGCCACAAATAAATCACAACTGTCCGGTAGCAGCGTGCAGCGTGCAGCGTGCAGCGTCGTCAGCAAAATAACATGTCACAAATAAATGACGTTGTACACAAAGTGTACCGCCCCGGCGCCGCGCACACATCGCGGAGTAAAGCGTGCTAACTACCAAACTTATGAGTTCAGCGGATTTATTTAAACATGGAAGTTGTTTGTCCGCTCGAGTTCGCGCACACAGTAATTGGAGGAAGAGTTATTGAAAATGTTCAAGTGACATGAACTTTATGCTTTGTGTAATAAATCGAGCAATATTAATAAACTATTAGTGCTTAACTCAAGTGGTTCCAGCACACGTGCAAGTGCAACAAATAATCCGGAGTGACGCATAAAATAACTAGTTGTAAATTATATTAATCTTTTGTGGATAGAAATGAAGGGTCAAGAGTCATCTAAACTCTAAATCCAACTCCGAGACCACTATAATACCACGTATGTACAATTGTACACACTGTATCAATGTTAATTCTGAGCGCCATTCTATTTTAGCTCATTTTGTTTCTTGTTAGCAAACAAAATGAACTTCTAGAAAGCTTAGATTAATTCAGCTATATACAGCTAGTCGTTAAACATAGATTAAAATCGTACCGCAATTTTGTTTTGTATTGCTTTCTTAGCCAATCGTTGCACGCTATGCAAGCGCTGTACAGCGACGTGGCTTCCGCCACAAATACGGCGATCTCAGTTATCCTGCCATTGTTGCAGCGATGCAGCGCTGCAAAGTTATGATTAGTTGCCGTTCTCGAGGAATGTTTTGTCGCCTTTTAATTTATACCACACTGTTTACGAGAAACTTTATATTGTTTGCAGTTCTAGCTGCGGAGCTAGTTTACGAGAAATAGAGGTGTTTATTATTGTATTTATTACTGGAGGAGTCAAAACACTCATAATCAATGTTGGAGAAAATATGAACAGGAACCTTAATATCAATGTTTCGTACCAATTTCAGAAGGTAAGTTCAACTGGGGTGGTAGGTAAGCATCGCATTGTCAAAATGTTCTAATATTATTGTGTTCTGGTTTGAAGGGAAATGTATCGAGTAAAATTGTTGAACACGGCATGTGTTCCTGGTGTCTATAAGCTGCGGTTGCCGCTTGCCACCAGGCGGTACGTAACATTGTTTGTCTCTAATTAAATTTAAAATATAACATTTGAAAATTTTAAATTTCATTCAATAATGTAATAACCCGTCTAGTAATAATTAGCAGACACTATAAAAAAGTTGCATGGAGGGTCTCTATTCTTTAATGAATTCATTCATACTTACAAGAATATGCGAACCTATTGCCTCAAACATTGGTTTATGATTTAATGTCACTCATTGAAAGCAAACAAAGTACATAACTGAGTAGGTACAGTCGCGCGCACAAGTGACTCACGCACATCGTACTTAATTAAATCGCTGCGTTATCTGCGCGAAGTTTACGACACGCGACAGCTCGAGTGTTGGGATTACGAGAGGGAATGTGCCGAACACTTTTGTTTATAACGTTACTTTGAAGGACGGCAATGTTCTTATCTGCTTTGGGCATTTGAGTTTCACGCTGACATTACGTATACATTTAAGTTTGGCGCATGTTTGTCATGTATGTAAGCCGTGAATTCGGTTATAAATAGCTATTCTTAAAATAAAAATATTTATTATTCTTTTACCTTGTTAAAAATTTGAATAATCTCGAACCTATACGGTTTTATGACCAACGACAAGGAACTGAGTTTAAAACAAAACTCTTTAACTGAACTGTTCGCTAGCTTACGAGACAGTTATACGCTCCACAAAGACTAGGATCGCTATAAACGTCTGTCGCAGGCGGCTACTGCGCCGCTTTGCTCGGCGTGTCGCGTGCGTCGCGTGCACCACGCGAATGTTTTTGTCGCCGACTGTACCGCTGCGTCACACATTTATCGCACAAGTTTTACGTGAGACAGTATCTCTCAGTGCCGCGAAGCAAAGTTTGCAGGTATCTAAAGACTATAGTCTTAGTTTATATTATGTCACAATAAATAGGGAATGAAAACAGCATATTGTCAAGTTTTTGGTGCCTTTACATTGTAGCAATTTTGTGATGCAGTTGTATGGCTTATGAATTAGGTTTCTTATGAAAATATACGCACAAGAATAGGAACTTCTAATTTGAGTTTGGCATCGACACCGACGGTTAGCAACTTGACCATAGTTATTGGTCATGCGGGTCATTTCATCTGGTTTGTTCTTTAAAAATATTCTTAAATCCTGTAGATTAAATTGGAAACCGGTGATTTGTCATCACCGTAGTTATAATTTAAAATGATGTAATAAGTGTAACTCTGTCAATTAAATAATTCCACTAGTAACGACGTACGTGCGGGTCACAACGAGTGACGCGAGTGTGACGGCTCAATGACGCCGCGCGCGCCGGTCAGCGATTGATTAAAATAATGTGTTGCACGCGTCACGGTGACGCGACAATTTGATTATCTGATCACATGTCATATGTCATGACTGGCTATTTAATCATGTGAGGCATGTATCGAGTAAAGGCAATAAAACTGCTCTGTCTGATTTCTTTTATAATGTTATGTACTTAAATAATACAGGTCATTGGTAATCCTGAAAGTGCTTTTTTGACTGAAGTGAAGGAACAACGTCTGGGGATCAACTAGCTCTAAATTATAATAACATTTTCACGAAAAATATAGTTCTACTAAAAAAACATCAAAAGAAAATATACAAAATGTAATTTAGGATCAAATTGTTAATGTCCTTTGGAATCTTGCCCGCAGTTAATTGAAAAAACCTGAGAATTTATAAAACCTGCCAAATATCTGGTGTGTTGCCAACGGCTACGTTTAATAAAACTATTTAGAGCAATCTGCACACTAAAAACACTTGTTCCTGATGTTTACTTAAACAATTTATACACGAACGGACACTCGCGAGTGAACTCGATTACTGTTTTAATGCGAGTGTGGCTTGCATACAGTCGCGCCCAAGCGCTGCGCATTCAATTACATTTACCACGCGACAGTACTAACAGCGACGAATCAACATTCGTCAACCATTCCTCGTTAGGTACACATCATTTTACAGAACTGTTTAAATGTCGCACGATGTTAAACGTGTCAGTGATAAAAAACATTGAGTGACACACAGTAGTATTGGCTGTGCACCTACAGTGCTGTGTCGGTGCCATGACAATTTGATTCCGGCGCCTCGTCAAGTCCGAGTGTTTTTTTTTTTTTTTTTTTTTTTATGACGGATGTAGATTCTAGCTCAGGAGCTTTAGAATCTTAACCGGGCTTGGTGGCGAGGCACCTTTTGTGCCTCCAGCCATGGACACTTATAAACTAAGCAACCGCAGCTAAGGGCGTCCCCTAACGGGACTCGGACCTCGGCTTAGGGCGTTGCTGGGGGGACAGCTAGGGACAGCTGGATCTGGGTTGAAATTATTTAGGGACGAATTTAAAACTACTGGCTCGGCGCGGGCCGGCTCGAGCAAGGGACGGGGAGGGGTACCGTTTCGGGGTCTTCGCGACGGGCCTCGCCGGCGAGGACGGTAAATCGGATGGCGTCGAGCCTGTTTGAGTGCTTCTTGTGCTACGGTAATCGGGTCGTCAGGGTAAGTGAGTGCGTGCCTTGGGCGGCGCACTCTACTTATCAGGGAGGGTTTGTAGTCTACGCTACTGACTACTAGGCGGTTTGGGTGGAGGGGGGCCTGATCGAAATAACGCTTGGAGGCGCGTTTCATGTACTGCTTGATGGTAGGCAGTTTTAGGTCGAGGTGGAGGTCCCTATTGCGTACGAACCACGGGGCGCCCGTGGCTTTGCGCATAAAACGGTTTTGGAGGGTCTGCATCCTATGGATTGCGGGACTTTCAATGTGAGCGAATACGACGCTCGCATAGGTCATGATGGGGCGAATACACATCAAGTAAATTCTCACCTTGTAATTAAGGGAGAGTTTACTGCGCGCATTGAGTATGCCGTGCAGGCGGCCGAGAGCGAACGCGGCGCGCGAGCGCACCGTCTTTATGTGCTCTCGGAACGAGAGTCGGTGATCGAGAATCACGCCCAGGTATTTGGCTTTTGGTTCCCAAGGGATCCGTTGGCCGAATAGGGAGATGGGTTGGACTTGAGTGGAAAGATTGGAACTCTTGTGGAAGAGAACCGCTGCACTCTTGGAGGGATTCACCTCAATTCTCCATTTCCTGAACCACTTTCCGAGGGCAGTGACCGAGGCTTGGAGGACTTTGGTGATATTTGTTAGGCTAATGCCGGAATAATAGATGGCCGTATCGTCAGCGAATAGGGCCAGCTGTGACTTTGAGCTCTTGGGAATATCGCTGGTGTACAGCGTGAAAAGGAGCGGAGAGAGCACGGAGCCCTGAGGGACCCCGGCTCGGATAGGATGAGGGGACGATAGCGTACCACCCTCAATGCGATAGCGAAAGGTGCGGTTTGACAAGAAGTCTCGAATGATGAGCACGAGACGATCCGGCACATTGAAGGAATATAGCTTGTATATCAAGCCATTGTGCCAGACTTTGTCAAAGGCTTTCGCCACGTCGAAGAAAAGCATGCCAGTCGTCATACCGCGTTGGAAACCAGCGCTGATATGTTCGACTATGCGATGCACTTGGTGGATGCAAGAGTGTTTGGTTCGAAAGCCAAACTGCTCGTCGGGAATGAGATTGTGGGATTCGGCAAAGTCCTTTAGTCGGGCATAGATTAGACGCTCATAAATCTTCCCTAGGACATTAAGAAGACTTATGGGGCGATAACTGGACGGCTCAGTCCTGGGTTTGCCGGGCTTGGGGATACCGATGACGGTGGCTTCTTTCCACGATTGTGGGAAGATGTTATTTTTTAGAGCCGCATTGAAAATGGCGGTCATTAGAATAATGAGGTGGGCGGGGAAGAGCTTTACCGCCTTGTTGGTGATGCCGTCTGATCCGGGGGCTTTCCTGGGTCGTAAATTCTTAATGATTTTCTGGACTTCGTCCACAGTGACAGGGGGGACGGAGTCGTCTGGGTCGGGGTCAGGGCGGGATCAAGTCCGAGTGGTCCGCAATAGATACATAACACAATTTCATTCTAAATTACGTGCGCGCGTCTTGTATCGAGCTCTCGCTGGACTTAAACCGCTGAACAAAAACTTATAAACTCTGAATGAGAAGCGTTGAGGTTTCATCACGAGGTTGCGAACTGTATCGCAGTGGGAACGCTGCAGTTTTTCACAATGAGATAACAAGGTAGCGTAATTCCGCGAACTTGTTGTGAAGTTAATTTGAAGAATGTTTTCCTGAGAGAACAAGTACCACCGTGTTGTTTAGTTTCGTTTATCTTTTTGCATTCTAGATGAGTATGACTTCTTCGCGAGATATTTCTTCTGAAAAGGTATTATTATATTTATTACAGGTGCCTTCGTGCGCGGGGTCCTTTTTTCCGAGAAAACATGCCAGAATGCACTATGCATGAATAATGCCTTTGATATAATGCTCATATGACATTTAACACATTCAATAGTAACACGAATAATTCTCTTCGCCTTTACTTTAAAAGAGACTACATTTTTTTTGGTGTTCTGTCTTTCAGAGCTCATCAGTTAGGATATTCCGGGCGCCATCTAGTACTATTGTAAAACTTCTCAATATATAGTATCAATATAAATATATATCCCGTTTGTTCCCGGACTAGTTTCATCTGTTGAGACCATTTTACTCACTACCTTAGTTACTTATCTATAGAAAATAACATACATCTGGTGCACAGAACTACACTTCTAAAACACAAGATGGGTACCAATACTTGCAGGATCAACTTGCAAGTCATACATATTAACAAAAAGCCTTGCGACTAAAAGTTGCAGTCTCAAATTGAATTCCTTAGCGTCGCAAGAAGCGGGGCGGGCGAAGTTGCTCTATACATAGCGCGCTGGGGGTAATGGCATTAGTTGACGCCGACGCTGCCAGGCTGCCATGCAGTTGGCACGGCGTTGCCACTGCCACTTAATAAGATGGACTGGCGTTACCAGGCCACTCATCTACACAAAGGATATCGAATAAAATCTACTATCATTCAATAAAGGTAAAAGGAATTCGATTGTGCAATTCTTGAGTCATGAATATTTCGGTTTTTTGCCAGTAGTTTTGTCGATAAATTGCAAAACAAAAGAGCATTACATAATCCAATGTTAAGCGGATATACAAGTAACAAAAGCTAACAAAGGTTACAGGTAATTATGTATGGACGTACGTGTGCGTGTGGGTATGTTACAAAAAGGAAACGGTTAATTTTGTTATTCTACACTTTGACACCGTGTTGTTTTCTTTGTCGGCTTCTGACACTACACTAACCCTTCGCTTATTTACATTAAGTGCCTAAACAAATGGAATTTAGTGTGGTATGTGTCGGCTAGTCCGGCGTCCGCCCCCTATTCATATTGCGCTGCCGGCTCTCTCCTACGCGACCCGGATAGCTCGCGCGCTCTGCTCGTTTCTGCTGGCCGATATGAAGCTTATGAAAGTCAATACTGAAGCAATCGAAACTGGAGTACCGTGTCGTTAACTCGTATTGCGTATCACTTTCGATTTGTTTTATCATACCGTTGTAGCATCTAATCTTAGTTCAGACGGGTCTATTTAAAATTCTTATATTTATAAGCGTAAGGTTTGGGTAAGAAATAGTTTTGAAAAGAATTAGTGAAGTTAAACAGCTAAGTAGTGCAATATTGCGAGTATATAAGGATCCTGTAAGAAGTCCGTGGGGAAGGGTTCCCACCCGTCAAACTTTGTTGTGGAAGCGTGTTTAGATACACGTGCACCGCGGGCTCATCCGACTTTACCCGCGGAACGGATCTATCATCCACCTTTAAAGCAGTACAATAACCTTTTTTGAACAAGTATACAGCACAATTACAATAAATTAAAAAAAACTATCTCTTAAGAGACATTATTATTTTATTATTAGAGACACTATTTCTGTCTAGCGATTCGAGTATCATGATTATAAGTCATGTACATACAAAAAAAGTTTAAAGTGTAACAAGTATTTACATAGTATATTACCCATCGTACAAGGAAGCTCTGCTTAGTTTAGGTTTAAATGATGCTAAAGTATGTCAAATGTCTTAAATATTTATTTATTTATCTACATAAACTTTAGATGTCGCACCGTTTACAATGAATAGAAATACAATGAATAGAAATACTAAATTAAAAAAATTAATGGTCTCTCAAAAGGGTATGAGGAAAAGCTACTGATATTCCGAATACAAAATAATTCAACTTTTATTTTATCAAATCCCAAAAAAACTTTCCTAGTCTTAGAATAATATCTGTGATACTCAATCAACCACAAGAATAACCAAGCAGTTTCCTGCCGCTGCGGATAACAGCAAAGGTAAACAGTAAAAGAAAAAAACCTACAAGATAAGACAAATTGACAGATATAGCGAGTGTTCCCCGGCAAACGTCCCCCGGGGAAATAGCGAGGTCCGTAAAGACGATACGTCAACATGAGTGCCACGTCACATAGTGACGAACAGCGCCAGGAGAACTTATGTAATATATGCGCTACGTATATAAGAAGGAATAAATCGGAACGAATGCGTGAAATCTAAAATTTTTTTATTATTTAATACGCGCTAAAGTGTGTTTAATGTTTATAAATGTGTCTCCCAAGAGCCTCGCGTGTTGGAACTTTGTCTTCATGCTTTCCAGAGAACTGGACACATGCTTCTCAGAGATATCTAAGAATAGTATAGCATAAGAACAGCATGCAGGGCTGACATTGAACGACATGTTGAAGAGCAGTACGTTTGGCGAAGTATTAAGTAACAATATGTGTGGCGCAGATGCGGTTACTTGTTGTAGAATATGTTTCTACAACACGCAGTGTGTTGTAGAAACTTCTATACTTCTATCGCCTCAGGAGAAACACGACATTTGACATGAAATATGTATATAGATACCACGTAAATTATATTGAAGAACATAGCTGTGCCTCACAATGCACGCGTGACGCGGCGGGTACCACTCAATAATTCTCGACGTGCTTCCAACAGACTTGCAGCGCCCGATATGCAATCGAATAGTCCCGAACAATGCCGAACTTGGCCGAAGCCATTACATGCACCGATTGCTAGAAGTTCTCGCGATAAGATGAGTTGGAGCGCTTTGCCGATAACCAATGTACCGGTGTACTGAGGAACTCTACCAACTGAATATAAGACGAGGTAATCAAGGTATTACCCATTCTCCTTACATTACAAGACTAACGTTGGTTGGAATCAATGAACTTGTATGTAGAAACAATGGTGTTAAACATAAAGTTTGGTTATGTTTTTATAACTTTTTGACAGGTAACATACATTGAACTAAAGATAAAATAAAATTCTTGGCATGCACTTAATAATTACAATCATTCAATTACATAAACTTAAATTTGACTAATGTCGAGGTCGGTTACCTATGTTTTGAGAAAGTTTTCTACCAGGAGTGCAGAGGTTTGAAGAACTAGTTTTATACACTTTCTCATCTCATTCGTTGAAGAGCGGATACTTAGATTCTGATGTGATTTGATAGTAACGTATCAGGACCGCACAAGATTTAAGGAGTTATTTTATCTGATTCTCTTCTGATTTTCAGCGCTACTATTGGGTTAGTTAGATAATATTCAGAGTTTTATGACAAATACTAGTAGTTACTTCGTTTTAAGAACTAATCAAGTTTGGTTTAAGTCCTCAATATAATATTTTGTCCCTACTAAGGTTAAACCTTATCTCAGGCATTAAAATAGGTTTTAGTTGAGCTCCCTAAATAATGATGAGGTATTCGATGACTGATGATGATGATACTCATCTCGTGTGCCGTCAGCTTTGCCCTCACTCAAAGCTGCGGTACAGCAGCCCGCCTAACTCAAAATGCCATTTAACATAGTGTTGTATTTTCAAACACCCAATTAATATTTGATGTTACTATGTCTGTTCTTAGACCATAATCTCTGAGTTCGCTTTGTCATATTCCTCAGAGGTCGTCCGGACATTGACTTGTAAAAGTGTTTAAAGTTATGCTTACAAAAATAAATTTAATTTAACTAATTTCATAAATTAAATTAGATTTCTAAAACATGATAAATAACTAATTATTAACTGTTTTGTTACAACCAACCAACTTATAATTCACAATCAAAAATTCATTGCAAAGTTTTGATTATGAAAACTTGAGTTAATTACATATTAACCATATTGCGTTGACGTTTCAGACTCAATTGTTGACGCTTTCTTTGTAAGCACATTTGTTTTACACAAGCTGCGTTCTTGTTTCGTTCTCTTGCGCGCTGGTTAGTATAACGTAGTATGTAACACATACATTACATTTGGCAAGCGTGCATTCTGAGCGAACACTCTGATTACGAAGCCACTACCTACCTACCACCTACCTGTCAACTTAAATACAGGATTTCGCAATCACTTAAATACATTCATCGTGAAAACTGTTCTGTACCCGGCAGCCGCCAGGCGACACATTCATCAGTGTTCGTTAATTGAATGCGTCATGCGATCATAAGCTGTGCGCGATACATCTCGCCACTGTGCGGTACAAAGAGAATAATTAAATATGCGATAACGATTCCATAATATGATTGCTTTGTTCAGCAATATAAGCGCAACGGGCGCTTCGCGTCAAATTACAGCGGTTCCAATAAAAACATGATAATTTAACGTTAATTACGATATTATTATCGCCGACATAATAATATCGCGAACGTTCACTGACGATACTACGCAATAATTATATTGTGTTCGTTATCTTTGCGAAGGATTACATTATAAAAGTTACGTTTATTTCGATAAGTAGACGGTATTTATTTCACACAATTCGTTATTTATTTTTAACTAGCTTTCGCCCGCGTGGTTTTTATTTTCTTTGGGCAACCTTTTGGTTTTGACAATCAACCGTGACAGACGAACAACCTTCAGATGGGGATAATAATTGTAAACGTTTGGAAAATAGCTATTACTTTAGTAATAACCGGTATCATAGCGTGACCATCTTACTCGTACAACAGACAGACAATCGCATGACGTCACGAAGCCTCGTCTTCGTAAACACCGGAGTGGTACCATCAGCGGCGCGCCGCGATCTACTTGCTAACGTATTTTTTTCTACTCTCTGTCTCCGTCATCGAAGTAACAGGCCCGTCCGAAAGTAACCCAGATATAACGATCCGTTAAAACAAGTGTCAGGTTACATTTTTCGGATGGGTAAAAACACATCGGGAGTACGTACAACTGTCAAATTGTGTTGTCATTCATAGTTCGGGCCCCGAACGAGTCATTCGTCCTTAGGTGATATGGAGTAGGAAACGCCCGAAACGAAGGCCGAAACTACGGACTACGGACACAGATTACACAAATACCTTTCATCTTTATAGCACTAATCTTTATTTAATGAGGTATAGAGATGAATCATTACACCTAAATAGTAGTGACAACTAAGTGCAATAATCCTTTTCTCAATGGCGCCACCCTTGGTATGAGCTGGTGAGTCATTTACCTGCAGTTATACAGCCGACTTGTATGTCACCCAGAAAGGGGTACTTACAGAAACTTTAGATCGAACGTAGGTACCAATCCAACCTATAATGATGGAAACATTGTGGAAAATCCCTCGTCCGCGGCACAAGCCCCGAGCGCCAGCACTGCGTCGGCTCACGGATGTTTTACAAATTACATTTAATTAACCGCCCGTGGAGACCGCCGCGCTCATTACTCTCCGTATTATTTATAATTGCCGAATCTTTTTCCGGCGTCAATCCGCTGAGCACAGTAATGAGTGCCCTCGCGGGAGATCCCTCGGATTGCTCCATAAAGATTGTTTAAACAATTAACTTTGTCCGCGACCTCCCGTCCCCCAAGTGGAGGGGAAGTTTATTGCACTATCCCAACAAAACGGTACAATAAATGGAGATAGGTAATGTTTGTATAAGACTGTATGACAATGTCAGTGAAATAAGTTGTTCTAGTATTTCGTTTCTCCATTTCCTTACTAACTCGGTGGCTACGCTTCTTTGTGCTCATACAATGAGCATGGTTGCCAAAGTAAAAGTAAAATCATAAAAAGATTCCGCCGCTTTTGAGTGATGGGAAAAGTAACGATTGTTGTTCTGCATCCTAATACTCGCCCCTAATGGTGACGTGAATAGGGGGTGCCAAATATTGACGGTATTTTTATTGGTTATTGTACTTTGCAAGTTGTTAGAGCCCTTTGAGGGAAGTTCTATTGTATACCTAGTGAAAACAAGCTTCTTTCGATATTATTACTTCAATGTACGTATACTTCGATAAGCCGTATAAAATGTTACAAACTACCTACGTATAAACACTGTTTAAAAGTCAACATTTTCGACAAAAATAAGTTACTAAAATAACGTGAACATGTTATAGTAATAAACTGCAACTTTTGGTATATATCTTTCAACTTGGCGTGATTGATTCACTACAGAAATAAAATTGAATATGTATCAGGAATATTCACGATACTATTTATTTTGTTGTGCCAAAAAGCAATTATGTATTATCTAATATTGTGTATTCGAGGCGATCCCCTCAGCAATGCGTTGGTACACTTGGTACGTTGGTTTGGTGCGCTCCGCTTGCGTAAATCAAGCGGAGTTCTAAATATACAATATTTTGATCATTATTAGTCTCCGCAGAGCGAGTTTTGTTCGTATAGCATTACGTAGTGATTGGAATTGTACGTCTGTTTGTTCATCGAGTCCAAGAGTGACAGAATTGTGTATTGTCGCAATGTTCTATTGAAATAAGTATGTTTTATTGAAACAAGTATGCTTATCCATGTTTTTTTTGTGTGTTACGTTACGTTAATCGATATTAAGACACATAATTCATAACTAGGTATCATTCTAAATACAATTTAATGTTTTATTGAGTTTGCAAACAACTACTTGAAAAAAAATTGTATATTCAAAGCGAACAAACACGTGACTTCGGGCGTAGAAAGCCACTTTGTTCAGGAATTGTGCGATTCACGGCGTTCTATGTGAGGTACAATAAAGAGAGTACAGTGTGACTTCGCTGTGGTAAAATATTCCTGAATTATTTTAAAATGTTCTAAAGACAGCAATATGTATATTTATTAGATTATCATTAGTTTTAGTTGAATAATGGTTATTATAGAAAGATTGTTAATCTATACTTTTCTGCTATACATTGATTGATAGTAACTACTATTTATTTTGTGTTAGTTTATGGCTTTACTGTGAAGTGCACAAAAATGATTCTTTTCACAAAACGGTCGGGTTTAGCGAAAGAGATATTGGAACTGTGCCCACTAGTGAAAATTGGGACCTAATACCGACATTGGCAGACTATGAATTTTATTTTGACTACTATGGCACTCGAAGAATATTGATATTGTGATTATTATATTATAGAATACGTAATAATATTGTTTAAAGTTATTCATCATCAGAATAATCTGCATGTATATAATTACGCTACACTATGTAAATAAAAGTTTAAGTCAGTGAAAATTTACCACTTTTTCGCGGTAATCTGGTTTTTACACGGGTTTCAATTTAAAAGTCCTTAGTAAACAGTGTGTGGACGGCAGGATGGCTCATTTTTCGCGGCGGCAGCACTGGACCCGCGACACGAGACGGGCGGGCCCGGCCGAGCGCGCGGTCTCACGCGCGCCGCCACGCGCTCTATAAACACTGGTTCTTTTGCATACCGAGTAGGACAGATTCGGGAGGCAGTTTAGATTTCTTGACGCTCCGTTATACAATTAAATGTCTAAAATTTAATTTAGATATTATAATATTTTTCAACTAAGGCTCCCTTAAAAATCATAAAAATTAAAATTTGTTTATTAAATTAAAGTCACCTGAAATTCTGAATAAAATACAATTTTATTTCAGTTGGTTGGCTTACCGTATTATGGACTATTAATTCGATTTGCTTGACGACCTCGGACGTAGTAGAACTTGACCCAGATGGGCACCGGCCGAGGTGACGTGGAGGGCGCCGTCCGCCGAAACAACGCGACGGTACGGGTGACGAGGGGGCTCCACACTCAAATATATCTAATTTGAGACGACGGTGCTTTAAGTGGTGGAGTGATTGTTGTGATGCCTTTTTAAAAGCTTTTATTTAGCTTTTGGTACAATTTGAGTTGAGTCAAGATTGCATAGTCACTGCGTGGTAGAGATTCAACCAGAGGCAGGAAAAGAGCCGTTTCATTATTTTTTCACGTTATAATATTAAGGGGCGTATTAAATTCTATATTTCAACCGGGCACAGTGCAAAGTTCTGAACTTTTACA
This sequence comes from Acronicta psi, assembly GCA_946251955.1. Lineage (NCBI taxonomy): Eukaryota > Metazoa > Arthropoda > Insecta > Lepidoptera > Noctuidae > Acronicta > Acronicta psi. The sequence continues at coordinate 12,031,138 of OX276489.1, read as the reverse complement.
AAAGATATTTTTAAAATAAGTAATAATACACTCATACATGTACCTATGTATGTATAAACAACATAGAAATATTCCACGACGCATTCTGTAAATTTGTTTTACTGCCGTAACAGTAAGTGTGCACACAAAAAGTCGGTTAAGATACACTAGCAGTGTATCATTGTGACTATGAATACCGTAGCACCTCCGTAGCACCTCCGTAGCACTTCGTAGAGGCGTAGCGCGTCTACGAAATACTACGCGCTCGGGAGTTTACGAGACATTTTTATGTTTATGAATGTTAAATTGTGCAATATAAGTGTCGTAGTCATTTAAAATATATTATTTTTCATGTAGCTTTTATTATTATTCCTGTACGGGGAACATAAAGATATTATAAAATATACATTACCTTAGTGATACGTTATGTTTTTAACGTAAAAGTAATTGTTTTTTTTTTTTTTTTTTTTATCTGAGTGGAGATTAGTCTTCAGCAGTGGAACAGTAAATGATTCGATGACGAATCTATAGAATAAACCGTAGCTTGTAACTACACACAGCAAGAAATTTTACTAAGGATAGATTTTCAACAAAAAATCTTTAAATTGTAAATGCCTGCCACGCTCAAATATAAACGTTGGCATATTTGCTCCGACGCGCGTCGCCGAGAATCCTTGGCATTTAGAGCCACTGAATAGAATTTATTTTCTTTGAATACTTTCTATTTTTCGTCTGTTAGTATTTTTACTCATAAAAACTTTGGACGTGATTTTTCCATGAACATCAAATTGTCAACGCTTTTTTTTTGTATTTAAGCGGGTATTTTATAGGCTTCTGTATTAAATAATGTTCCCAATGCTTTAGGAATGTCCCTTAGCCTCTTTATGCCAAGTTTCAAGTTTATCCGAGTTATAATGTAATCTTGATAAGTGTGTGGGAGTGGTACTTCGACCGCTAACTTGAAATATTTGCGTCATGCAGGAATCAAACAGGGGACTCGTAGTACAGCTGCCGATGACTTGACTTAGCGTCGATTAAGCAGTCATTGAGGATACGTGACGCGGAGAGGCGCCCCGTGCTCTTTGACTAACAGCTATGAGCCAGTTTTTAGTCTATAAGAGAATGCTCCAAGATATTGCTATTCTGTAATTCTCATCTACCTTTCTTAATTAAGAGTACATACTATGTTGCGGATTATCTCACTCGTTAAGAGAAAAACCAGCTAAGTTCGAGCTAGAATCACGCAACGAATGCTTAGTGACAATGTTAAAGTGGAATAGATTTATTCTAATTATATTTTAGTAATTTGAAACCACATGTTTTATCTGTATGTTTGCGCTGTTATGTATTTGCAATAAGTTTTTTTAAAGATGGCATATTTCGGACATAAAATAGATTTTCGAATTTGAATATCTTTTATAGGTACAAATAAGTAGGCATTGAAATCTAACCGTTGGGTTGGACCTTTACACTCCGAGACCTTTTTATATTATGCATTTAATTAATCTGCCAAGAATAAATAAGGAGACGTCGGTAGCATTATTTTTTTATTCGCAAATTATAAAATAATTTCGCGCGTGTTCGGCTCTTTGAAGAATGTAGCCGAGACGAAAGCTAATTTTCTAACAAAAGCTTCGGTAAGCGCAAATATCAACAAGCATTAACTGCGCGATATTTATGTCTTTCATCTTTTATTACAAAAGGAAAACTCCCGGCCATGTTTTTAACAAGACAAGCGAGCACTCACACATACACAACACACTGACATATGTCCACTCACAGAAATAAAACATTCACGTTTATTTCTTTGTACAATACACGTGATACAATTATTATTGTAATTTTGTGATTTTCACATCAGTTAAACTTGTTTATGATAATGATTCTGATGTTATTCTTGTTTAATATTTAACTGTTGATCTTTTGATTTAATATTTCCACATAGTTATATTTGAATAAAGTAATATAAAATTGTTAAATAAACAAAAGGTTCCATCACAATTACAATTTTCTCTAGATCTGGCGTGGTCGGCCGCGCGTGTGTTGATTGAAACGAACGAATTTATTATTCCGCTGTGTAACAAACGCTTTGTGTCCGCGTGATAATTATATGTGTCAGTCGCCAATACTTGCTAATACAATACCAATGTTGCGACCTACATATAGTCACGTTCACTGGCTAAAGGCAGAACAGCGGAGAATTAATTATATAATTTTAAGGGGACCACCTATGGATACCCGCTAACTGCCGAATAAATTTAAAAATGGAACAAAATTTGTATAAAATTATCTGCCAGCTATTTTAACGGGAACTTATCAGTAAGCTGTAAAACAGGCCTTATGTATACTTGATGTACTGTGGATATACATTATAGTACGCATAGTGGTGACAAATCGTAGAATTCAGGCGTCATTAAGTGTCACGTACGTTAAATATGTTTATGAGAAAGAACAAAAAATATCTAATTAAAAAACTATTGGAAAATCTCACGTAGGTTATATATACCTGTAATTGTGGCGCGGTGAAATAGCTTCAAGGTCACCTTGATTGTGGTACCAATGTTCTTGAATTGCCCTCGTCACCAGAGACAAAGCTAAAAAGCCACATGTGATAAAAAGTTAAACAGATTTCAAATAGAAAAGAATTTCTATCTGAACAACGTTTTAGTTAGGAGAACGTTATTTGTTAGAGATACATAAATATATCTCACTATAACTAAACCGATTGTTGAACGGAGAGTGGAGCAGATAACTTTGCTCACGTAACTAAACTTGTTATAAAGCAATTCGATACGTTTGTCGCGAGTTATATTGAAATCGTGCGTGAGTGATCACGATGTTTTTGTTTTTATTTCTAGCAGATTAAAGTAATTTTTTGTTCTTGATACTTATAGGGTGATTGATTACTTACTTGATTAACTTTAGAATTCGAATATACCTATATATTTTTTTTAAAGAGTGACTGGAGTTTCTTGCCGTCTCTTTTCCATAAGTCCAACTTTTTGGAACCGTGCAACTAGTTTGGCTTTTCGAAAGTACCTATTTATATGGTCTAATTGAAATAAAACATTTGAATTTAATGCTATTTATCAAACTTATATTATGTCAAATGTCACTTTGATCAGACAAATATACGAGCGAGATTGGTCTACGCTTAAGTCCAATAGTCTCCAATATCCTCTATTTGATCACATCTTGTACATTCAAAACATCCAATGCAAAGACATTTTTGACACAACATTTTATCAGAATAAAAACTTAACTAGCTAGACCATTTTTGACCCCTACAGTTTAATTTATAATCACAAGTATTTCTTCTGAATTAAGTACATGTCTATCACAGTATATTGTAGTACATGCAGTAGATTTAGACCTCCGAGTTTTCAAACTCCGTCCTTCGACACTCCTTTAAATTCATAACATTTGTATTTGTGTACGTCAGTACGCATCACCATAGAGTACGTTTCGATACGAGTCCCATGATTACGCTTATACTGCTTCATTGAATACGGCCCTTATAACGCACCATGCAGCCATAGTATATTCTAAACAGTATGGCAGCAACGCTATTGTATAATGGCAGACCATTTTTGTTGGGTACTTTACTACTGCTGCTATCGGAACCCTGTTAATATTAACAATCTATGTTATCACAAGGTTAACTAATTGCTCGTGTTACATTGTATACAAAAATCTACGCATACTATAGCCGTATAGCAACTGACTTCTTCTGTAGTATAAGCATGAGTTACCTACTAATAACGTAGCATATTTCACGGTAAAAACTAAGCCAGTTAAGTAAAGTTATATTATCTTTGTGCAATATTGCAATACTTGTACGCAATGTACTGCGGTATTACCTTGAAAGTCTAACAAGGCGTTTTATCGGTAACGTTACAGATAAAGGGTGGCCACCATCATACCGCGCAAAGTGTTTTTATATGAATTATGTATACAGATGATGTGGTCGATATAATGTGCGGCCGAGCGAGAAAGTGAGATGTTTGCACTACTGTGTCAACACTAGACGCTGGACCGCCAGTTGATGTTATCTTAGGTTTCATGTCGATAGCTCTTATAGATAGAATGAAATGATCAAGTTATCGTTGGATTACGTCAGAATACACACTTTACAACGACCGACCGAACGTTCCGAATATAGCGTGAGAGTCAGTTGCCCTCTCAGTTGCTTTGCTTGCGGTTGCTTGGCTTTTAAAGATAGGCAACGCATCAGGAACGCTGCTGTGTTGCAGGTATACATTCCATGGGCTGCGATGACTATTTAAAATAAATACTCGTAATCCTACTAATAGAAAGTCACGGGTAACAAGTAATTCGTGTCTCGTCAGCCTGACACAGCCAAAAGTGTTAAAATAGCAGATAAAATAGCAACTAACACACAGTATAAAAATATGATTTCAATTTGAGCAGCCAAACACCCACATATACACTTGTTTCAAACGAGTCGTTTACTTTTATGAAAAAACAAACGCAAGATTAAACATTGTTGTGATACTTGTGTATTTACCTATAAAGTACATTTGAAACTTGTTTATATGTACACAATACAGCATAATGTATACATATATATTGATCGACTAATCATTGACATAACATGTCACATGTTCGATGTTCGACTTGGAAATCAAACCCGGGACCAATCGTAACCATTACACCATTTAAGGAAGAGTAACTATAGTACACATCAGTATTCGAAACTGCACTGACCACTAAGAAGTCTTCTCTAAATAGATTCACTTCCAAGGGGTTGAGATTGGTCTTTGGCTACATCATCTATACCATCACCAATCACCATTCATAATATTATAGGTATTATTTAAGATCTAAACACTTCGAGATCATACCATAAGACCGGCCTGAAAAAAAGCTCTTTGTCCCAGCAATAATAAAATTAATATTTATGCTAATGGGTAGTAATAAGTTGAAAGGACCAATACCAATATTCCGATCAAGACTTATTGGTATTCAGCTCTTACTAGCCGCCTCCTTTGCTTAGACTTTTTTAAGTAATAGCTACTGCTCAAAAGCCTATTTTATATGTCCATTTGTATTATTTTACCTTCATTTATCTAAAAGGTTTCTTTGTATAGAGTCAAGCCCGCTTTTACCCTTTGCCTCTTAGTTTTATTTTTCAACATAATTAAGGTCTGATTTCGTTTTAACTAAATGGGGTTTTGAATATGTTATGAGTGTTGTTGTACTCATATATAAAAATAATGTAACAGAAACAAACTGCTCTTGTTTCTGTTACATTATTTTTATTAGGCTGAAGTATTAAGTTCGGGGCTAGAGGACCCAGCCTCGGTTTCTGCGTCAATCACGTTGTAAAGGTTTTGTTCATATTTAATGGTTTCCTTGTTAGTATTTGTGCAAAATATGTCTATAAACTCATAATGTATAGACAAAGTAAGAGACCTTGAAAATTGACGATTTATAACTTCCTTTTATAGTTAGTGTCAACAGTCAGTGCAATAAATAAAAGTATAAAAACTCACTTGTATTATAAGTAGGTACGTACCCAAGTTGTTTGTCACTGAAGCAACGATAAAATTGTCTAAAACTCTGCGTGACGAAAAAGTTTTTATTGCTGCGAATGATTAATATTTGTGTCCGGGTTTTGTGGCTTTGCTAGTGTGTTACTTAAAATGACCATAAAACGACTCCATTAAATATATTATACAACTATTTATTACATCTTGTAAAGATACCTACATTTATAAATCAACATTTCTACGTCTACTAACAATTTTACTCAATTGAAAGCCCAGCAGAGGTATGTCATTGTTAATTCTTGAATGTATAATGTATGGTACTAGAGCAGGATAGCGAAAAATAATGTAACTAAAATTTTAAACGTAACAATATTGTAGGGTTTGTTATAAAATAACTTCACGGGTAATTGACATAAAATAAAACTAAATTTTATGATACAACTGTCAGACAAATAAATGTTTACTGTTATTTTTGCTGTGAATGTCAGTTTGAGTTGAATTTCAATGTTTAACTGTAACATAAAGAACAATTTCTTTGACGTTTTCTACGCGATAAAATAAATTGAAAAGAACGATTGATTTCAAACGATAAAATTTAAAAGAGCTTTAAACTTTGCGTTTATTTGAACCGAACTCGTAATGTGAGAAGATATTCTGACATTTCACAGCGCCTTGTACTAATGTCACCGAGCAAAAATATACAGAATATCATCTTATCATATGCTTTGGGTTCGCAACCTGAGTATAGTGTATTGAAAATTAAAAATATAAGACTGTTAAAAGAAAATAGCTTACCGTGTTCTTAAACTGAAATTTTAAAATGCGTGTTTTCATACAAACCAAATTAGGCTACTAAATGATTAAATAACTAAGACGTAACCTTCTGTCCATTTCTGTTTAGTGTTCCTAGCATCTTCTACTAACGTGGGGTAGGGAAACCAGTTATCGGCTCTGAATTTGAGAACGTTGATGTGCGGATGCTGGCGCGGGGCCAGGCGCGAGCGCACCGCTATCTGGCGCGGACTAGGACGATTTGTGGGAGTGCTACCCTACACGCTAACCAAGTGCGATTGCGTTCCATCGGCGCTCGCATGTTAATGTACATTTTTATGGAACATAAAATTTTATGCACATTCTTAAGATAACTTCATTCTGAATGTGTGGTTTTTCCTTGAGGATAAAAGGGTTTAAGAGAAATGTATCGAAGGACCCATTTTTTAGTACCTACTTAGCAGTTCTATTTAGTTATTAATAAGATAGATTTATAAATGTTTACATTAAAAACAGTGAACAGTTTTATTAGTTACATGAAATTTAATTTAAGGATAGCTGCAAACAAACGTTGTGCGGGCAGCGGCGTGCGGTCCGTAGGTACCTGTTTACCGCTTCCCTTTGAATAAATCTGAAGCTGCGTTGCGATAGTACAATGATTTTTTTCGCAAATCTTTCGACTAAAAGTTAAGCCCAGCCAAGTTACGCCAATCTCGCCCCCAAATACCAATTACAAAAAATATACCACAGCGGGTAAATCAAAAAATTCTGTTAGCTTAGAATGTAATGATTTAATACTTTATTTTAGAAAAATATCAATTCGACCCATCAAGGTGCTGAACCCAATAAAATAGTACCTATTAACAATAAGTCTAGCCAGCCTAAAAAATAAACTCGAAAACAAAAAGTTTGAAGGTGACCATATTGTTCTGCTTAAAGTCAAATCGAAAAGTTGTAAGATGGGGGCGGAGAGGGCGCGGCACGGGGCGCGGGGACTGTGGGACACTATTTACCAGTTATGGGCTATTATATGTTCAAAACATTCATAGTAAAATTACTGTATTTGTATTGATTCTGAGGAGATTTCATACATAATATTCACCATGCATGCAGTGTGGACGCACGTCGCTCACCTAAATCGACAAGCCCTTGATATTCAATCGAGAAAAATCAAGAGACCACGATAACATAACGTCTGTCATTGTAGGTAATAAAAATAACCACAAGAACAGGGATATTATTAAGTCCTCATTGATTATATAAATATTCACTTTGGAAATGCGCATATGTTGTCAAAATAAATAATAATAATTTATAAAAAACGTAATAAAGTAACACAATCACATAATATCAGAAGTATAAGTATTTGCCCGTGAAGTAATCTCAATTTCAAGTTGTGAAGTTCATATGTATTTATAAAGGCTTTTGTGATGTCGGGGCTTCAGGTGGAGGTTCAGGTTGATTTAATTTGTTTCTATAGCTTTTAAATCAGAAGCTTTAATAAAATATAAAGTAGGTTCCCTAACCCTTGTTTTTTTACCTAAATGCGTAAAGCAAGGGTAGGGTTTAATATAAAAGACTGTAGTTTAAAAAAATTAAAGTTTTGAGAAATTAAAAATTAATTTGCTGTGTGACTTGTTATTTCGCTTTATTAAATCCACATAACTTAAAATATATACCGTATTAAGTGAGCATGTTTTCAGTGAGTACTTGGTCCTTTCAACGTCAGATTTTATCTTTGCTGCATTAAATCTTATTGCATACTTAGCATTTCTTAAGATAATACAAAAAACGTTTTATAACAACAAGGACAAATAAACTTTTAACCGCTCATACATATTTTTATGTCTATGAGTTCATAACTCATGCATAAAAGTCTCTACGAGTGGAGTTAATTTAATAAAAAAATATATGTTTATTAACTTGCAATTTTATTAGTTAGAGTTTAGTTTAAGATGTGCTTAGTTCAACCTAGGATGTGAGTGTCTTCTATTGTGATCTGTTGAGTCTTTAATCTGTTTCGAAAAAAAAATTCGTTCTACCTCTTTCCTTATTAAATGACCGACCGGAGTTTTTAGTTACTCAATTGAAGTCTATACTTACTTCTGACTAGCTTGTCTTTTCACCAGGGTATATACATATGTGCATGCCGACACAAAGCAACAAGAAAACTCGTACCTCTATGTAATGTGAGCGACACAAAAATATGATAATAACAAAGTCAAACAACCCGCTGTATTCACTTGGTCCTTTTGTCAAAGTTGTACAACTATCCACGGTATGATTGTCCAATATGTAACACAAAGTTGGACAGCAGCGGGAGAGCAAAGTCGCGACAAGTCACGCACAAAAAGTGGCGCGCGGCGGCGGCGGCGGCGGCGGCGGCGGGACAACAATAGTAGTCGGTGATAGTTGTGAATGAATACGAAACAAACACGGGACATAAGTTCATGTTTGTGTTTAAGTATTTTTATCTTTACACTTGTACTTAGAGTAAGATACGTCAGTTTGTAATTTTTGCAGGTGACAAAATAAATGGTATATAATTAATAAAAAGAATAGATTTTTGTGTACAATAGTGTTTGTCCCCGAAATGATGACGTTGAACTTAATGTAAAAACTTACAGGATTTGTAATAAAACCACAGTAGTATTCTGATCTGAGCTGGCTTTATTGACCTAAAATTTGTGGACCCTATTAAATCGTCGTAAGTATTCACATTAAGTTCAACGTCATCAGTTCGGTGACAAACATTGGTCCTTCAAGCCGGATCAATGTTGTTCACACTAAGTTCAGTTTAGTATCTAAAAAATAAATAGTTCGTATTTTTTGCGTCTTTTCTCATAATGCAAAAGTAAATCTAATATGATTTAAATGGTTTAAAAATACAAAGTTCGATCACAAAAGCTATCATTGATCATCATCAAATCCCGCCCTAAGCACGCAAAAGATCAATTTGTCAAAAAATAATAAAGAATATAATGTCTATCAGATGCAAATCGTTTGGGTCACGCGGCGGGGTTACATTAAAAACTTAGACGTCCACAAAATATTGATTGATTCTATATAACACCCTATATTAATTGAATGACACTTTGAGAGCGCAGTTTAATCACTCTGCCGACCCTCTCCGCCACTAATGGTGGAAGTTTGACGGCGTCGTGTAAGGAACAGCTATGCAGCGTTATAAATGAAGCGAAGAAATGTTATGATTTCGTTAGAACTGTTTTCTATCTACTCTAATGAATTGATGTATTAATCCAACTGTTTCAGTTTGTTTAATACATCATAATTTTGTTTTTATCTACAAACGCGGATACGGAGCATAAAGACTTAGGTGATGGAGTTCGAGTCCCAGAGGCAGGTATCCACACTAGGGAATTTTCGTCGTAGGTATAGACTGACTAATTCATCAGAACCTTTCGTATTAACAAAGGCGACACATAAACAATCATAGTTATAATGTTCTGAACAGGTGCGATTGTTTGCGCGTGTGTTGATTGAAACAGTTGTGTACGCTGTGTAACAAACGCTTTCTGTCCGCGTGATAATTATATCTGTCAGTCGCCGACACTCACTCATACAATACTCGGCCCAATTTTTCTAGAAAGAAGCGTCCATTGCCATGTGCCAGTGGTGATCATTTCTAAATTCTTCGTAGCCACGTAGCCATCGTAGCAGCGTAGCCGCGTAGCACCGTAGGCGCTTTGTGCGAATTTGTAGGGATAGTAATAAAACTACTATAACCGTCTGTTAGGACAAGTAAATGATTCGTAATAGCAATTTAGAATATTATCATTTAATGTTTCTCTAGGGTCGGTTACAAATAAGGCTGAAAAACCCTAAACGCTTAATTGCGAACCCTTGTACAAAGTGGCAACCCTTTAGCAAAATATTGAGTTAATATAAGTAAAGCGCTCCATTACTTACAAAAACCTTTCTTCAAAATGAAATCTGTTTCCTTTTTGCTAAAACTAAGAGAAAATGTATGAATAGTGGCTCATTTGTTATTCAGCTGCGTTTGTGTGTAACAAAAGTGAGCAATAAATATAATGTTTTGTTCGCGACGAGCTGCATTAGATCCGCATCGCTTAATGGTATCGGTAATCGTTGCTAACATTAATCGGTTCGTATTTATGACGTAACTAGTTATTGCTGTGAAATAGTTGGCTTCATATCAAATGCTAATCATGTAGTGTAGTAATAATGACGTCATTATGATAATTAACTGCACGTTTAGTAGCGGATACGGTTCCCATCTCGCCACTATGGTTGCGTGGGTTTTGCGGGTTCGATAATGAACTGAAACATAACACAACTTATTATTTCTATTTCAGAGAGAGAACAGAGACAACCTTGTTAGCCTAGTCGTAAGTGTGATTGCCATCCCCGAGTTCCTGGATTCGATTCCCGGGTTTAGTATAAGCAGTCAAGTGCTCTAACTACTAGGCTATATAAACTAAATAGGATACCTAGAAAGCGGATCGACGGAGTGGTTCATCTGAGAGCTTGTCGTCATAGCTTAACAAGTAGAAACAGACTGGTAACTACAGTTGTATTGCGTGACAACTGTCGGTCAGAGAGCGATCCGAGTGAGCGGCGAGGGAGGGCTCGGGCTAATAGTTTAAGTCGCAGCTATCGACCGACGGTGTGACTTATAGTAAAGCATGGATGGATCCGAGCTGAACTATGATAGTTAAATGCTTAGACTTGACTGAGGTGGTTTGTCTTAGTCAAATTAGTACAATATGCCAATATTTTGATTTTCTTTATAAATTACTTCAGTAGATAGGAGGAATTTTGCAATACATCTTCGTATTTATGCGTGTATAGAGTTTGTAATCTGGTTTTGACCATTATTTTAATGTACCAAAGAGTATGTATTGGTTCTGCAAACATACCTCAAAATGATTCAATTCAGTTATAAAAAAAATATTTGTAATAAAAAGTTAAGACGATGTTATAAAATATTCTAACAGAATATACCTACACTTTTTTCTGAAAGTCATACAGGGTTATGTGGGAATCATTGTCTACAGTCCTAATTTGAAGAAAATCTCAATTATTCCTCACAATAATTACATATTGCCAAAAAACATCGTAACAACAAACTCGTAAACCTTACGTATAATGTGTGACACGCAAGCGCCCGTACTCCGAGTGTATGACTACGTCAGGAGGCGGCGCGGCGGCCGAGAATGTCACGCACGCTGATAGAATTGGCCTCGATCGTGACCGCACTCGCGATTGTTCGCCCTACGTGACGCGTTACCTCCAGGTATGCACCTCAGCTGTAGAGCGCTAATTAGCTTCAACTTAAAACTTGAAAAGTTTAAAGCCATCGTAATAGCATAAGACATAGTTTGTCATTCATATCGAGCTACTGTCTTGTTATTAATATTTAACACGTGTCACAAGTTTCTGATAGTGTAATGTTTATTTTTATATTTTGGCACATTCTCTAAGATTTAGGTCGGTGTTTTATTTTCGAGGCGCAACCACATCAGGGCTTATTTACAAGTTGCAATTTAACATTCGAATCTATAAACGAATAGAAACAAAATGTATGGAAATGACAAAAGCTTCCGATAAATCAGGCTGTCACTAATGTCATTTCTAAACATTTTGCTGTAATTCTGAAGTGAACTTCGAATGATGATGATGAGATTTTCTTCTCAATGCTTGTCTTATCCGTACTCTAACACGTAACCCTGTTTACGGAGCCTACCTTATTCTTCTTATCGTTCAATGAAATAGAACACCCGCAATACAGTTTTCATTCGATTACATATCCACTAAGTAATTGTGGGTCCGCTTTGCGAATGCCGAATAGTTGAGTGTAGTGTCCGCACCCGCTCCTGCTTGTAAGTGATATTGGCGGTATTTTTTGCGAGTTCCGCTTTGAAAGGCTTTACGTGCAATGCCTATGTATTTATAGAATTTGCCCAAATACATTGAAACCATTTAATGGAACAAAACTGTTGGGTTAGAATTTATTTAGGCTACAAAAAATCGTATCACATATTTTTCGTGCAAAACGCAATTCACTTACAATGAATATGACGTTATCCGATCAGCGCGCACACTGTGCGGCTGTAAATGAAAATAAAATTGGGAAAACCTTTGAAAAATAAATAAGGCGAAAAGCGATGACCGCAGGGGTTAGGGGAGTTCGGTGGAAGTCATTACAGAGCGACCGGAGTCCATATATTTTGGAGGGATCGCTCTAAGCTTGAAGGCGTAATTTTACGTTGAGCAGGCGGGCGAGCTTTACCGAGTCATGCAAAAATTTTAATTTCCTCAGTGGCACGAGCCTGTTGTAGCTACTGGTCGCGTGTGCTGTGACGTCACTAGCTATAAATCACTCCAAACTTTTCATTGGTATCGATGAGCGCAGTGGAGCGAGTGCCGCCGCGGTGACGTCAGCATACGGAAAAATAGCTCCGCTGCCAATTGTGAACGTAAAACGTTTTATGGCAGAAAATACCGATAGTTTATGTGAATGACTTTCTTTGTCTCGCGCAAAAAATATTTGTGGTATAGATAAAAGATTGCGCTCACAAACAAGTTTATTTGAAATGTAAATACTGCGGATGGAGTCGCCCGCGCCCCGTGAGCGAGATTGATTGGCTCCGCTCAGCCTCGCGGTTCACACACACTCTTACGTATTACAAAGTAACAAAAGAAAAAAGTTTTGTTTTTACATTCTGTCCATTTATCGACATCTCTTATTTACCGATTTCTGACACTTATTGTATTATTTTTCGACATGTCTTTTATTTACAAAACTATTATGGACATAACACAAATTGGCGAGCACTCGCGGTGGCTTAGCGGTCATAGCGACTGGTGTACTGACCCAGAAGACGCAGGTTCGAATCCTGCCCGCCTTTCGATTTTTTTCCTTTATTAAAAATAACTGGTAATGTTAGCATGGAAAATGCTTAAAAAATACAAAAAGATCGTACCTACCACAAAAATTTGGACTCTTCGACACAGTCTTAAGTCTTCAAGAGAATTAATTGACCACTTCTTACGGTGTGATTAAAGCCAAGTGTCCTTAGGATATAAAATAAAAGTGTAGAGCACGCGCAGGGTTGGCGCCTCCCGCACTCCAATATCAAGTTTTATGTGTCATAGTCGTTAAGCGCGGAGGGTTAATAGTCTACGGTGACAAGCTTATATAATCGAGTGCTGACATTGTATGAAGAGACACACACGTATATATCACGGTTTTAGTTGTACTGTTAATTAATAACTCATAATTTTTATAGGTTCCTAGCCGTGCCTAACATTGTTACTTGCATTTATCTCGATTCGAAATTTCCAAAATCTCAACTCAACTGAATTCAATGGTAACTTTAGGTACTTCATATTTTAAGTGATTGATTTCTTTGTAATTTGTGGAGATGAAAATAAACCTTTATGAATATGAATTAGTGAGTGAGTGGTATTTTGCTTTTATATAAAGAGATAGACTAGCGAAGGTGGCAGGCAATCCACCGAAATATTCCCAACCATATATGGACATGCTGGGATCTTTTCGCTTACTGACTGATAGAGGTATTCCTTCATTTTAACAGTTACAGATTTCGGGGATGAAAACCGTCACTGGATAAACTTACGCATTTAGTTCATACATTTGGTCTTATTTTTATCCGACTGATGAAGGAGGGTTATTGCTTAACTCATATGGTGCTTTTCTACTAAAGACCGAAGGTCTTTTAAGAAAGTTAGACGTAACCTCACAGTACCGGTGACAAGTATACGGAGCGTATATAACTGTAGGCACCGTTCGACTCTCGGTCCGCGTTACAACGCCGTCATCAATCAAGGTCACTCAAACACGCGACACGACCACCCTCTCCCTCACCGTAGCAACCTTTCTCATACTCTATAATGTTCCAATACATTAACATCAATGCTCTAAGCACATTAACTGTGTAATCTAGTAGCCTCAAGCGCGCCAGCTTAGTGTGAGATTCTAAGAGCGATTCCCAGGTGAAGTAAAGTGTCCTTTGAACTTTCTATGACCTATGTACCAGCAAACTATGAGTGTACACCGTTACATCTCTGCTTTACCTTTCGTGAATATAGGCGTGCTGGTACGTTTTAAGGCTCTAGTCTACTGTCTCGTAAACTCTTTATTTCTCTTCTCTTTGATAAGCAGCAGTCTGCAATTTTCTCATTTCATGCTCTCAAATTGGCTGCACCAACATTATTCTGCATTTAGTTATACTTACAAAGATGAAATGTTCAACAATTGCCTCGTTTTACATTCTAAACGAAAATAGTTAGGAACAAAGCGTGGTGGAGTGGGTGAGCGGCTGAGCGCGCAAAAAACACGCTACTGCTCAACATTCATTGAGTTGTAATTTGAAGTCGAGCAAACAGCCACACTACGTGCTCACACAGAAGGTTCACAGACATGAAGTCAATACACGTGACCAGCATTTTTTTTAAATGACCACCTACTAAAATGACATACCTACAAGCATACGGTCTGCCTGACTAAGCGAAAATATTTGACTGAGCTGTGCCGAGTTTTATCACATAAAACTTGATTTACTGAAATAAGTTATTTTTGTGCACATACCTCCTCCATCCATCCTCCATTTGATTCTGTCCCACCCAACGCGGTAAAAACTAATATTTGTAAAACGTCTCGTTTTCTCATAATTAAAATTTGTAGTAATTAATTGGATGTCTTATGAAAATACGTAATTAATTTAGAAACTTACAGCTTTGATATTATAATTTATATTTCCTCCTCCTCGAATCTTCTTCATTTGTGTAGAGTAGACTTTTTGTTCTATGCCTGGTGTGTGGTATGGTAGCTTCAGTGTGTAGTGTAGTGTAGTAGAGTGATGTGTAATATGTACTGTTACAATATTAATGTAACGCCGGCCTCCTGCTGCCTGTCCGCTTCAGGTAAAGCAAACGTTCGCTATACATTAAACTTTTAATTAGAGAGATACTTTATGAAAGCGCTGTTAGGCCGGCAACTGGCCGCATGATCTCTTATAATACCTACTATTGTAACATCTATTTAACTTGTGGAGTTCAATAAATGATTGAGTATTGAGTATTGATGTATTTATGATAAATAAAAGTCTACAACTGCGTCATTGGAGTAAGCGCGGCTGTTGACTGGTTTCCTGTGTTCATTTCTAAGGTCAGTCAAAGCGCTCCTCGTAGTTTGGATTAGTGTACAGTTTAATGGCTATAGGCTCAATGCCTAATATTAGATCTGAAACATACCGACAAACGGTGGCCCTGACAGAGCGATAAATAATACACTGCTCTTTGGAAAATTAACGATTAAATTGTGTTAATTGTGTTAATAACTGTTGCAGGTAAAGTACAATAGTTTAAAAATTATTACAAACAATCGCAGGCCTACATGTAACAATTTAATACTAATACTCTTTTAATACTAATCTTTGTATTGCCACATTTAAATCTTATCACATTTAAATCAACAGCTTACATTACAAGTATTACGCTCGGTCACAGGTGGTGTTTAGTTCCCAATAAAATTAGAAATTACAGGGTTTTATGGAGATTGGTCGCATAAAACCGATCACCTCGAAGTTCTCACATGATAAAACTTCGTAGTCCCGCGGCTTCAGCACGAAGTAGGTCGAAGTCGCGGACAGCTCAACACTATAACATGGTGGATATAAGTTCACGTAGTAGAGTACTCGCCGCCACCGCCGCCACCGCCGCGATAGTTTCACTAGAGTTTGTTGGCTCTTAAGTAAGCTGATAGCTATGATGTGGTAGGTGGAGTATTTTATTATTGTTTAAGGCTGAAGTTTTTTTTATTGTAAGTTAAGTACTTATAAGTAAATAAAAAAGTTTAAAGTAAATGGATCAATAATTATAAAATAATTATTTCATTTATTTCGGATCGCGCGCGCGATAACATTCACCGCGGAGCGTTATAATCCCGTTTTTAGCAATACACTGCGCGCTCAAAAATGCCAATATCTATAATAACCGATCATTTTCTACTTGAATGACCTAGGTAATTTTATTTTTGACCTTGAATGAAACCTTGTCACGACGTTTGTGCGTCGATGTCCCTTCCACCTTGTATATTGTGGAAAAAGAACAATCGATAACGTCGTTGATATAGATAAACTGACAAAATAGTAACTACTATTGGAGCTGGTTAAGTTACTAGGTACTAAATTCGAAGCAATATAAAGAAATAAATCTGTTGAGAAATTTTAGATATGAGGTAACAAAAAGCTTTTCAAGTAGTTAAAGGCGATTGAGTGTACGTTTCTGGAGATTAGAATGTTTGGTTTCAGTACTTAGATTTGCTAGAAACCAGTAATAATACAAATAGATTAATGTAATGATGATTTCGATTTCGCTCCAACAGATGATTGAATTCGTAACGTCGCGTGACTATAAATACGGCCATAATATCTAATGTAAAAAATATTCGTCACCGGTGTCCGGGCCAGTGGAAACAAATGCGCACCGAGATGCAAGTACTTATCGTTTGCTTTTAGAGAGACACAACACTGCTCTCACGCGCGCTCCATATAACACGATGTCTGGGAAATGGACGAATTTGCATCCCGCACACCTTACGGTGTATTCTTATAGACTGGAGACGAATGCAGTGATGCTCGCTTTCTACTCGACTGAGCAAATGTTCTTTCGAGCCACTGGAAATCATATATGTAGCTTCGGTATTCTAAATTTAATAAAAAGTGGAATGATTTTTTGTCGTAATGTTGCCGGAGATCACCGCAAGACGTTACGATTCCTGACAATGATAACCATAATGGAAAGATTTTTGAAGATTGCATCAAAATATGATAGACGTACTGTTTTAAAAATGATGAGAGGGTCGCTCCGCTACTACATGGGATCTAATCAATACGGTGAACAACAGAACACCTCTGCCTATCCCGTTAACAATTGCAGTGAGATGGACACCAGCGCGAGCACTCCATTAACATTACATTTCCCATCGTGTCTTTATTTATTGTAATATTTACAAGAATTACAATACTCGAAGCTTTCAGTTTTGCGCTACGGAATGCATGATTGCACATTGTAGATCTATACGAACTATGTTGTTCGAGAAATTAACTATAGTTAAGTCCATGTTCGTGTTGGTGTTCGCGTAAATGTGTGACAAAGCAAAAAGGCTGGTTCTGGCTCACAGCCGCTGCACTTTACGTCTCATGGCGTTGTGACGTCACGGCGCGCTGTCTTTGCGATGATATGACATAGTCTTCGTTACAAACTACGTACCAACGTTTGGAAATTAGAACCGTGACATTTTTTATCGGTTTGTGTAAGGAACGAATTCTTTGAGTAAAGAGTACTTAACTGTCTTGTCGTAGGGATATATGCGAGTACGGCTGCTGGGCGCTAGGACCTGTGCTTATTACATCTAACTTACGACACGTAGCGAGGTGATCAATTACCATATTAACAAGTACACTACGCACCTATTATGAGATATTAAAGAGTAAGCCTATTGCTGACATGCTTTTTAATTTCTATGAAACTGAAATCGGTGGTTAATTCATAAGTTTGCTGCTGAACAATGAAATTAATTGTTTTCAAAATTTCATACCTAACTACGAAATATTTCAGTTGTGACAGGCAGTTTCTCATTGGATGTCACAAAATTAATCACATTAAAAAAATCTCAAGTTTGAAGAACCTATTTAAAGTCCGTACAGCTCCGTTTCTCAAACCAAAACTTTCCCATTTTAAAACAAGAAAATCTCATTTTAATATCAGAGCGCGGAACAAAACGAACGAACGAACAGGTAAATAAGATGAAGTTGCGGACGCTATATAAACATCCGCGCAAATCCGCCACTGGAAACTTTCTGGAGCAACCAAAGAAGCCGGATTGGGGAAATGAGAATGAAAATGTCCCGCTAATACCTTTAGTGATTTCACTATTTCCACAAAGCGACGCGAGCCCGCCGCGAGTATAGATTTCAACGCCGATTATATCCTCCAATGTCGATAATACTAATGTGTAGGACTGTAGGTATAATATTGTCAAGTCGTTGTCGTATGAGTCGTTTATTGTTATTATCCTATAGTCATACAGTTGCCGCCTAGCAACAGAAGAATCTCGGGAGCGCTAGAGTGTCTGAACTGACTGCCTTCGTATGCAAGCTGTGAGCATAACTGCTTGCCATCTAGCAGTAGGTAATGAAGCTGATAGAATACATTTCGATGCCAACTATATCTATAATGAAGCCACTAATATTGATACTGACTTGTTTGAATATTTAGATGTTTGGTTGTTGTTACTTCTTCAGGCAGCAACGGGACGGATTTGACTGAAATTTTAAACGTAGATACCTAGATTAACACGTAATTTACATTTCATCCACAACGAATTTTATCTAAATTGCTACAAAAACTGAATCTTATGGGCGCGGAGCCACCGGAAAATACTAGTACCAATATAATTAGCTAAAGTTGTAAGTAAGATGTAAGTATTGCTGTCTCGTTCTGTTAGCCGCGGTGAAGTAAAGTGCGGTGTTTTTATTACATTTGCTGCTTTAAGACTGCGATATACGCCGTTGACCTTGCTCGAGTGGGCGTTCCCGATGAAAAACACCGCGCGCGCTGCCGCACCCCCTGGCACTGACTACGCGTTGCACTTACACAAGACTGGGCGCCCGACTGCCGTTTAGACTAGGGTTGTCTACATTTTTCGGCCGATTAAATAAATAATTTTAAATATTATAGTTTTTTATACGGAATGATAAAAAGGTTTGTTTGCTTGTTATTATTATCAGTGTTAGACTTTCAGATAATATATGATATCAATTGACAGTTTAAAGGCATGGCATAAAATGTTTTGGAGTTCTTTAAAAAAACACTTGTATTGAATTTATAATACCTCTACTGATAGAAATGTTTTCGTTGAATAATATTTTTTCTATAAGAAATTTAGATATGATACTGAAGGAACCTCTTGCTTATTATTTATTTATTGCACGGAAAACTTACAGTTAATTAAAAGCTAAGTAGCAGCAACTTGGTCAGCTGATAGCCGATAACAAGTTTTTGCTTATAGATATATTTTGTTTTTTCTAACTAATTAGAAAAAACAAAATGTGTAGGCAAAAAACAAGCAAGTACCTACTATTAACAGATTTTGTAATAATAACTCTTAATTATTTACTTAAAATTATTTTTTTACGTTTAACTCGCAAATCGCGAGACCTACCCCTCTTGTCGAGTCTTGCCTAAAACTTCAGTTCAGTGCGGGACGAGACACTAAGCTGAATGGACCTGCGACACTTTTCTTTGTAAATCGAAGTACTTACATACTCGTAGTTTCGTAATACTTGCATCGCTTTTTAGTAATCATATAATGGGGTTATTTTTGTGTGTCTGTGTACATAATAATATTTAATATTAGCGTGTATTGGTGTACATAAATTATTTAAATATACTTAGTCGTTATTGTAATTGTAATAAAGTAATTCTGTGCGTTATAATTATGTTTATTTATATTATCAAAATGGATGACAAAAGAAAATGTAAAAAACATAATTCGAAATTAAAGACTCAAGAGGACAATACAAAGGGTAAAATGGTAAATGGGTACGTTTCTAATCTATATATTTTTAAGATTTGATAACAATAGGCATAACCCAAATGGCTAACTCATATAGTGTGCGTAGACCATACTTCTTATATTTATACACTTGCCTATAGTTACAGTAAATGTAATTTACCTAGCTATCTGTCAATATTGCCGGAGGCCGTAGGTACCGCTGGCATCGCGTGCCCCGTGGAGGTATATTATAATGTATAAAGGATATTTTTTATACAATGCGCAATTTTTTTCAAAATAAATGTCAATTTCATAATCAACACCCCTAGAAACCTCGAAATTGATACCCATGTCATATTAATGAAAAAATAATAATATCTGCCATCTTGGATTTCAAAATAAATGGCAATTTTGTAATCAACACGCCAAGAAACCTCGAAATTGATACCCATGTCACAGTTATGAAAAAATAATGTTCGCCATCTTGTATTTCAAAATAAAGGGCAATTTTGTAATTAGCACACCAAGAAACCTCGAAATTGATACCCATGTCACATTTATGAAAAAAAAATGTCCGCCATCTTGGATTTCAAAATAAATGGCAATTTCATAATCAACACCCCAAGAAACCTCGAAATTGATACCCATGTCATATTAATAGAAAAATAATAATGTCCGCCATCTTGAATTTCAAAATAAATGGCACTTTCATAATCAAAACCCCAAGAAACCTCGAAATTGATACCCATGTAATATTAATGAAAAAATTATGAAGTCCGCCATCTTGAATTTCAAAATAAATGACAATTTCATAATCAACACCCCAAGAAACCTCGAAATTGATACCCATGTCACATTAATGAAAAAATAATAATGTCCGCCATCTTGGATTTCAAAATAAATGGCAATTTCGTAATCAACACACCAAGAAACCTCGAAATTGATACCCATGTCACAGTTTTGGAAAAAAAATGTCCGCCATCTTGGATTTCAAAATAAATGTCAATTTCGTAATCAACACCTCAAGAAACCTCGAAATTGATACCCATGTCAATTATGACAAAAAAAATGATGTCCACCATCTTGGATTTCAAAACAAATGGCAATTTCGTAATCAACACCCCAAAAAACCTCGAAATTGATACCCATATCATTTAATGAAAAAAATAAGTAGGTACGCCATCTTGAATTTAATTTAATTTAAATTATTTTACATTATAAAGTTAAAATCAATAGGTACCTATAATTTAAAAAATAATTGCATATTAACACGCAAGGTAACATTGTACTTGAACTTAGTTAAAAATTAAAATAGTATCCCGAGCTGCTAAAATTTTGTTTTGTAGCTAGCACCGTGCTCACCCTATCAAAACATTGTAAGATTTACACACACTGATAAACCCTTTATACTACTACTAATACACAAAAGTATCGAGTATGTAGCTCCATTTTGCGGAAAAAAGTGGCACAGGTCCGTTCAGCACGGCGCCTCGTCCCGCACTAAAGTATTGGGCGACAGAGGGGCTGCTCAGGGAACTTGCGAGTATCGATTACGTAAAAAAATCATATAAAATAATTAAAAAAGTTTTTCAAAAAAGTGAGCCGAGAGTACTCTCGGCATAGTACTATATAATATTCTGATGGATTAAAAAAAATCCTACAGTTCATAGTTTAAAAGAAAAAAGGTTGTAACGAAGAAAACGGAGGCTACTTTGGTCATTTATTTTTAATACTTCAAATGTTTTTTTTAAAAATCTGGCCCGAGACGCACTTGCTCTGTATCGTGTAGATTAACATATATTTTTTTTGGATTTTTTCCGATAAAGATTAGGGAGAAAAAACGTTTTAATGTACCCCCAAAACGCGCAATCCACGTATGTCGCCGCCTTAACTTATTTACCTGGCGACGTTCGCTCCGCGGCGCGCGGCGGCCGGATATTGCAAAGAGATTGTTTTTGGATTAGGCCGACTTACATTGTCCCGTTTAACTAGAAATAAACACAGTTTTATTTTTATCTTGCGGATTTATCTCCATTGTGGATACGAGTACCTATATCTGTGTGTACGTTGTACATGCTATTTTGTTTAGTTAATGATTTGAGTTCATAGCTTCAGAAATGCTAGTAAAATGACGGTTACGCTGGAAACTGTCTAGGCTTCGTCATATGGCCGTAATATCGTGTAAGTTACTCTGACAAAATATCGAAGCAAAAAGCGATAGGTTGATTCACACTCTATAACCCAACTGATTAGCTACCCCATTGAACAAACACTTAGCTGCGTTCCCGAGACAGTGGCCTGAAGCATGAGGTATGGCATACCATACAATTTTCTACACTACGCAACTTTCTTGTTACAAAAGGTGTCCTAAATATAGAGAAATTATAATATATGTGGTCCTAAGATTCGCAAGCTCTATAAAAAATCCTCAAGTGCTGCAATTCTGCTAAGTGACCAAAATGCAAATATACTTTACTACGAGTAAGCGCGAAATAAAACATTGTGTGTTGCGACGCAGTACAAACTCGGTGGAGCCCGCAATGTTGTCGTTGTGAAACTTTCGTCTTTGTAGATCCAAATTAATTGAGCCCCGATGTCCCTTCGGTGACAAGAACTATTTTATTAGTTCCCTTTCCACCTTGGCTGCATAATGGCGTGGCTCTTCTGATAAATATTTATGAACAAACTTATTTAATTTAGAGCCGGTCGTCTGTCCACCCCGCTCTGTATAATGCGACGCAAACACAACAAAACTTCGGCCAACCCGATCTCGTCCAACGGCTTTTATTTTTTAAAGTTTTGGATTCCAGAATGTTGTGTTCTTTCGCGCTGCTTCGAGGAATTTCGTATGAGTTTTGCGTCTTCTGCGGCGCTGAACTTTGCATTTCTTTGTATGCAGCTGTGGCGCACTAGTGTGAAGTGCAACGATTACGCGAGGCGGCGCGCGGTGCTGCTAAGTTTATAATATTTTAGTATAAACTTTCGTTATAAGTATCATCTAACGATAGGCACAAGGTACACGATTTACATTTAAGTGCCATGAAAAGATAGCATAATAATTATGTTTTTTTTACAAAAACGAAACCGATTTGAATCGTCATGTAGCGATATATACTCGTATTTGTGTATCCTCTATCAGTTCATAAGCTAAAATGTTATTCCCGAACAAAAAATTTTATGAAAAGAAATGTTACCATCTTCTTTTTTAATTCTTTTAGTAGATAGTATCGGCTAAGTAGGTGATTAGACACCTTCCTACGAAAAATTTGGAAACATTTACTCGATCATTATCACATTTCTAATTACGGTACTTAGACAGTAATAGTAAAAGTTGTTAAAAACTCTTTACTGTAATGTTTATTCACCACGTTTTCCATTATTCTTTACTTAACAGCGGCGTATTTTCGGATCACCGCAACATTAGTATTCAGGTCTTCCACGAAGGGTCTGAAATGCTAATATTAACCGACTGAGAATTTTATAACCCCGTTTACAGCTTTTTAACAATGGGTTTATAAACTGTTTTAAGAAAGGAGGATTCATTTTAAAACTTAAATCTGGGCTATGAAAATATCGCATTTTGCGTAATTTTATTTATTTTCCGACCACCTTTTATATATTATAGTAATACTGGGCAAAAAAAAATTGGCGGGAGGTTTGGCGTTAGTCATCATCATCAACCCATTAACTGTCCTACTGCTGGGCTCCGATCTCCTCTCAGTATGAGAGGGATTAGGCCATAGTCCACCACGCTGGCCTAACGCGGGTAGGCAGACTTCACTTGCCCTCGAGAATATCTCTCAGGCATGGCGTTAGTCACTTTGTGTAAAAAACAGAATATAATTTCGACCCCAATAATATACTCAGCATGTATCGACACTTTAATTACCCTTTTCATCTAGAAACCCAAAGGGGTGGACTGCTTTTCTGAAGGCTTTGTTATTTATGATGATGTTGAAAATCACGTGCAAATTATGTTAATCAGAGTTATTTTATTGCTATCACATAGAAGTGTGACGTTGTATCTAAACCCTCGGTATGGCAGGCGCAGGAAGCCGGCGGGTGGGCACTGGGCAGCACCCAGCACCCAGCACCCTCGTCAATCAACGCCATCTGTCGGCCACGCAATTAACACCGCCGGAGGATCGCCAGCTATGCGCCGTCAATTAACTATAGCATTTATATCTAGATACCGTTGTGTATCGACTGCTGGCCTCAAGTCGTTTGTCTTTCTGCATATTGGTCAAGAGGGTTGTGGTTCTGTATCAGCCTCGGGCATCGATCAACCTGCGAGCCAGATACATAATATGGCTATATATTCAATTGCAACAGACCCATGATAAGATCATCAGATCACAATTTCAGATGACCACTAATCAAGTGTCATCTCTAGATATTGACTGTTGCCATCCTTATCGTTCCTATCTCAGTTAGGAACGATGCTAGCCAAAGAGGAATATACCTTAATCCCAATCACAATGGCCGATACAAGTAGTTACCTATTAATATTACCGCCTCTCGTCTAAAATCAAGTCTATAAATAGCACTCTTGTTAGGACTTATAGTCCTAGAGAGGAATGCTAAATCCACTAAATCCGCTTTCGGTAAATTTAGCTTTTCTGCGGATTTGGTGGGTCGTTGAAACTAACCTTCGATCTCTACTAGTTTTAGACAATCTTTAAAGGTATTAATTAAACGCTACTACTAACCTATTTAAACGCTAAAATTTTTCGTGTTACAATTATATAATTATTGTAGCAATATAAGCGTACCGAAATATTTTACTCTAACGTGCACAAGTTTACTGCAAGTATTGCTTTGATTTAAGAAAACTGTAGTGAAGTATATCTACTAAGCAGCTTTTTATCTCATTTCCGATTCTAAACTGTGTGACACACAAAACTTGGAGTCGTGTCTAAGTGCAAAGTTTGTTTTCGATACAAGTGAGCATGTTGACAAACTTCCAAGTTTCCAGGCGGCTCATTCAAAACTCGCATTAAAAGTGGCCGAAGGTTGAGCGCACCGCGTCGCAATCTTTTTCAATGGTGACCTCCTTACAAAAACTCTTACATTGTTTTATTTTGAATATTCAAACGATACTCAGGTGTACAGAATTCAATACAAATGGTAAATTTTGAATAACAATACTTAGTATGTAGCTGATAATTTTTCACGTTATCCAAGTACGTAATGTATTTAATACATTGCGTTGTGAATCTCGTTTGACTCAGACTTTCTTGGTACGGCATTGGGTACTGTGAGGGATTAAAATTAGGGAAATGAGTGGGACTAAAAATAACATGTTAAAGTAGTAAAAACAATTGGCTTACAGAAATAAACCTTGGATTTGTTCGGTATTTTAACGATACGAAAACAAGGTTTAACTCAATGCGGACGGAACATGTGGCTACGGGGATTACTGTCCGTAAGTTCGTTCAACTAAGTTAATTTTATCTTTCTAAACTAATTGATGGTTTCGTTGCTTCAAGAGAAGTTTTTGTTTGCAGTACGGCGACAAACGTACTTACGGACCACTTGATCGCAACAAATGCAGTAGCACTAAAGACAGAACTGAATACAGTTGACGTATTTGTAGATTAACTTTATAAAATGTTAAAACAAGGGGATTATTTATTTTAAATATAGATACGTATTATAGTTATAAATTAATCAAGACATTGAATATAGGTAGTAGGTAATTGAATCAAACCCACGTTATATATACATGATCTATGTAGAGCTATAACTAAACGAAATTAGTATTACGCATACAGTTCAGTACAGCGAAAATAGGTACACAAAAGTAGTTAGCTATCTCCGAAATATATAATTTTAGTCTCATTGTTGACCAAATTAATATATGCATGTTTATATGACTATATTGGTCCCAGCTAACTTAAACTCGGCCGTAAAATTGAGAGAGGATAGAATAGAAGATTGGATTTATAAAAATGAATAAATATGTACGTGTCTCTCATATCCCAAGTGCAGTGCCGCATGCCGGTAATATTACATTTTATCATTTGAGAAAGGGCTCTACTAGAACCGGATTAAATTTCAGGTGAGTTAGTCCCATTAAGGCGGCGACATACGTGGATTGCGCGTTTTGGGGGTACATTAAAACGTTTTTTCTCCCTAATCTTTATCGGAAAAAATCCAAAAAAAATATATGTTAATCTACACGATACAGAGCAAGTGCGTCTCGGGCCAGATTTTTAAAAAAAACATTTGAAGTATTAAAAATAAATGACCAAAGTAGCCTCCGTTTTCTTCGTTACAACCTTTTTTCTTTTAAACTATGAACTGTAGGATTTTTTTTAATCCATCAGAATATTAAATAGTACTATGCCGAGAGTACTCTCGGCTCACTTTTTTGAAAAACTTTTTTAATTATTTTATATGATTTTTTTACGTAATCGATACTCGCAAGTTCCCTGAGCAGCCCCTCTGTCGCCCAATACTTTAGTGCGGGACGAGGCGCCGTGCTGAACGGACCTGTGCCACTTTTTTCCGCAAAATGGAGCTACATACTCGATACTTTTGTGTATTAGTAGTAGTATAAAGGGTTTATCAGTGTGTGTAAATCTTACAATGTTTTGATAGGGTAAGCACGGTGCTAGCTACAAAACAAAATTTTAGCAGCTCGGGATACTATTTTAATTTTTAACTAATTTCAAGTACAATGTTACCTTGCGTGTTAATATGCAATTATTTTTTAAATTATAGGTACCTATTGATTTTAACTTTATAATGTAAAATAATTTAAATTAAATTAAATTCAAGATGGCGAACCTACTTATTTTTTTCATTAAATGATATGGGTATCAATTTCGAGGTTTTTTGGGGTGTTGATTACGAAATTGCCATTTGTTTTGAAATCCAAGATGGTGGACATCATTTTTTTTGTCATAATTGACATGGGTATCAATTTCGAGGTTTCTTGAGGTGTTGATTACGAAATTGACATTTATTTTGAAATCCAAGATGGCGGACATTTTTTTTTCCAAAACTGTGACATGGGTATCAATTTCGAGGTTTCTTGGTGTGTTGATTACGAAATTGCCATTTATTTTGAAATCCAAGATGGCGGACATTATTATTTTTTCATTAATATGACATGGGTATCAATTTCGAGGTTTCTTGGGGTGTTGATTATGAAATTGTCATTTATTTTGAAATTCAAGATGGCGGACATCATAATTTTTTCATTAATATTACATGGGTATCAATTTCGAGGTTTCTTGGGGTGTTGATTATGAAATTGCCATTTATTTTGAAATTCAAGATGGCGGACAATCGGACATCATAATTTTTTCATTAATATTACATGGGTATCAATTTCGAGGTTTCTTGGGGTTTTGATTATGAAATTGCCATTTATTTTGAAATTCAAGATGGCGGACATTATTATTTTTCTATTAATATGACATGGGTATCAATTTCGAGGTTTCTTGGGGTGTTGATTATGAAATTGCCATTTATTTTGAAATCCAAGATGGCGGACATTATTATTTTTTCATTAATATGACATGGGTATCAATTTCGAGGTTTCTTGGGGTTTTGATTATGAAATTGCCATTTATTTTGAAATTCAAGATGGCGGACATTATTATTTTTCTATTAATATGACATGGGTATCAATTTCGAGGTTTCTTGGAGTGTTGATTATGAAATTGCCATTTATTTTGAAATCCAAGATGGCGGACATTTTTTTTTCATAAATGTGACATGGGTATCAATTTCGAGGTTTCTTGGTGTGCTAATTACAAAATTGCCCTTTATTTTGAAATCCAAGATGGCGAACATTATTTTTTCATAACTGTGACATGGGTATCAATTTCAAGGTTTCTTGGCGTGTTGATTACAAAATTGCCATTTATTTTGAAATCCAAGATGGCAGATATTATTATTTTTTCATTAATATGACATGGGTATCAATTTCGAGGTTTCTAGGGGTGTTGATTATGAAATTGACATTTATTCTGAAAAAAATTGCGCATTGTATAAAAAATATCCTTTATACATTATAATATACCTCCACGGGGCACGCGATGCCAGCGGTACCTACGGCCTCCGGCAATATTGACAGATAGCTAGGTAAATCACATTTACTGTAACTATAGGCAAGTGTATAAATATAAGAAGTATGGTCTACGCACACTATATGAGTTAGCCATTTGGGTTATGCCTATTGTTATCAAATCTTAAAAATATATAGATTAGAAACGTACCCATTTACCATTTTACCCTTTGTATTGTCCTCTTGAGTCTTTAATTTCGAATTATGTTTTTTACATTTTCTTTTGTCATCCATTTTGATAATATAAATAACATAATTATAACGCACAGAATTACTTTATTACAATTACAATAACGACTAAGTATATTTAAATAATTTATGTACACCAATACACGCTAATATTAAATATTATTATGTACACAGACACACAAAAATAACCCCATTATATGATTACTAAAAAGCGATGCAAGTATTACGAAACTACGAGTAGGTAAGTACTTCGATTTACAAAGAAAAGTGTCGCAGGTCCATTCAGCTTAGTGTCTCGTCCCGCACTGAACTGAAGTTTTAGGCAAGACTCGACAAGAGGGGTAGGTCTCGCGATTTGCGAGTTAAACGTAAAAAAATAATTTTAAGTAAATAATTAAGAGTTATTATTACAAAATCTGTTAATAGTAGGTACTTGCTTGTTTTTTGCCTACACATTTTGTTTTTTCTAATTAGTTAGAAAAAACAAAATATATCTATAAGCAAAAACTTGTTATCGGCTATCAGCTGACCAAGTTGCTGCTACTTAGCTTTTAATTAACTGTAAGTTTTCCGTGCAATAAATAAATAATAAGCAAAAGGTTCCTTCAGTATCATATCTAAATTTCTTATAGAAAAAATATTATTCAACGAAAACATTTCTATCAGTAGAGGTATTATAAATTCAATACAAGTGTTTTTTTAAAGAACTCCAAAACATTTTATGCCATGCCTTTAAACTGTCAATTGATATCATATATTATCTGAAAGTCTAACACTGATAATAATAACAAGCAAACAAACCTTTTTATCATTCCGTATAAAAAACTATAATATTTAAAATTATTTATTTAATCGGCCGAAAAATGTAGACAACCCTAGTCTAAACGGCAGTCGGGCGCCCAGTCTTGTGGGAGTGCAACGCGTAGTCAGTGCCAGGGGGTGCGGCAGCGCGCGCGGTGTTTTTCATCGGGAACGCCCACTCGAGCAAGGTCAACGGCGTATATCGCAGTCTTAAACGATATTAAAAACTCGAATAACCAAAGTATATAACATAAAAGAAAGTCACATTGATAGACTTCAATTTTGGTTTGATTAGATTTAAGAAGCGCGTTCATATTTAATAATAGGTACGTAATAATATCCACATGTCTCCGGCGGGTACCGCGTGTGGGCGGCACGTGCCGGGTTCCATTAGCGACGCAATTCGGAGCTGCCGCCGTGTTCCTCACGCGATCACACACCACTCTTTGACATTGCCGTATAGTACAATATTTTCACTCTCTTACCGTGATTCACACAACATGAGATACCGGATTAAGTACATTTCAAACTCATAAAAGACACGTTCATAATTAACAAAATAAGGTGAAGAAAAAACTTGTAATAAACTATACGAAGCCAAGGCCATTCGTGGGTAAGTGTTAGACGGTATGTTATGTTAATTACAGCTACTTTTGATGGTTAAAAAGTTTACCAACATTACGCTCGCAAGTAACTAGTCCACAGTCTTATGATAAAAAATAAGTATACCATCTATAATGTATAACACATAACAGAAAATTGTTATTAATATTTCATTTTCCTTTAAACTGGATACAGAGAAATAATCTCACCTCTTACCCGCGCCTTTGACTTCGTGGACTCGATATCGCATTATAGATTTTCCGGGATAAACACCACGTTCTCTTATTTTCTTCGATACAAAAGCTACACGGTAACTTATATAAAAATCCTATAATAATAATGTGTACGGAATTTCTTGAAAATTCAGTTAAGCCGTATTCACGTGGAGTATGACAAACAAAACAATTTATTAAACTTTTTTATCTTGTAATAGTATAAAATATGATTTTTCCTGTCTTCATATTCGTCCTATCTCTATGTACGAGTATTTACATGCTCATGTCATTGTTCTTAGAAGTGACATGAACAGTGTCAGATCCCTATTTCCAATTAAAAATAAAATCCGCGGCAGCGCGGAGTGATGCGATCTTAACAACACAATGAGGAAAAGACGTCGTATTAATAAAAGACAAAAAGCTTTTTATGCTAAGTATTTGGGGAAACTGAACAGTGGCGACGGTTTTAGCGACGTTGTGATTTTACACGCGTTTATATCTACATATTTACGTACAATATGTACGTACGTCGCATAGATAAGTAAATACTGAGGATTATAATAGTCGTTGAGCTCTAACTTATCTAGTGATGACGTTAAACATTTAAATACAGCGGCTTACCACTTAATAGTAACTGCGCAGATCGCTTAAATTGTGTGACTTGTCTCTGTCGAGAGCTGGCTTATAATCTATTCATAGATGACCTCGCTGTCCGTCGCTCGGTGACTGAAGGCCAACGTGTTTATCTTTTGATTATTAACACATTTCCAGGACTAAACTCCAAGTCGGACCAGGTATTTATTATCCAGTCGACTTTCGAGACTTTCGGAGTTCAGAATATGCCAGTGATTGCTTGATATAACGCCACGCATAGCCTTATTTCTCAAAGTTATAATTATCAAATCAATCAAAAACAGAATTGGTCCGAATACCTATACCCATTTGATGAAAAACAGGTAATAATGAACGTGTTACCATACGAATAGAAACAAAAATGTATGGAAATGACACAAGCTTACGACAAATCGGGCTGTCACTAATGTCATTTCCACACATTTTCTTTCTTTTCATTTGTCAATTCGAATGTCAAAATACAACTTGTCTACCGGCCCTGAACTATTAAGTCCAACTTTGCGTCACTTTCAAGTAGACGACTTCAAGTACTATAAGCTTCCAGTACTTAGCTTTGAATTCTCAGTAACTTTGCTACAACGAGTTGATCGGTTCTTCTCACGGAGCGGAAGGGATTAACCGGCTGTATCGGCGCAGAGCCGGGGTCAAGCGGCGCTCAGTTAGCGCAACTACTCAGGTTATTACGACCTAGTATCGCTATTGTTTGGGATTAAAGTAGAATGGTTTTGAAGACAGTATTATTTACTAAGTCGTAAACGTTTTAATTTTTGTTTATGCATGCAATAAAAAGACACGAAGAAGAATACTTAAATAAATATACTACTACACCTGTATTCCCCAGAGGGTTTTGTAACTGATACACCCCATATAGAATAAAATATTACATAAAATGTGTTAAAGAGTAAATACTCTAACACATTTTATAAAAAAAATTGTAGTGTGCTACCCGAAAACCTTAACTTTATTTCTTTAAAGTAAAAAAAAAACACATTAAGCTTAACGGTCATATGAGATTGTTATTGTTACACACTCAGTCCCTTGACTAAAATTAAAGTCTACCCTGACGCAGTATTAAAAAAACTGTAGCAATGTTGTTATCAATGTCAAACAAACTGGCGATAAAATTTCCTCAATTGTAATTCATTTGATCTTAGAATCAACTACGGATATTAAGATTTGTTAATATGAAAAAGACAAACAAATATGAAATTATACAAAACAGTAGTGTGTAAAAACGATTTTCTTACAGAATGTAAAGAAGCAATTTTTCAATCATGTGCTACGTCGTAGCTGCTACGTGCTACGTGGCTACGCGCTACGTGCCTACGACTGACGAGGCGGAATCTGTGAGGGCAGCGCTACGGAATACCGCAAATAGATGATATATTTATGTTACGTTAACATATTACCAATGGAGGAATAAGTCGCCCGCGTGATATAACGTAGTGTATTGTATTGTTGTCAATATTTGTACTTGTTTGTGAATTGTGATACCTATTACTGTGAATTATTGGGAAACAAAAATTTGTTATTCGCTAGTATTTTTTTTATTTAATTTACATTTCTGTGGTTTTTTTAGAAGTTTCTTTCGTAGCATGAATGTGTCACATATTATTTTATTATTATTCTCATATTCGTCAAACCCGGACTGCCATGCACTATACGCTTATTAATTAAATATTGACTGTAACACGTGTAAGCAGAACACAACTGATTTAATTGACAACATTCAGGTCATATTGCCATAATGATAATGTTTGGCAGCCATGAGCCACTCATTATCGTTCACACACTGATATCATTCCATGACGTGGCCCGACAAGCCATATAGTAGTAATCTGAAACCTAGTATTAAAAATTTGTGTTGTTTTTAATAGTTTTTGTTGATAATCATTAAGTACGTGACACAAATTACCCTATTATAACCGAAATTCTCAGTACATTAATATTGAGAATTTAATTTGACTAAAACCAAAAGCATTGGCAACTATTATTATAACACAAAATATAATTCAAAACATTGAAGTATAAACAATATCAATACTTGTCAGCGCACTACAGTGCACCCAGCTACATACTAGTACTAGTAGATGCTGGTAATTAGGTGATTAGCTTCCTCTGTAGCGAGGAGCATCCACGGAGCTTTTGTTTATCATAATACAGCTGTTAATCACGGGCTAGAACCGCTGACCAAGTATTGTGGTATTTGATAGCATACGTATAATGGCCCCCACTCACACCGACTCGAAACAAATGCTGCCTATGGGCAATAATATAATTGTGTTCCGTTACGCCATAAGTTATTTCCTATTTAACACAGCTTAAGAAGCCATATAATTATGTGGATTACAACAAGCAAATTACAAACTGACCTTGAGCTATTTGAGACATTTAAAAATAATCAACCATTCAGCCCGTCGACCCTTTTAGACTGAAATATTTTCATTATGAATTGAAATGTAAGTATCTTCTAGAAGAAAATTATAAGAGTCACGTAATCCTTTTTCTAGTTTTCGACACGAATAATGACATGATAATATATAGACAGATAATTATCATTTGGGCTAGGCAGAGGGTTACTAATGTACACCCGCAGTTCGCCAGTATAGGCCACCGGTGTAGGTCTCTTGTGTGTTGGTGGTTGTTGAATTTTGTTACTATACGTTGTGAAATACGTCACTAATCCAATTACAGTCCGCAGCGCACGCACATCGCCGCGAGCACCGCCGCGTATCGTGGACACGGTTTATATGTATTAGTATAGATCGTTTAATGCCGCACTTAATGACTGTAGTAGAGTAGGCATGACTGTATGCTATCAGCTGTTTTCACGCATTGCATAGTACTGAATCATGAAAGAATAGTTAAACTCGTCCAAACAACCGCCCCAATCGTAGAATGGTTATAAATAAACATTTGATTTAATTAAATTCAAATTTAATACCTAGAGTTTCACTGCAATGTGAAAGATATTCTATATCTATGGCAGACAAATAGGTACTTAGATTATTCATTTGTGGGAAATACAGGACTTAAAGTCAATCTATAGAGATTTTTATTTGCAATCAACCCGCTACCAGCTAGAGACTATACAGATATTTATTTAGTCTGTAAATCTCAAATCATCAACGATATAATTCCGTACATTAAAAAAAAAACAAAATATAAATCAACATTTACCACTCACTGTTATATACAAGAATAAATTAAAGCATTAATCATATGACAAAGCCTACAAACGTCCAGTGAGCTATTATGTCGCACCAAATGTTTCTCGCAACACATTCCAATGAGATCCGACTCGGATTTATCGAGCGTCACGAATACCAAATGTGGATTAATAGGAAATCAATTACTGGCTCACTGAGATTATTTTTTCAGCGTTATGAAATGAATATTGGTAAAAATAAACCATAGCAAAGTATCTTGAGAGAATTATGTCGTAATCTAAATTGCTTGGGAGATTGAAGGTGACCCCTGCGGTATGTTTTCAAACGAACACTGATATGAAAAGCTGCCCAGAATTTACCTACAGGTGAGCTTTCTTTTGCCTGCGACGCTAGAGACTATAATAATTGACAAGAATACACAGCACAAAATTGCCATACTATAATTATTTTATTCACAAAATTAATGTAGTACCTACAAGTTTTGGTAAATAAATGACGTTGAGTGAAGCGCAATCGCCGCTACGGCCAGGATGTCTAACTAGGCCTTACTAATAACATCTCGGCGAGTTCCTTCATCCAAACACAGTAATTGCCATGATTAGTGTCGGCTGAGCTCAGCTGCCCCGAGGCCGGGCGCGGCCGCGGCGTGACGACACACTTGCTTACCCGTTACTGTCCAGCTTGATAATGCGATAAATAGCTTTAAATTTGTGGAAATACGTTCTGTAATAACACATTAATAACATCGAAATCGTTAGTCATTTTCGACGACACGATTACCTACAAACATATCATTATTATAAATTTTAATCATCGACGCCCATATAAAGTTGACATCTTCGAACTAAAAGTGTCACCTGTACTGTTGTATTAAATTATGTAAGTTTATGTATCCATGTAAGTTGTTTTTATTATCGACAAACAACAGTCGGTGTATTGAAAATTGTTGAAATTAATTTGATAACCTTATTTTATTGTGTAAAGTGGAGCATGTTGTGTGATGTCGGCTTTACGTCACTCTGTGCCCTCCAATCAACATCGGACTGCAATAACGCAATAGTAGTGACGTCACGCCTGGATGTTCGCCCAAACAGCACCGACGTGAAACGCCACAAATACAAATAACATTAACATAAATGTAAATCATTTGCCTGTTCCTCGAGGGGATTGTAAATTATAAATGTTTAATTAATGTTCTATGTTTAATTATAATTCAGGTGACCCACTCGCTCGCTCCCTCTACTACAAAAAAAATTCATTCATTCACGTTTAATTTTTATTCTCCTAATTAACGATGATGTCATGATAGTGCTCAGAAACGTTGATGATGATGCTCAGAATGTACGTGTATTATACAACCATTTACTTTTACTTGAATGAGTTCTATTAATATTTGATTAGTGGTCATTTGGATTGTGAAGCGTGCCACTGCCCCCGATGTGATGACCACGACCACTCTGTCAAGAGTGTAGCGACTAAGAAGAAGAAGTGGTCGTTCAAATATTGATGAAGTTACGGCTACATTTGACGATTTTTAGGACTTTAGAAAGACGAGGTCAAAGAATTTAAGGAAAAACAAATCGTCAAAAATATATGAAGAGCGCTTGAGATGATTGTCTTAAAAATGCGATGACAAACGCAGTCGGCCCCCGGGCGGAGTGTCGTTACCCGACAATGGCGGCCTCAGTGACGTCATTAGCAAGATGGTGCCGAATTAACTTGTCCGACATTCAGCGGCAGATTAAAATAATTGTCATTTCAGACGTTTAGATATTTCATGATGGCTGTTGGTATTAACTTAGCTGTCACTTTGTTCAAGTTTATATTTACTTACTATGTGTAATAATTTATCTATTTATTCTTTACCCACAATACCTACTGACTGTAACTGTAACTCATCGGTGCAGTGACTGTATTGCGGCTAGGGAACTAAAGTATCAAAGTTTGTTGCATACTGGATGCCTGCATGTTGGTTTTTTCTATTTTGTAATTGTAGCAGCTCCGAGCTTAGATTTGTATGGTGAGTGCCAATGGACGCGCTATTACAGTTTTTTAAACTATCTGTATCTACACTTCTGCCTTACACTTTAGGTGAAGTTGGCGTGATTATAAATTTTACGTTTTAAATTAGTTATAGCTTTATAGCTGTGTTACGTTTAAAATGTCCACTTTCTAATAGTCAAAACTTTGCTTTGAAAACCAGACTCCTATACTTACAATAAAAAAAACATAACAACTACATTATTCCTTATTCCTTCCACAATTTCTGCCAATCATAGATCTATCCCTCTCATAAACTATGTACGACTATGATTCAATATCTACTCCTGAACATCAAATCATAGCTAATACGCTACATCATAAATACTATTACTGAAATGACGTGGTCTGTGTTATCTATCGTCTGATATAACAAATAATAAATAAGGATTGTCATATTTTTGGTTGTACAACAATGTACCAGATCACTATCTTTGCCGAAGCAAATATTGTAACTCTTTTCTGTGAAGCTAGATAGATAAAATTAAAAACCTACATCGCGCCTCCAACTATTTTAAATGTTTAACCTGTACTTAATGTCATCGACACAAATAGCTTTTAAAGCAGAACTCGAGAGCAATACTTCTAAACTGCTAATTTACGGTAGCAGAGGTTATCTGGACAAACTTTCAAAGATTTCTGCTAATTATCCAACTTTTTATATACATATAAATATCATTGACGTAGAAGGCGACCCTAACAAGTTCAACCAATTAGTATTATGTTGATATCTTTAACAGTTTGTTGCTCTTAGATCAGTTTGGAAATGTGACAGACAAGTTCTTGATTAAACATTAATATTTCTCCTCCAACTTCAACATTTATTAGCTTAGCAATTACATGAAATGATATTACGATTAACAAATGATTCATTGTTGGCCCCGGTGGATCATAAATGAATACAATATGAATTAGTTAGTAAATTGTTTTGACTTCTCTCTCCAGTACAATAAAGACACAATTAATTTATGACTAAAAGTACATGTAGGACAAAATTGGACAGTCACGGTAAGGAGGTCGAATCCATGGCCAATGACGTTTCGAATAATTTCTCAGATGCTGATACGGTTAAGGATAACATTATGGTGGAAACATGGAACACTGAATGCCGTACACCGCTTGATGATGATGATGATTATAATGAAATAAGTTGATTTCTAATAAGATTAAGTAACAAATTGAATATAATAAATGTTAATAATAACTTCAAGGTTTCCAATTTCAATATTAATTAAGAGTAGCTAGTGATTTAATTCATTAATTACATCTAACAATAGCTTGGCAATGGCACGGCAGTCTCAAGCGAGATTTTCATAATGGAAGACGATAAATGATGTAATCAAAACTAAATTATCTTTATTTAGGAGTCCCCTTTGAAGTGTTACTTATTGTGAGACTACAGAACTTATTAAAATAGGTAACATCGCGGGTGAAATACATTAATAATACAAGTAAAGTAAAATGCGGTACATTAATGTGATATAGAGGCACCGCACATTTACAAATCACTCCACTTACCGTCGGGACCAGGGTTGTCCAATGTCCATGGTAATCGTAGCTTAACCTAACAAACTGTTAAGCCACCTACATTTTTATCAGGCGATGACACAAAAATATCAGAATGTCAAACATAAAAACTTCAATAATTGCTTCGTTATGAAACTCCAAAACGAAAAACTTTTTTTCGCAAATTATCTAACTTTTACCAGCTAATGTAAAATCATATTATTTTGATTACAGCCGTAATTAGATTGTCAAGAGCACGTGTGAGATCTAATATCTGTTGACATAACACTCATTGTACCATGATAAATTATCATAGAAGATTAGGTAATTATTACACTATACTTTGGTACAATTGAAAAGCACACAATACAATTTTCTATGCTTAGACGAGTATGCAGCAAAGCGATGTCTTTTACTTTAATGTGATATCGCATTTCAGAACATCGTATAGTATAAGTACTATACAAAGAAAATGATGAAATGGTATTTTTTTCTGCAAATAGATCTTTTCAGACACTTTTACAAGTCAATGTTTTGCGTCAATGACAAATATGCGTCTATGACACCCTAGACTTCGAATATTTTATAAGAGGGAAAAAATGAAAAGAACGAATTAACTATCTATCACGTTGATCCAAATGAACTAGTATTTGGACCCAATTATTTTGATATCATCTTCGTGTCTATGTTATATAATGGACTCTTAATATTGACTGAATACTTAATGTTCATTGGGCAAGTACCTATTTACTCTAATATTAATGCGGTACATCGCTATCAGGAAATGATGTTGAGTCACGGATCGGAATCTAAATTCCATATTATACATATAACTCCAGCTTATTTTCCTGGAATGTAGCCGAAGATGAATTCCTTCGGGAAATAATCATATTTTTGATCCGAAACAATGCGGAGCTGTATCAGATAGAATATTTAATGATGATGTTTAATTTATATAAGAAAACATCATAAATATTTTGTTTTTCATGTATTGTCAGAAACAAGGTAATGGAAATTCACTGCCCTATATTAGGTTTTATTTTAAGTATCATTAACACGCCTTTAAACATCAAAAGCTGTGTGTATATCTATATAAGTGTTGTTTTATAATTTTGTGACAGATCTCGTACAATCACACGTAGCGAGGGGTTGCAGGGGACTACTTGTACGCGGCACTACATTACTTGTAACTTGCAACATGAACCATTGACTTTTACTGAGGTATATTGTTATCCCCCATTAACACTGACTACAAGACAACGCAATGTAATGGGACGAGTAGTCTGGCTTAAAAAAATAGTTTCTCAAATAAAAATTCGAAATAAAAACATATTTCATTTTAAGTATTACAAGAGTGGATACAAAAGCCAAAAAATGAAACAAATTCCATTGAAATATTTATCGGAGCACGATACAAAAGGTAGATCAGAAAAAATATAAAAAAATATTCTAGAAAATATATTCAAACATTATCAGAGTATTGAGTATCGTAAGACTCGTCTTTTGACAGTTGAATGGAGCGCCAGATTGCGTTTATCGTGGCGTGCCGGCAAACGACTGGCTCTATAAAAATGGTTACTTCTCTATGAAGACGTAAAACGCTTTTATATGACACGATAGAGGATCTAACGACCACTTATATACTACAAAAGGCTGGTCGGAAACGTAATGCATTCGGGATTTTACTAAATATACAGATTGTAAAAAATATATCCTGCCTATCCCTATCTCTTTGAGATGCGAGTGAAATCACTGGGAACAGTTACTGTTAGTGATCTAATAACTTGAAACAGTTGAAAACTGTTAATATGTGCCCCCTTTACTTTATACACCTTCATAATAACCTAGACATTTCTCCAACTAATTTCCATGTTTGTTTGATAATACTTGTAGCTTAAATTAATTATTAATCTAAGACTTGTAGGATAAAAACACATGTCTTAGGCACATAGAGGCGGGGCCTCGAGTTCTATGACGAACACCAAAGGACTCTTATGCTAAAATTAAAAAACGGCGCTAAGCGTAAAATAACCGTACCGTATGTGAAATTTGTATTACAGTTCGACATACGGAAGCGTAAGTTTACGCTTAGCGTCGTCTCTGAATTTTGGCCTTAATATTTATCGCTTCATCATATAGACTTAGCTTTAGGTTTTATACTTTGTTTGAGATCATAATAACCGACTACGGTCATCGTGATATTGAAGCCGTAAAACAAACTATGAAAAAGTTACTATGTTTAACCAAGTCTTCTCATAATAACTTATAACTGTCAGACAGTAATTAACATGTCACAATAATACAATAAAACGGATTGACATCCGTATAAGTCTCGCTCCGCCCTAATCAGGAGAAAAGTATCCGCTTACAGATCACCTGCCAAGTGTAATAAGCCCCTAAGTATCCCGGCAGCTTATTACGTCACCTCTATGATGTATTACTTGGCATAATGTATGAGGTATCATGTTCTTGGTTTAGTGTAAGTGTTGAAGTGAAGGCCTTGATGGGTACGGTATTTATTAAGTCCAAAAGAAGGATTATTACTTGATTTTGATCTTAGAATGGGTAAAATCGGTGCAGTCATTACGTCAATGTTTATAATAATCAACCCACATACTGTCCCACTGCTGGGCACGGGTCTCCTCTCAGTATCAGAGAGATTAGGCTACAGTCCACCACGCTAGCCTAATGCGGGTTGGCAGACTTCACAAGTCGTCGAGAAAATCTCTCAGGCATGCAGGTTTCCTCACGAAGTTTTCCTTCACCGTTAAAACGAGTTATAATTACGCACATGATTTCGAAAAGTCAGAGGTGCGTGCCTTGGATTCAAACTCGAGATCTTTGACTTGGCAGTCCAGTGGTCATACCGCTAGGCTATCACTGCTTCTTCAACGTCAACGTTTAATATTAGGAAAACCTATGATGATAGATATTTTAAATTTTTCAGTGCCAATAGCAACAATCTATCTTTACGTTAACGCTTTAAATGACGACGCTATCAATATTGACGCTATTAATGACGATGCTTTGAATAACGGCGGTATTAACAGTGACGGCGTTAATACCGAAGCATTTCATGACAATTCCAGTCATGTCGAAACTATTATTACCGACGGAATTCATAGAGACCTCTTTTCGTA
The DNA here is from genome assembly GCA_946251955.1 of Acronicta psi. Taxonomy (NCBI): domain Eukaryota; kingdom Metazoa; phylum Arthropoda; class Insecta; order Lepidoptera; family Noctuidae; genus Acronicta; species Acronicta psi. The sequence goes on along the minus strand of OX276489.1, from coordinate 11,990,931 downwards.
ATCATCCTTATTCAATAATACCGATGAGTTTTATGACAACGCAATCGGTATTGAACCGACAATATGTAATGATTAGTCCTAGCGCTTTTAATGACGCTGACGTTAATGACAACGCATTCAATACCGATGACGTAGGTAAATATGCATTTACTGAAGCCTTCTAATAACTCATTCACAAGAAACTCTAGGTGCTACCGTAAAAGTTCTTTAAAATCGTTGTCTTGAAATTTTACCCATGACATAATATTACTGGAATTGAATGTTCTTGAGCCTTTGTTCGTCGGGTTAAAAATATGTACTCATTACTGTGACGCGCTGTGCGATTGGTAAGACGGCGATATATTACGTCACGCTGTCTCTTGTCTCATGATACGTGATATTGTTTTTATCGCGCTTATTAACTTTTGGGGTGACTTCGAAACATGAATTTATTACATTTCATGATGAAACCAGCCGGTATGTGAAATTCAACATTTTCAATGTTTCATAGCGGGGTAAGCTTTGGCGACTGGTACTAGAAATAGTAAGGGCTAATAATAGCTATAAATAAAGCATTTAACAACAATTTTGTTTTGTAGTTCAACTATCACACTGCCATACATTGCGCTACATTCGCACATAGTCATGAAATCCTTCACATCCGTATCGCAGCACTTTAAATCTAAATTGGGTCGTACGGTCCATATAGCCCATATAGGATAAAAGCCGTGTCAAAGTACCGAGGATATCTGTCACGGAGGGAGGCGCCGGGGCTCGAGACAAATGGGCTCTTCGAGGCAAAACTGCATGCTATACTCGTATATATTTGTAGCCCAGTTTGCTTTCTATTGTGACATAGATCACACGAGACAGATGATTTTTATCACTAAATCATAACAAATAGCCCTGTCACTGTTTTGATACAACGCGGTTCTTGTTGACCACGACAGAGTTTCGCCTTGTAGCTATAACTTTTTGGGGGCAGTTATTCCATTAACTTCTTCACAATCATACATTGTGACCATTTTGAAAATAAGATTGAAAAGGCTTCTTATAACATGAAAAGGACAGACCTTAATCCCTATTTTTGTTTTGTGTGTCATTGTGATTCTGCAGTTAAATAGTAAATTTTGAAACTTAGCCTCGTCAAGATTCGGATAAAGCTTAGCCCGACCTTCTTGCTAACCTTTAGAATATCAACATCAGCTTGATAAATATATATCGATATTTTGCCAATCTGTTTAAACTGGAAGCCGGTTGCAATATAATAAAATTCATAGACAAATTCTCCGCATCCTGCTTCGATAGATTTCCATTTTACTCAGCTCAGCTCATTTTTGTCGGAGCGAGCAATATGCGCCGACGCTACAAAATATTGGTGCATAACAATGAACTGTGTATCTAGTAAAGTAAACTTTATCTCCGTAATAAAGTCCTAGGGTGGACACGTAAGGCTGCGTACACATTGTATACAATGATGTAAATTTTTTTGTTACGTTGATAATAAATGGCGTGTCTCCGGTAACACAATTGAGGGGTTCACATTTAACAAAAATATGGCCTATATTAATTTTTATATAGGCTCACATGCCTATAATATATATCTCTATTATCGAAAATATAAACACAATAGTTTGCATATCGTGGCAAATCCTGATTTGGGATTTTTGGTCGCTGACTCCTAAACTTGTAATGTTTACATAATATTTTGATTCGACGTCTCTACTTAACTTCACAAAACAAAAGATATTATTATAGGTAATTATTTACAGTCACCATAAAACTGTTTATTAGAAGCCATAAATTTTAATATTGCAAGATTGTAATTTTAATGTTCCAAGTTTAATTCTGTTTTAGATTTTGTGTGAAGATTTTAGATTTTGTGAGATGACGTTCGTTTATAAGTTTTTCTCTGGAATTCGAAAGATTTTTGGTATTTGCCATAAGATAAACCAGCTCGAGGGAACTGGAGACAAAACAGCTCATTAGTTGTTGCCCAGCAGATGCAGGGAATAAGCTGTTGCGTATATTGACATATCGTAACCTCTTATATTTCTTACGTCTTACGTCTGTTCGCTGCCTAAGTCTTGAATTCTGTACACTTAGGTCCCGAGACAGCGACTGTGCGACACAGAATGTGTTCATGCATATGTATGTGTGTTGTAACACTCGGCTGCTTCAAGACAAACAGGTCGAACACTATCGGAACTTCTTTGTATTTGTAGTGTTAGCTGTGCTCGCGACTCCGCGCGGTACAGTTCAATATTTATCTGTTTTCTCGTAGATGCCAAGTTCCCTTCGCGCTAGTTTGTAGGTAATTTGAAAATACGGATGCCAACATTTGAAAGTAGGTTCTGTAGAATGTCGTAATTTTTCTCAGCAGGATTTAATTCAAAGAATCAGACTTTTCTAAGTAAAACAACATTGTTCTGTTTTCTTTTTTGTGATTCTCAACAGATCATATTATAGATCGTGCATAACGAACACCTGTAAATAGCCATACCTATCTATATGCACATCATTTAAATAAAAACTGCTTACAATGAAAGTACCTCAAAAATGACTGTATGATCCGTATCAGTAAATTACGCGACATTTCCCTCAGGAGCCAGACGCAATCGAGCGATGATACCATTATGAGTCAGTGACCTCCCAATGTGAGAAATATTTTCTATATAATAGAAATATGTCAGTCTCCTTTAAGATACTTATCTTTCGGGTAACGGATGGGAAAATAAGGCACAAGACAGGTGGACAGCACATGTTGTGTCTGAATATTTATGTAGATATGCGATTAAAATATGTACTTACCTACAGAGATGAATTGATAAGCTACTTACTCTTTACACTAGGTTTCCGCCAGCGGCTACACCCGCATGATCTGGGTATTTCTTATAAATTAATCCCCATATCACCCGGGGATAGCGTAGCTTCCCAGCGGTGATATATTTTTCAAATCGGTCCAGTAGTTTCGGAGCCTATTCAATTCAAACAAAAAAACAAGCAATCAAATCTTCCCCTTTATAATTTTAGTATTATGATCAAGTAGTATCATGACTAAGAACATTATAAGCAAAAAAAAAAACATTTAAATATTTCGACTTTCTAATTATAAACCTTACGAAGTCTCCTGTATTATATTGTATGAGAATCACACAAACGCAATTAGCACATAATTCACCGGCACCGCTAATCAAGAAGCCGCCGCCGCCGCGCCGTGCTAATGACGAGGTGGTGGCTCAGAGCGAAGGTGCGGCAAAGCGGAGTGAGCGAACAGCGACAACTCGATTTAAGTTGACGACCGACGCGGATCGCGACGTGCTCGCCGACTCGGCCGACTGTTACACCGTAGTGTTACTTTTTGTCATAGCGTTTAATGAATTACATATTCACGTTAGCTCAAGCTTCATTTTCTTGGAGCAAGGTGTCCGAAATAGTCCTAAAAATCAAGTCAAAACACACAATTCAATAAAATTCACGAAAAGATATGATTTGTGTTTTAAGCGGTGTGGAATCTAGTTGATAATGGAAGTATCTTAAATGTTTAGGTACAAGTACATATTCTAGGTGCCATGAACTCGAGGTTGCGATATATTCTAGGTTACTATTGAAATAGGCGCAATACTTGTTTGACCTCGTGTGTGTGTGTGTCGACAGTTTCACTGTTGATTGAGTATATCCATTACTCTTCGGTGTAACACAAAAAGCAACAAGATTTATCTTATCGTCTGACGTCATTAGCAGAGTTAAGAGAGAATGAGGAGACGTCCGTTTGTGACGGGATTAGCACCGGCGAGTCTGCGTGGTGCCTTTGTCCGCCGCCGGCGGCGCTAGCGTCGACTACTTAGTTATTACTTTAGATACAAAGCAGGTATTAAAGGTATTGTTAAAATCAAAATCTTTGAGGAATTTAAGCAATGTAAGAAATTAAATCTTATTTTTAGAAACAGTTGATTTAGGGCCAGTTACACCATTCCTGGATTGACGCTATCTGCCGGATAAATTAAAAAATGGAACAAAAGAAGGTCATCAAAAGCCCATACAACTCAGCCCAAATTGTACCGGCGGTACATGTCAGCTGTCAAGTTGATAGTTTTTAACATGTTTTTACCATGAAATCACTATGAAACTGATAATAATCTGGCGTGCGTGTGACATTCCGAAACTGACACTGACAGTTTTTACTATGAAATCATAACGAAAAAGATAATAGTGTGCCGAAATGGCATGATTTTTCGCAAATTAAAAGTTGTTTTTCTCATCCCCCTGTCAACATAAAAAAGTACAACTACAGTTTTAACCAGCGTAATACAGAGTATTTTTTCCAATAGGTGTACCTTCGGTACCTCATTTGGGCCGATTTCGATGACCTCCTTTGTATGACATTATCTGCCAGGTAATTTAACGGGAACTTACTGGGAGGTGTTGAAACAGGCCCTTAGTGTCTCGTTATGTGCTCAAAAACTGTTCAGTAATTTTGAAAGTTTTAGCACACAACAGAGCTCAACAGAGCTTTTGTATATGCGGAAAATCCTCCAACGATTGTCAGTCTAGTACCAACTCGAAATCTTAATTGACCTCTCATGCCCTATAAGACATTAGACTCGTTCGTTTAAACATTTGCTACGACAAATACAACAGGCGTTAAACATTTGGACAGCTTTTGAAAACGGTTTGCAAATAATTTTCACATTACGTGGACGATTTCTATCTAAATGGGTTCCACGGGCAGCATTAGTTTGTCGGCGAAGCGAGGTAGCATTACAATGGTGTAGCGGAAGTTTGTCGGCGCCCGCCGCACCCGCCGCGCCCGCCGAGTGAACAGTGAGTGTCCCACCAGTGAACACGACGCGCACACACTGTCGCTAATTGGAATATATCTACGCATTTTGGAAAATTAATTTAGTTGTGAATTCTCATGTTCAGAATCTGTGTTTTTGGTACTGGAAATGCTCATTATTATATCAACAGTAAAATATTATGTGGTATTAATAGGAGTAAGACTGTGAAAGGACATAAATCGGGAAGTATTAAATGTATTGTAGAAAAACTTGTTAAATATGTGAAAACGTCATCTTGTCAGTGCCTTTGTCAGCCCTATGTATCAAATACTACTACTACTACCCCATTAGGGATATTTGATTCAACAAGTCACACAATATTGATTGTATCTATCTATAGTCAGCGCACGGCCACCATATAATATGTGTAGTAACGTTAGAAATTAGACAGCAAGAATGTACTTGTTGCTACAATAAAACAAGAAAGCTTTGTGACTTCTTATCTTGAAAATACCTTTATCCGTTGATATCGTCGCGCATAACAAAAAGCAACAAAAATAATAAGTAATATTCTAAGGCAAGCCTTTAAGTACCTACTTAATATTATCTCCAACCGCCTCCAGTCGTGCAATCTTGTGCTTTCCCTCATATTTTATTAACAGAATGCGTCCCTACTCGGCACTGCTCGGCAAGGTTCGCCAATGTTCGGCTGTTATCGGGACTGTAATGTTAACGTATATTCAGTTTGCACTTATCTTCTTGCTTCAGGGCTTGAGGAAGAAGTTTTGATTTCCTAAAGGAGTACCTTTGGCTCAGTAAAAATGCCTGAATCCTGTGATTTCTAAGAATGGATATTTCCTTCATCACGCAGTGATGCCACTGGTTTGTTGGCTTCTATAAGTTACCGCTTACTATCAGATAGTCATTCGAAATACAATGAGAAAACGATACCCATAAAATATGTATAAAATGTACCGTGGAGCGCGTCCGATTTTATATCTGGGAATACGGTGACTAAAACTGAGATATTTCCAAAAAGTCTACTAGTAGAATCATCTAAAGTAACTGTAATTCTTCCGCGCGAAAGTAACAATATTAAAACAGTGTATAAACCTCGGAAGTGTATACAGTGGGTCTCTCAAACGTGTGTATTATGGCCTAATGCGTTGCAAACTGATTTAAACCCCATTACAGGGAGCCGGCCGTACGCGTCGGCGTCGTTACCGGCGCTCATGGCCAATAAAACTGTAATTAAATTTTATTATGACAGCCGTTTAAACATACCGCCATTCATTTGTGGATGAATTGTGTTCAACATTATTAGTTGCGAAATCAATTAATTACTGTACTATATTATAGAACCCAATTCAAAAGTTTTTAGATATGTGGATGATTTTGTCTGCAACATCAGAAGCGGTGCTGATGGCGTTAAACACGTCTTCTAACTACAAATCAAACAAGATGGGGAACTAGTTTTCACGCGCTAAAGTTGGAACGCACTCAAAGGCGATGACAGGAGGTCACGATTTATTATGACAGACGTCAACGTAGGGGTAGTCGCCTACCAATCGAAGCCCAAGAGACCCGACCACCGAAAAAGATACCACGAGAAAATGGGCAAAACCCATCTAAATGGTCGAGAGGAATTGTATTCCAGCCCATCCTCCCAGCAATACATACTTATAGTGAGTAAAGAGTCACCATAAGGATAGGTTTTCTAATAAGTATAAACCACACAGCAATTCACAGTAAATATACGTATATATTCTGCCTACAATATCATCACACGTGTCATTTACCACTCCGCTCCACATTTTCCACTTAGCTGCTCTGTGACACTTCTGAAAAACTGTTCAAGTGCCATTTATTATGCCGCGCAACAGTTTTTACTTAATAGACACTGAGTAGAACCCTTCCACTGGAGTGAGCGCGAACTAGTCACACTTTAAAACCTCGGATACTCATACATATTTTATGACGCTTGAGACATGAAACGAAATTAATCTTAACTAATATTAATAAGAATGAGTACGTTAGTGTGTGTCACGACTTGACTTTTTAATTTAAGGATTGTGTTACATAGAGTATTAGTTATTTTTCACAACTTCTCAATTAAGTACGTTTATAAATTGTTTATATAATTATATTGTGTGATAATTTATATTAAATTAAAGAATACATATTCGGATCACCCCAGCACCTCAGCATAGACCGACAAGCTTCTAACGATTCTTAGGATGTTTTGTGGTGTACTCAGTTTAACAAAGTAGGTACTTACCTGTGGCAATCTTAGGGTACTTCAGCAGCACGTAGGCCGTCGCTACGCTCGCTCGATGCCGTGGCTACAACAAAGAGAAGGTTATAAGTAAAACTTTACTAATCTCTGTCGCTATTTGCATAAATGCAAAATCAGAACAGTAGTAGTACAATGTATAAACTAAGAAAAAAAAATCTTGATTAGCTATAACAGGGCATAGCATAGCTATAAAACCAAATGAATTGTTCAGTTTTTTTATTAGAATGTTGGAAACACATTAATCACCTCGTGTCTAGTACGCGGTCTAAACAATAAGTGCATAAAAAAGTGGTGGGTTAGTATTCAACAATAAAAGAATATAAATCCATTCAGCACAAGTGAATCCGAGGGTAAAAGCTAATTCTGAACCAACAGGGAGCCCTGACAGGGAATTAATCGAGTCTGGGTAATCCTCCGTTATTCCAGAACATGCTTATTTTGCTACACAGCGAATAAACCTGGCTTTTTACGGCAGTTTAAATTTACGCAGAGAATTCACGAGGTTTTTCGGAGATACTGAAATTCTTGTTCATTTTGTTAGATTTTTTTTAAGAAGTAGGTAAGTCTTTATTTTGAAATATATACCATTTAATTTCCATGTATCGAAGAAGTCTATGTAGCAAATATGTCACGTACTGTATGTATTTAGTAAAATGCATAAAATACCTGTCTGTCCGTCTATCTGTATGTTCCGTCTAACTAATTTTATACTTAGGTTACATTATTAAAATCGTGCGAACCCGGGCCTAGTCGCTTGTATTTAGGCAAAATATTACTCACTCACTCGCTGAATGATCATGTAACGTAATCTCAAAAAAAAACTCAAAACCTACAAATCCTACAAATTTAAGTTTGGCGTATTTGTATCTTGCTATAATCCGCTTAGAAACGATAGATAGCACCGCGGAGCATAGCTAGTTGAAGATGTGTGTGTGTGGGTATGTAAACTATTCAGCAACGACGAGGAAACAATCCTTAGTTCATTATTTCGCTTCCAACCCCGGAGGCGTTTACTATGGCATACTCCAATTTATTTTATTACCTCGTAGTCAGACACTTCGGATGCCAGAGTCAGTCGACATAGTGTACACATAGTGACGATACAAGCTTTGATCTGGGTTCCGCTTTGAACAAAGGAATCCCTTTTATTAAAGACAGTCTGTTTCCCCATCACGTTAGGAGGCGTCACATTTCTAAAACTGGAAGGGTTGAACTATAGATTTTCTGTGGCCATTTTAACAAACTATTTGAAATAAATTTATCTACATATTTCTGATCAATGTGGATACTTTGCTACTAGCTAATGAGCTAACCAATAATAGTTATTTGTTATACAAGAGTGCAAAGTTGCTTTTTAACCGCGTGCTCAATTTTGATGACCGAGCAAGCGAAGGATTCTAAAATTGAATCACGAGCGGAGCGAGTGATTCAAAATTAGAATCCTGAGCGTCAGCAAGGGAAATCAAAGAGCACAAGGTGAAAAATCTTTGCACTCGAGTGCAACACGTAACTTTTCATCCCACCTCAGCGAGGAAATGACTAAAAAAAACATTTAGAACCACAAGATACTTTTATTTCAGTTTAGGTATTAAATAATATATGATAGGTAAGTTTTACAGAATACCTATTCTTTAAATTATAACAAATAATACTAGGTATAATTAAGAGAAATTGAAAGTAACGTTGCTACAATTACTTGAGTATAATATTTTGTTTAGGTATTGTAATGTTGGTGTTAGTGACTTAAAAAAGTACACCAAGAAATTTCCGATAGGCTTGTTGATCGATACATCGATATATCGATATAATTTTTTTAATGTATCAATATTTTCGAGCGATATTTAATATTTCGATATATCGATGCATCGATATAAAATTCAAAGTGTCGAAAAGGTATAAAAATCTATATTTTTTACAGACCAATAAACATTTATAAGTTTTAAGATTACAAAATCTCAAAAAGGAATACTTTTTTTATACTAACATCTTTTTAACAAATTATATTTAATGTATTTTTTGGTCGACTTGATTTGTTGTTTTATAATTTGGTTTTTAAAATATATCGCCCATATATCGATATTTTTAAATAAAAATATCAGTATCGATACTGATATTTTCAAAAAATATTGATTCGACATATATCGATACTTTGTTGCGGAACCTAGGGAAGGTTCCAAGTCTGAGTTTTTAACAAATAAAAAAAAAGTTGTATGGTAAATTCGGCGCCAGGGGGGTAAAAGCACGATGTTCTAAATTCAATTTACTTTGTCTCTCTAGAGAATAAAAACGACTTTTGCACTCAGATATCGAAGAGTAAAAATACTCTTTCCGAGATGGTGGGATGAAAAATATCTTGCCACTCATGACATAGCGTAACTGACTCCAATACATTATGTACTTATCATCACTCATACAGGTTAATGTACCGCACACTACACAAAAATATTGCAATGGCATCGCTTTTCTTTAAAAGATAGAATATTTCTCCAAATCACAGACAGACAGACATTCAAATGCTATTTATCTGTACGTACATTAATGCATATGCCAGCAGTTGTCGGTCTGAAGGCCGATGCTGAGGCCGCATGAATAATACACCGATTCACATTCGCTAATTCAATGATGTATCGAACGCCCTCGGCGAATTACGTTGGAGGTCGGACAATGTCGGGGGTCGGGTATCGTGTGTAGGCCCTAGTTGCATTAGCTCGGATATTGAATCTAAGTAAGTAATTATGTTCATGTCACGAAGACATGAACATAATCATAGAATTATTCGAATTAATTTATATGCTTGAATGATTCCATTATAAGAGTATAATGGAATTACTCAGGTTTTCTTCATTTTATATTTCGCATATGTTTGTATGAATGGAAAAGATAAGTTGTATCCAGACGTCTGTTTAATAATATTGCTATATTCTTGATGGAGTGACTTTGAAACGTTTTGTTGTGAATACGAAAAATACATTTGATATTTTCAGCGATGATATTATTGTTTACGTATCTCAAGTAACATAATGTTTCTTTGTTTGGACGAGAATATTTTTAGGTTTAATGAAGTCAAGTTCAAATGAACTATGACTATTCTAACATATACCTACACTTCTACATATTGTTGATGTGGGAAAAAAAAGATTTTCTCAAAAAATTATGGATAATTATAATAGCAAAAGCAATGAAAATAACGTGAGCCTGAACCTGTTGTTTGAAATAAATGAAACATGACTCAACTACCCTACTATTATATAGCACGAGTGCACAGAAGAAAAGAAGAACATTATCACTCGCTACCTCGGATGAACTCCTAAATATTTTACAAATTTACATTACGTCAAGAAGTTTGTAACTATCCCAATATGGCAACTATACGAATAAAACACGTTTACTTGAAACTCGTAAAAGTTAGTGGAGTGTTTAACGTCCCATGCGATAGTTTGGCGAACAAATAAACTCGCGTTTTATCACTGCGGTGTAGGTACCTCTACAAAAATCTTTTAACGTGATTGTTGTAGGCACTCGCAATCACTATTGTAGGTACGAGTACTTCGTTTGTACTATTTTTGACTTTTTACAGTAAAATGCAGAATACAGTGAAAAACTATTGTACGAAATTAAAAGCATGCATATTTGCATCGCGAGGTAACCTTCTTCGAAACATTATTTTAAATGTCTAGAAAAATCCATGTAGATTGTAGGTAATATATTTTTTGTTACAAACCCTGCGGAATTGTGGTGGCACACAACAACTCTTATAAGTTTTATTGTAATAAGATGAATGGACTTGCAACCTATAATTGCAACTCTCCTCAACCTTTATTTATTTTTGTTTTTGTTAATTTTTATATTATTTTTGTATGTCTCTACATTGACAAATTTTATTATTATTATTTTTTCCGTTGTGTTTATTAGTAACTATTCTCTTATATATTCTGTACCTATTTTGTTGTGATTATTTTAGATTTTATTAGCGCCTCTAGCCTGAAACACAGGATTACCTAGTTCAGGCACATGTTATATTAATACCTAATGTATACTTTGTATTATCTACTTGCTATCTTAAGACAAAAGGTATTTTGAAAAAAAAAAATAGAATACGAACAAATGAAAAGGTTCAAAAAAAACCCCCGACACGAAATGTAATTTGCCATTTTGTGGTGGCGGCCATCTTGGATTTCAAATTTATCATAGTGTATAGTATTCTGCTAGTTAAGCCCTTTCATTTGATACCCATATTGACGGAGTTGTGAAAAAATATGTAATCCGCTGTTTTGTAGTGGCGGCCATCTTGGACCGATTTTCATCAAACATAGCTAAGAACACTCCCGACTAATTCACCTTTCATATAAAAAAAACATAATCAAAATCGGTCCATCCGTTGGAGAGCTACGATGCCACAGACAGACAGACACACACACACACACACACACACACACACACACACAGACACGTCAAACTTATAACACCCCGTCGTCTTTGCGTCGGGGGTTAAAAATAAAATTGAAGTAAAAAATATTTAAGGACAAGCTTTTGTTTTAATATTTACTAAAAATATATAAATAATGGTATTAACATAAACTGTCACATACTAATAAAATTCAATAGAGAAATACTAAAACTTTAAAAATGAAAGCGTGGCGCCAGAAGTGGAACCTCTCCCGCTCAGCCATGGCCATCTCCCGCTCAGCCATCAGACATGGCTTCTATTCTTAGCACATCGAGACCCCTGACCAGATATACCAGTTATGAAAAAAATAAGAAAAAAAATCTATGTCACTTAGTCAAGCGATGATAGACATTTTTCGAAAAAGTTAAAAATTTGACACCCTTGGTCGCATTTTTAGGTACTGTGATCGCAATTTTGACAATTTTACAGTGTTTTTTTTAATAATGTTATCTCAAATAACAGTGCTATTAATCGTAACCACAAATGAAAGTAATAATCATTGTTAACTAAGTAAAATAAATTAAATTTTGACGAGTTATGGTTTATAAAATTTATGTCAGTCAACTTTGACACTCTACGTTGGAAAAAAAATTTACTACACTACCTATGGCAAGTTTTTTTAAAAGATGGCCCATTTAGTCTAGATTTCAAAATAGTACAACACTTGCCACTTTTCTTGCCAATAAAACTGCTATTTCGTATTTTTTGCGAAAGGAACTCATGGAAAATTTAATCAAAATAAAACGGTAAATTATTGTAACACTTTATTACTCCTAAAACTAAAGCAGATGCTCAAATTGTTTCCCTCCAGCACGAATACAAGCTCTGCATCGCCTCAGAAATGACCTGTTCACCAGTCTTGCAAATCTCCTCGCATTGATTTCTTCTGATGCTGCATCAATTTTTTGGCGCAATTCTGTTACATTTGATTCGGTTTTGAGTAGACCTTTTCTTTTATGCATCCCCAGAAAAAAACATCTACTGGATTCAGGTCTGGGGAACGAGGGGGCTATGAAATTGGTCCAAGGCGTCCAATCCATTTACCGGGATATAATTCGTTTAAATATTCTCTTACAGGCCGGGCACTATCCATTTCTTTTTATCACTTGTTCATTGCAAACAATGGAGACTTCGAACTTTTCAAACAAAAGAATATCAGGTATTAAGTGAGGGATCCCTACGCATAGCATACGAAATAGCAGTTTTATTGGCAAGAAAAGTGGCAAGTGTTGTACTATTTTGAAATCTAGACTAAATGGGCCATCTTTTAAAAAAACTTGCCATAGGTAGTGTAGCACATTTTTTTTCCAACGTAGAGTGTCAAAGTTGACTGACATAAATTTTATAAACCATAACTCGTCAAAATTTAATTTATTTTACTTAGTTAACAATGATTATTACTTTCATTTGTGGTTACGATTAATAGCACTGTTATTTGAGATAACATTATTAAAAAAAACACTGTAAAATTGTCAAAATTGCGATCACAGTACCTAAAAATGCGACCAAGGGTGTCAAATTTTTAACTTTTTCGAAAAATGTCTATCATCGCTTGACTAAGTGACATAGATTTTTTTTCTTATTTTTTTCATGACTGGTATACCTTGGCCTCTCGCCCGGTACCAGGTTATCGTTGAGTTTTGGGACACCCTGTAAAAATACAGCAAATTTCATGTAGTTTGCACAGTTTTATCACAGAGTTCCTATGGCCACCTTCCCGCTCCATCATCAGACCAGCTCAATAGTGTCATATTTTCAAAATGTGCCTCGGTTTACATATGTGTACCAAATTACAAATCAATTGTACACCGGGAAGTGGGTCAGAATAGGCTCTCAAATTTTGCTCTAAACATACACACATACTAACAAAGCAAGTTAAATAAAAGCTTGTAATAATAAAGTCTATTGATTTTGAATTTTTTATCCATTACTCTGCTTACCTCATTACAGAGTCCAAAGAGTACCTCTTTATGCTCAAACTCAAACACAAAGCATTGCAGACCTCCTTAACAATGATTAATGAAGACGAATGACTTTGAAGTCATAACATCACCGAACAAAGAAGCACAAAAGAGCGCAAACGCAACGACGCGTAAAAATGACGTGCGTAAAGTGACGTAAAACAGCGTAATTTAGTTAATTGCGTCGCGTAAGCGTCACGACGTCATTGTGACGCTCAACTTGCGGCTTGTAATGAGCAATTAATTTGTGTCGAGTCACCGCGCAGGGTAATGTGGTGATATCTCATGAATGTAGGAACACAACTAACCTTCATTTGTCTGCTAAAACTTTATAGTACAATTGACCATAATATTCCTTTACCACTTTGCTTCAACTTCCGTCCAAATAAAATTTACTAAGGCGCACGCTATCAATCTGTCACTTGGTCTTGCAAAAATAGAACTTGTTGTTTTGTGATGTGTAAACGACATTCATTCTAAAGCTAATACCTACATCAAGGCAGGTATAGTATGATGCTTGACGTGGGTACCTAAAATATAAAATCGGTATAACTTGATTGCTCTAAATTGTACTGTTTTAATATTTATAAAAATGTATCCCATTCTTTTTTTTGTTGAAAAGTAAAATTATTATTTGTAATTTTCGTAAACATTTTCATAAAAGTCAAAAGAATCTTAAGAAGTCAGTGTCAGTCAAAATTAATTCCAAGTATATCAATTTCGCTTCAAGAGCAATTTTTATGAAACATAAGATTTTTTTGGTGTAATATCGCGCAGGTCATTGAACTGAGAGCTTGTTTGTGTAACGCCAGTAAAGCCACATCGTTTGTCATCACTAACATCGTATTTAAGCTGATATTACAGCGGCTAAATATCTCAATATTAACTAAGTCTGCAGTTCTCAAACTAAAGTCGAAGATATTTTTCTGCGGATTTTCTTAAGTGTAATTAATTATAATAATAAGAGAGAGAGAGAGACAGAGAGAGAGAGTGAAAGTGTGTTGCTGTTTACATGCTAACTGGCTCATCCCTTTACTACTTCTACTGAGAAACTATGTCAGGTTTTTCGGGCTTCTGACTGCCATTACCGATTGCCATTGGTGTTCCTATGAAAACCAGAATCCACGGCGTACCATGCTCTTCATGGCAGAGAGGGATTTAATGTGCTAAGAATGGTAACTCATTTATAAATTAACCGCGCCATGATCAATTGATCGTAACCCACGAACCATAATGCAAAAGCGAATTACTTAGATAATCAAGTTCAAGAAAGAATTGTCAAAGAAACACACTTCTATACAAAATAAAAGATTATTTCTTGTACTCTGCTTTCGGCTCTCGCAAACCCAACTGTGAACAAAAAGTTTGAGCGACACTGACTTAAGTAACATGTTGTGTTCGCAGCTAATCAATTCAGCCGCTCACAATACATTCGATCATTATTCGCTGGCTCGAGACGCGGTATTGTAGTTGATTACGAAGCAAAGGTCAAAGTCAAAAGGTCAAGTTCCGATGCTCAGCTTAGGTATGTATATCGGGCTTGTTCAGATGCGAGATTAAGATGAAAATATGATGTATAGAATATTTTATGATTATATTAGTGGTTCAAGCTTTGAAACTATAGTATTTTATGTAGGACAATTTAATGTTTGTTCATTGCTTCTGTTCATATCAGTTTGAAAAGCTAGAAAATTGTTTTTTGCTGAATTATACCAAACATTTCCTAATTTACTTTAAGTTGCATAATTCTGGCAGGAATATTTGATACACAACTACTGTTTTTGAACCTCAAAGCAGTACTCAAATTAATTTAGATCAAATTTCGTAACAAAACTTTGTCGTCCGCATTAAAACAACTCCCAACTATCAGTGATATAATTTTATGCGATCATTAAAAGTTCATAAGTGAACAATTAACATGAGCCGCGGGAGTGCAGCGAATGGCACACTTAATTATTCGACAATATTGTTACTAAGTTACTATATTAGATTAGTAAGCTAAAGTGCTCATGGCGGCCCTAATACTCCTAGGAGCAGTGGACCCGGTAAAGATGAAAACTAATGATCTTGATCTTCTAAAGTCAGATGTGATAAAAAGAGATATCGTTAGTGGAATCTAAGAATCCTAAAGACACCTTGGAGCCAAAGCTCCTGGCTATTGAATTACCTTTAAAAAAAAGAATGTAACGGTAACAATTTTGTTTTGGGAATAATAGTATGAGGTTTGTTGTGTAATTCTATGAAGTCGGTATTAAGGTTATGTTATTTTTTAATGTATATCTAAATTCCCGTAGTATAACAATTAAAAGTTGTAAGTGGAGTGAACACCTAACTCATTGCCTCGGGGTGCGGTACTCGTGGCACTCGCAGTGTTAACCCCACGACAATGTGTGAGCGCAGAGTTTGGAGAGCGACTACAAGTGTTAATGACACCGGCAGTCGGCGCCCGGCAGTGATAGGGTTAGTTTGGAGTTTGAGAGGCTTCTACGACTCCTAATCGTCACATTACACAGTGTGCCCTCACGGCAGAGCTCTTGAAAAGTTTGGTAGAGGTGTCCTGTAACACTCAGTGCTTGCCACTATCTAGTGTCTAATGTGCCTAGGAGTACTATACTTAGTGGCCAAGAGCTCTATCTACTATTAGTAATATTTAAAAAAATCTAGTTGAATAGCTAAATTCACAGGACATGGAAGTCGAACCCAAGACCTTGCAGTGAGCAGCCACACAATGGTTATTCTGTAAAGTTGGGTAAAAACTTTCGTTTGTCAAACTAAAGTTATGTTCGTCAACGATATGGAAACTCGTTTAGAACTGACTGGTTCCAAACATTGTTAATAAGTGCTCTCAAAGTTTTAACTTTACAAGTACGTACAATTATTTGTAGCTAAGTGACTTAGTACAAAAGTTATCGTCTTGTTTAGCAACAAGTTCTACAATTACTTAAGTAGATAACTTTGGTAGGTGGAATCAGAATTTTGAGAGAGCAAACTTAAAACTGGGCCCTTCACTTATATCTCTAATTCTACATTGTTCTGACATAGCTATCATACTAATCACCTATTTGAAATTGAATCAGCTGGAAGTTTTCCATGGGCTAATAAAAAGTAGGAACAAGGAATTTATTGTATTTGTATCGCTATCTACATCACAGAAGTTTATATGAAACAAATAACAACTGGCTAGTGGTTAGGAGAGAGAGCATGGAGTGGCGATGCAAGGCGAGAGTTCCATGGTGGCAAGACCTCAAACACTTCTTAATTACTCAAGTACAAGCACAAGCCTGTTGCTGTGTAGGGCTAGTTTTTGGTCGGCTGGTAGACTTCATATAGCTGACGTCAGCCGGCAACAGTTCATGGAAGTGGAGGCAGCCCTTTTACAGGTATAAATTCAGGGTATGTTACGATCGGGAATTACCAATGCTGGGAGTTGTTTCCACAGCGGTAAGTAGGTAATAAAGTAAGGTAATGGCGTCACTCAGAAAGGTCATCCTAATAAATTATTCACTTGTTTCATTTTTCACCAACGAATTTGCTATGCTAAGTCACTCGGTCAATTTATTCCAACATTACCTCGAATTATTCAAAAAATTTACCCCAAAGTCATGCAAATCTGGTATTATAGGACCTTTTCATGTACTTTCTTGTTGCTTGTCACTGATTTACATACTAATCCGAGAAAGAAAGGCGAAATGACAGCTGTCTCTAATGTAGGAGTTGCCAGACCTTATGCTTTTGTAAGAAATATGTATATAGGGGACTTAGATGAAAGTTGACGTCCTTTTAACTTTCGTTACAGCAGCGTTACTTCTTAATGAAAGAAAATGTTTCACATTTCGCGATTTCTGACAATTATACGGCGAGATTAAATGAAAACTTAATGAAAAGAAACTTATTTTACATTTGGAATCTTAAATGTTATCAAATTATCACAGAATACTATCCATATTTTTCCAGAATCTTATTCAATTAAAAACACGATGTTGTCTATATTTTGGTCTCATAAACCAAAAGTTCACTGTACAAAACTACCTATACAAATGTGATAACATTTTAGGAGGCGAAAGCGTCGCATTGACTCAAACACCGTTGACTATTACAACGGTGTTTGAGTCGATGCACAAAGGCTTAACAATATACAGCAGTATCTCTCTAGCAATCAAAAGGACGTTACTAATGTCATCCCTCACAGAAGCGTGCATGCTGTCAGTCTGCCGCATGCCGCCGCCGCCGCCGCGACGCACGAAGCCATGTTGAGACGTCACCGCTTGATAAATTAGCGCGCTTATTACAACGAACAAAGCGTTGCATGATTTACGAGCCCCATTGCGGTGGTCAGTGATGACCTTAATGTGTCCGGTGCGTCGCTTGACATGTGACTTAATTGAATTTATGAGCGGAAAAATATCGATGACTTTTGAATTTGTCGCTGTCATAAGTAAATTGGTTAGGTTGGTTATTTTAGGTTTTGACGGTTTTCTAGCTCATCAAAGAATGAATGTGAATTAATAGCCTAATGAAGTGTGACAGAAGAATATAATTTTAATTAAGTTGAGTTGCATTGCTAAATTCTCCTAATAAAAACCAGATATAGCTAGTAAGTCCAAAACATTAAAAAAAATATTTGTAACATTCGCGAAGGAGCACGAAATTCGGAGACAAATCGCTACATTTTTTTTTAAATTCCGTACGTAGTCATCTGAAAAACAGTACGACAACTCTGGAGAGCACTAATCCCACTTTTCGCCGACAATTTGGAGCTGACAAATCACAAACTCAATTTGTATGAAATTGCGTTTGCAGCAAAAACGTTAATCGATGCTGACTGTGTAATTACGCCATTGTGAATGGATGGCGGTGTGTCACGGCCTTAATATGTGTCAGATGACAGATGGCTTGATTGCAACTGCTTTTTTAAAGTTTTTATAATAGTTTGTGTATTGTGTAATCTTCATAGAAAATTTAAAATAATTTATCACTTAGGTACCTAAATCGGTACGTGTCCAAAACCTTGAAGGCGTTAAATGCCTGTTCTCGATTTTATAAAAAGCTTTTTTAGCTAATTTACAAAAATAACGTAACTGGGGTTTTTGTTTCATTCGTATAAATACAAGGGAGATTTATATAAAACCTGACACCGCTATAGCAAAGAAATAATTATGTAGGGACTACGAAAATAAGCTTCAATTACTTGAAACCTTATTGCTATAAAATAGAACATTGAATTACATCATCAAGCTTATGGTTTCCTTAAATGTTTACGTTATGTATGTATTGTAAGCAAATCCCTAGACTTTATACTTATTCAGGTACTTAACATACTTGTGTTATTGTGGTAGGCTGATAGAATATAACACACTACACTGCATAGTTATTCTGTACTAACAGTGTCATCCTATAGTCAACATAGTGAATTATAATTAGACTTTATAATACTCCCATTTATCACTGCGCTAAAACATCACGATCAGACGCATCTTCTATAATACAAAGTCGTCTGCCATACCGCTTCAGGTTACTTTTACCTCACAAACAGAAGATCTCATCTCACAGCAACAATATATTTCCCGTAAAACAAAAGTTGCAGTTGACGTCATCATGAATATTGTAAGCGCAATATTCTTAAGGTCCTTATTCCAAATATAGAGGTACTCCGCACTAGAAGAGACGACAACCCTCGTCAAACAAAATGTGTGCGCTTGGAGAAGCGGCAAATTGAAGCTAGTCAGCGGGTTGATAGCGCGGCTGACTTTTCTTGTGGAAGTTCTTGTAATACATTATTTCCGAAGAGATTTACCATAATAAATATGTGAGGATTCTGACACTCAATGGAAAAGTAACATTTAAGTTGGTCAAATAACCTCAGAGTGGAAACTAAGTGTAAACTGGCACTGTTATATTATTTTAAATCTTTCTTACATTGCAAATACTTATGTTATATCGTAGACAGGCTTTGCGACTGACTAAGGCTGAGATTCAGAGAAGAGACTCAGCATGAACTTACGCTCCCGTATGTCAAATTGTAATACAAATTTGACATACGGAAGCCTTACTTTACGCTGAGCATCGTCTCTGAACGTTAGCCTTAATGAGTTGTTGAGCACTCAACAGCTGTCATATCCAGTAATCCAGTAACAGCTGTCAATGTCGCAAGTTGTCATATCCAGTAGGTACATGTTAGGTCTATGACTCCGAGACGGTGCATACATTTTGTTAAGATGTGGACCGTTTGTCTTTATTAGAACCTTCCTGTACCGGGGCTTATTTGGCGGCACAATGGGACTTTCGTAGCAATAATTTGTTGTGTCCGTAACACTTTAACGTTGTTTATTATGTTACAATTAAAATAATAATATTCAGTTGTGACGTAATGGTTACAATTAATTAAGTTTTATCATTATTAATCCCGCTTTAATGCAAAATGAGTACAAATTTAATTTCTTTTAATCTACATTATAATTCAGTAGCAGTTTCATTCATTCTTTGGGACATATCCAACAATACAGATGCCATTTACAATTAATCGTTTGCGAAATATTAAGCAAGCTTTAAATCTATCATTTTGTCCGCGCAATTAATCGTTACTTTCGAGATAACTTAATCATCTGATGTCTGACGACATCTTTCGAAATAGATCTCTTTATAATCTATATTAGTTCTGTAACTTTTCAATCAAAACTTAACTGTCCGATACCATCAAGCAGTTATTAGTTTTATTTATGAATTATTCAACTAAAAAGTTTATTACAGCTGTGAAAAGCTAATTAAAAAATCTAGTTCTAAGTAAAGTCATGCGCTCTCCCGTAACACGACAACGCTCTGGTGCTTCAAGTGTGCATTCCGTGCATCGCATCGCATGGAAGCCGTTAGACAAACACAGGCAGAGTACACACAGTACACGTACAGTGTACACAGTGGACACTGCGTCAACATGATCGGGTCGAGCTTCGAACAACAAACTCCTTGTTTTATGCGAGAGTGGTACTACTGACAGACTTGAGGCTAACTATATTTTGTAACATTATACGTCTGTATGTCGCGGTCACACCGGGAATTTGGGTTGGGTTGACAACCCTAGGGCTTTGCGGAGTATACCCTAGTCTAGTTCGGAGTTATTTTGGGCAATAGGCATGTGGAGGGACAACACCGAACACCTCCGACCAGGCGGGTGTTATGCCTGGCGGGCCACTGCCCGACGGTTGATGTCGGGCGGTTATATATTATGCAAGTTGCACGGTAAACTTCACTTGCGCGATTCAGGATTTTTGCTTCGTAGACGTTCTTATGTAGCGCGATAGATGTCGCTACATAACTCCCCCCCGAGACCGGAGGTCGATGAAGAGTCAGCGGTCAGTGCTTCTGAAGAGCTTGCCAGTGCCAGTGGAGTGTGTTCCAGTGAGTCAGAACAGGATGCCGCGTAGTCCGCAGTGAGTCGGGACTGTAGTGCGGTGAGTGCGGTGCGTCACCAGTGAGTCGGGGTGATGCTGCGTAGTGGCTGGCTGCTGCGTCGACCAGGAGAGATGTCCTCTGCTTGTTGACCGGCCGAAGTGCAGTGTGCTGTGCCATGTCCTTGTCGTCGTCGCTGTTGTCGTTGTTGTCGTTGATGTCGTTGATGTCGTTGATGTCGTTGATGTCGTTGATGTCGTGTGAGCTAAGTAGACACAGATACCTAAGTCATAACATTAACAGCTAGTTTTCTAAATACAGCGGTATTTCGTTCCTCATTTTACAAGCTCGCAATCCAATGGACCCAGGTGTATTTCGCGCGTCGTTAGAGGTAACATTTTAAAACAAACAGGAGACAATGTGTGCACACTGTGTCAATAAAAAACATTTTACACAGCGGCACAAACTAGTATAAAACTAGTTTTGATGGTTATATGAAAGTTATTGCAGTTTATTAAAATATGCCAAGCTTTTGCAAAAATACTTTTCTAGACCAAGCCCAAGCAGAAAAAGTTAATGCCATAACACTTGCGCAGACTGAGGTCACACATCAGTTTGCCGAACCATGGCCTCGCAATAATACTTGGCTTATTGTGGTGGTGGAGTCTTCTGACTTCGGAAAATAACGGCAATCACTTTTGTCTTTGTGATCTATCAGTGACCTGTCAGTATAATCAGTCTTCCTAACTGCAGCCACGACTAAAAACGGCAGTCACAATATACAAAGTACTACAACAATGTATAATTTCGGGTTCACTTAATACGGCTGGTATATTAATCCTCTATCCAGCATATCCTCCAGATGGAGCTCACAATAATTTATAAGCTATCCACCAGCGCCCCACAACTTCCACTGAGTGGGGATTGCATTATAGATTTTGATCCATTGTTCCTGTAGCTTGGAGCTATGAATTCCAAGTTCTATAGTTTGGTATGACGTACAAGGTACCTACTGGTAACTGCTAATTAATGTTTTGCTTATTGTTAAAATTTACATTATTCAAATGTTGAAATTATACAGTTTTCTGACATTTACGCGAATATTAGAATAATATTAAAATAACAGCACGCTGGTATGCAAGCTACGAAAGTATATAAAAGCACTTAAATTACAAAACTGATAGGTATGAATTAGTATTAATAATTCTCTGAACTAATCATTTTAATGATAGACAGTTCTATTAGATACCGTGTATTTATAACTGAAATTGGTTTTAATTACTATTCATGTTTAATTAAATATCTTGGGATTGGAATAAATATTGTAACATCAGATAATATTTTTGCTAGTATGTATATAAACTTTAATAACCAATTTATACTTAGTTTTCTCAGAATATGAAAATAATGGAGACTTACATATGGCTAAAATATTATTAAGAGATGATTCAAAGTCTTAATTTGACATATAGCAGAGCAAGTTTAAGCTTAGACTTGTCTGAACCTAAACCTTATTTTTACTGACACGTGGAATCCTACCTTTAAATATGCAGTCTGTATGAACAAAGATACGTTTCATTCTTTATGTTTTTGTTTTACCAGGAAAAAACTTCTCCCCAGAAATTCTAGGAAGTGCCGGAGATAGCAAACGCGGTATGAATGCAAAATGGAACGAATGTTTTTATAAATATTATACAATGATATCATGTCTCCGATCTTGACAGTAGCCGGAATATCATAAATAACGTGTACATTTACTTTTTCTTCTTTTGGTCCCTCGCTACCCATCATATAATTTGTACAAACAAACGCACTGAATGATAAATCAGCTATCGTGGGACATCAACAACCCAAACCAATATAAGGTTTTATGATTATGTTTATGGAATTACAAAGTACCTATATACTACAAGGTTAATGGTTCAGGGCATTACCTTTCAATGCAATTTAGAACTTATTTACGTATATCCTTTAGCATGTATCAACCTCCTGATAATGTGACGGTTGAATCGTATTGTGTAGCTCTAACAAGAAGAACGACAAGAGTACAAAAGCAATCATCTCTCTATTTCCACCAGACAACACACCATTTATTCTGCAAACCCGAAAACCACTGAAAAATCCGTGTCCAAAGTTTACCCTGAGTGCACCCGGTCGTCCAGTCGCAGTCGCAATGTCCGGCGACGCGACGCCACATGAATAATTCATGCGACAAGCCGCTATACTTCACACACACCTGCGACAACGCGACGCGACGCTGTCGTGCGCACGACGCCCCTGAATTTCAACAAGCATCCTGCTTTATTTTTGGTTTAACGCTTATGCGAATGGGGTACAAATTTTCAGAGGATTAATTGACGGGTTTGGCGCATTGAACATTGGTATTAAGTCGACAGCCAATCATTTTGACAAATAGGATCATTGAGGTATGATTATTATTATACTAGAGAAGTATTATGAAACTGTGTATGTATGTTGTAATATTTCCTAGTTGCGTAAACATCTTGTTTTATTAGTGATATCGTTCACAAAAGTTTGTTTACAGGCGCGATACCCAGACACGAATGTCTTGCCAATGCGTACTTTTGTCAACCAAATGGTGTAAGATGCTCTATCGTTTAGTGTGTGCGTCACGTGCTACGTCCGACAAGTGCGACAAACACGACACGACGTTTGCGTTCCTCATTTTGTGTCGTCACGTAATTTGTCACCCAGTGTCTCTGTGTGTTCTGTCTTACATAGAGAAATGAACGGCTAGGAAAGATAGCAACGTTTGTTGAATGATGTGCTTGATACTGTGCAAATCACGGGTTCGGTTTCTACAGGAAACTGAGAAATCTGTATGTGACGGAGTTTGATTCGGCTAAAATATTCTTATATTGATATGGCTGGATCTAGAAAATTAAAATAGTCAGCCCCCAGTTTGTTTTAATTTATGTTTAAATCATAGAAAATGTAACTTTTAACTGCGTCGTAAATAAGGGCATAGACAAGTTAATTTAGTAAATAATTGGGGCCATAAAACAAACAGACTGGGTATTTCTTTTTTATTAAACCACCTGCGCCCACTACGCTTTATTTTTACGACCCACCCAGATTTGAAGACTAATAACATAAGTAATTTAAATTCAACCTCAATTTGTACAACAACAATTTTAAGGTCCTTCGTTCAGTACCCTTTTTACCCGACTGTGGTATGCTCAAAAGGAAGGTAATGTTTCTAGTTGGTACCATTTATAGTTGAACTTTTTATAAAAGTATTAAGAGGACTTCCTTTATCTAAAATCATCAATCAAACTCATCATGGTCCTTATGATATGTTAAAATTAAGTAAATATAGTCCACAATGTAGGTAGTTTTTTGAGCGTCGTAGTACCAACCTGGAGAAAATAAATAAATTGGGACAAAGGAAGGAAGATGATGATGATGAGTACCAACCTGGAGATGCAGTAAACAATAACAAAAAGTAACTGTACCATAACATATTTGAAAATCCAGTAACGTATAATAAATATCCTGCCTGCACTGCCCTAACGTTGACTGGTCGAAAATATCATGGGCAGTAAATATATCCACCACTGAACCAACAACTAAACTATATAGACAAAAGGAATTTAAAATAATGTAA
Source organism: Acronicta psi (assembly GCA_946251955.1). NCBI lineage: Eukaryota > Metazoa > Arthropoda > Insecta > Lepidoptera > Noctuidae > Acronicta > Acronicta psi. The sequence continues at coordinate 11,966,456 of OX276489.1, read as the reverse complement.
CGGAATAACGTTAGTCATATTATTAACTTGAATTACACTAGTGAATGAGAATAGATTCCAACTGAAATATCACCAGAGCTATCTTCATCTATTTCTATGAAAATTAATTCCCATAATCCTCAGAACACCTGTTCGAAATCTGAAAATAATCCTCGATTCTAAATCGGCATCCGGCACCGGAAACGGTCGGTACTGAAATATGGCAGCCTTATAGGGTCGGGTACAGCACATGATATATATGTCGGATGAAATACCTACATGAGATATTACGGTGGCCATCCAACACCCGTTTAAGATAAATGTAGACCAATCGAACAATTTGTTAGGTTTGCTAGAAATTTTCTTTATAAATGCGTGCTTATAGTGAGAGTGAGAGTAATTTTTTTCGCCATTGACATCTTTGGTTTGTATCGGCGAATGGGCAGACCAACCGCCCAATGGTAAGTTGTTATCACTGCCCATGGATACCTGCACCATACGAGGCGTTTGCCGATTCTTAAAAACCCCTACCCTGCTGGAGCAGCGGAGAGTACATTTTAGTTTTTTACTATTAAAGGCCTTTCCGGCCAAGCCTTCCAAAAAGGGTTTTATCTCACTGTAATATAATTCGTTGACGTCATCTTAGTCAGTGGTCTTAGTAGCTTCGATGAATAAAGTATTTATTATTAAACCGTATGGAGGCAGGCTCCTCCAGATCCTGCCTAAGATCGAATTATTCTTTCGATGAAATTTACATCGTTATAATGTAATTTGTTAAATAATTGGTACCACTAACAAATCCTCAAGCCTCACTCCACGAGCCTTTTATAATATACACATTATACTGTTGTACAGTCCTCGGCGCCTTAGAAGGGACCATTAGGGGCTTACAAGATTACCGTCAACTGCCTTCATAGATAATATCATTTCATTTGATACCGCTAAACGATTGCCCTTAACAAAATGGTCGCACAATTCAATTTGTTTGGCATCAAAGGTTAGTTGTTGTTAGTAATATCTGTAGCAAATACAGAATAAATAAATAAAAAAATCTATATATATCTATGATCGATACATGATAGAGTTTTTGTAGAGCAAAACATTCCATAAAAATAATATCGTTTCGTAGACTTTCCTCAAACATCAGAAAGTCTGTCTGTATGTTTGTTTGTGTGTCACGGGCGGCGTTTGACGATAGAACTCGTCACGGGGGAGACAGCGACAGCTTGCCGTTTTTTACGTTCAGCGAGCTGGCGCGACGGCCTCCGGGGACGCAGTGATATACGACGAGGGGAAATCGAACGCGGAAGGAAATTGGTACAGGAAAACATGATTTAAATAATATGTTATGTAGAACTGTACATACATACCTACCTATGACTTCGTTTTGGCTTACACTGCGCAAGTAAACGCGAGCGATTCGACAAAGCGGCTGCAGGGTGCAGTTGTGGAACTGTGCCGCAAACCATGGTTCACCTCCTATCCTGTCCTTTGTAACTCCTCAAGTCGTAGGCTAGCATTTTGATTCATTTTAATCCAAAATTTTTCGGGTCGAAGTTAGCTCGTGCCAACTTCAAGCCGAACAAAAAGATTAGCGAGAACTGTATTTACGTTACAGACATTTGTGATAAGTAGTAGGTATAGTATCATCTACGCGTGTTTTATACGTATGATGTCATAACGTAGACATTTTATTTTCCTCTTGGCTTAGCAAGTAAAAAGTTATTCTAATACTCTAGGATGGACGTGGACGTTTGTCTTACAAGAGTGATTTATATACATAATACATGCACAAGATAAAATGTAAATGTGAGATAAAATATGCCTAAGTACACGTAGTTTCATATTTAAATAAGATACAAAAACTATTATGTATGAAGGGAAACATACAATTCATTTTCTTTAAATGGTTCATCTGTTTCATGATTATGAAAGATACACAATTACACACATACAATAACACACGTGAAATTGTGTAAGATTATTAACTAACTTTTATTGCTACTAGTTTATTACAATTCATAAGTTAAGTATGTAATAATACTAATAATGGTGTAATGGAAATGAAACGCTTGACTTTTTGACTGTTCACGTGTAACCAATCATTAAGTGTATTAATTTTGTTAATAGGCAAATCTTTAATATGCCTTTTGGAAATACCACCGCACGTTCCAACGACACAACAGTAATCATGACAGTAAACATTTAAATAGGCGTTTTAAATGTGGCCTGTTGCCAATATTATTAAGCAAGCAAAACAATTCGCCGGTAAAAAGTTCCAATTAATAGGAGGCGAGCCTATTGCCTTAACTCCGAATAACACTGCATTCCCTTGAAATCGATATCAGGTATTTGAGCGTAGCAGTCTTGTGTAGTTCATATATTATGATTATATTACACACAAGAAGAAGGCATTTTGAGCAACTGTTCCTGAGGGATAAAAGGGCAACGAAGAGTATCTTCCTTAAAAATATGCTCATGTAGCAGCGCCCTTAAAACAATTCGAAAAACGAATATTTTGTTACATTTTCCATTTCCATTGCAAATATTATGATATCCTACATCTGTTAAAACAGTGTACAGTGTAATATAATTACAATATTTTCACTAAATGTGCGAACGATATACATTTGAAGGTAATTAACACACGAAATTGCCAATGAATTTTAAACGGCGCCCTTCAATATGAAATGAAGGAGCGACGCGACTCGCTTTAATTATAATTATTACTTTCAAACATTTTGTTCACAACGAAAATGAGGATACGGATGTTGTTTTATCCCTATTCATAATTTATTCCGCATCATTTATAATTTTACTTGGGTATTGTTGTTGTTATCTTTTTAGAAAAACAAAATCCTTGAGGGCCTCCTCGTTAATTGGGTATCTAATAACTACCTACACAAGCGGCGCTTGACACAGCTCTGTTTATGGAAAAGTTAAATTATATTAATCAGTTAAAAAATGTCGCCCTTCGCGCTTGGGAAGTTCGTTAAGCCGTCTCCTATGACAATAGTCTGAAGCAGCCAGTTGATCCTTAGGATATCGGTTTGTATATTGGCAAAGGCTTGATTCTCTCTCCTGATGGAGTGGAAGCCGACCCCGATTTTGTTAGAAAACGGCGAAAAGGACGACAAAAGAAAAACCAACCTTAACGTGATTAATATCCTCCAATCGGTTGAGACACTTCAAAGATAAATATTGATATAGATCTAACCCAAATAATAAATATATTTGGCGGAGCCTAAATATCATTCACAGTCAGACGCATAAAGGTAAGGCCCCGAAATACGGTGACCCATTAAGTACACGTATCATTTATTCAAAGTTAAGCAGATCGCAATCAAAAAGCTGACATAAATAAATAGGAGATATGAATCATATTCCATTCATCATCCGAATCCGGTATAAAAAGCATATTTTTATCTGGCATGGAATCCACTCCCCATGAGAGTAAATTATGTAACCGTGTGTGATTGATCACCTTTGTTGTATTACGGAATGAGACCGTCACGCCCTGTGGTCATAAAAGGGATAAGCACTTGCGTCTGCGTTTCCATAACGCGAAACTATAGTAGTTACCATGTGTTTCCAGTTTTCCTTATCAGTTTAAATACTTTTCTGCACTTTAAACTCCTTGAATGTACAACAAAAACTATTTAACAGTTGTACCAATTGATGGTTGACGTATTCTGACGTAGACTAATTGACTTATTTTTGTTCGAAAACCCACAAAACATTTTTTTGTGTAACTTTACTAAATAGAAAAAGTAACTGCGCCGCACTAGTATCAAAAGGACATCATTCTCCAAATAGGTTGTAGATTTTTTTCCAAGAAATGCTTTGTCAGCCTATCTGTAAACTCCATACTAAGTAGGCTATTTATAATTTCTTCGATTCTCAGCAAAACTGCGACTTCATCAAACGTCCGCATCGTAACTCCTCGCTCCCCCGAGGTAGCTTTCAATGTTGAATCGTATCACGTTATTCGGAAGCCAACAAATATCGGTATCACTGCTCGAATTTCTCCCGGGAATCAAACCCGGCACTTTGTAAGCTGCACCGCACCAACCGAATCTTAGAATATCACCGTTACATTGCAGTTTGGTTGCTTCGAAGTTTGCTTTAAAGCAAATTCAACCTTACTGCAATTGTAGTTAAGTGTTTTTCTGAGTAACGTGTAAGAATGTCGCGTAACATGACTTTGGATTTGACTAGAGAGAAACGGAATTAGTGTCAAGACACAGAATTTTAAGGTACCTTTATACGAATACAAGGTAAAGATTTACTTAAACGCGGGTTATGTAAGGTATTGGCGTTATTCCGAAACGCTTCTGTATTATGATTATGTACCCCCGTTTATCGGCATATTTTTAGATTCTATATAATAGGGGTTGTGCTGATTGCCAGAATATAATTATGTCAATGCCAAAATACTAGGAAGAAAAGACTTTTTTGCAAAAAAATATATTCTAGAAATAAATTACCCAACCTGGGATCATGCCCAGGACCTTACGTTTAGTAGCCACGCTTGCGACCACCATACACTATACATATACACTGCATCATTTGGTATACCTAACTGTTTGTTACAAGTTGAGCGTACGTTTAATCTGGGCACTCTAATGACACCTGTGTATCTCCTCCGTAACACACCGTATAGAGTTTAGTTTGAAGAGGTTTAATGTATGCATATTTGTTGCACAAGTATTAATTATGCGGACCGTGTCTTGCCTGAAAGATACTATGAGCGATGTCTTAATCAAGTTGTGTGCAATTGAAAGAAGCAAAATTTGAAGTGTCTTTAGCCACGAAACCATTTTACAGGCATGACTGACGTCAGCACTATTAGAACTACTAGAGTAATTCAAATCGGTTCATTCTTTTAGGAACAACATTAGCACAAACAAACAAACAGTCTTGAGATAGTTATTTTTGTATCGAGTTAGGAATTAGGATTCATTTTGTTCGTAAAGGTACTTATTTAAAGTAAAATACAGTAGACAAATTAACGTCAATAGGTTGTTGACTTATGAGTGACATTTCATCAGTCTATACCTATTAGACTAACCGCCACCACATCAATTTGCACTTATTCCGTCCTTCTTCTACAAACTATAACGGTGTTGTTAACAAGAAATATTAGAACTGGGTACAATAAGAAGAACAATATCTGGAATTTTATAGTTTTCCGAAGTAAAAACTTTAAGAAAACTATACTTGTTACGGGGAGCGAGACGAGGCTATAACAAAGCGTTGGCAATAAAAGCAATCGCATGAACAAGTTGGCGAACTTGTTACAATACGTACGGAACGAGTTGTGACGAGCGTGCTATGATCACCCGTACCCCACAGTGCTGCAATCTGCGATACATTCCCTACGGCCAGACGAAACATGCTCGTTCGATTTTCAAATAATAAGGTTACAAAAAATACCTTAGCTATTTTTGACCTTAAGAATCAAAATCAGAAACAGAACAGATTGGTGAAGAAAAATAATTTGTTTACATTATTTAGTTTTTTGTAACTCCAAATATTCTAAAACTATAGAAAGCCTAAAAAGTGAATTACCTTAAGGTTGGTGCCGTATCGCCGGGGTCGCGGAAGAATGTCAACACGTTCCCGCACCCCGGCTGAATGGTGATGAGGCGAACACCCGTCTGGTTTTAGTGGGTATACGTACTTTTTGTGCCCCCATATAGTCGGCCGTATTATCGTAGGCAAACTTTATTTAGGCAAGTATGCGAAAACGTTTCTTTTAAGCGCTCTATCATTTTAGTATAATTTTGTACATTATGACGACAAAATAAGGAGAACCATTTTTTTTGCAATGTTGTCTATTTCTGATTCTAAATCACAAGGTTTATATAGCTCAGGTATTTTTTTTAACCCTGTATGTTCAAATATCGATCACGTTACTGGGAGATCACTTAAATTCTGAAGTGACTTAAGTAGTGTAATTCGCACGCAAAATACGCGCTGCTAATTGTGGAGTTGCTATACTATAACATGCCATAACGTTACAGGTTATAGGTGTAATTTTTGTTTGACGTATGGTAGTGTGAACCTCTTGCTAAGACTTAAAAAAAAAAACGTTTTAAATCAAAAGGTAGCCTTCGACTACCTCAGGAGGCAATCTATCTCCTCTTATTTGATAAAAATCTGCTCAGCACATTAGGCGTGGAAAAATTAACGAACATACAGACATATTGGGGTCGGGCGTACTATGTCAAATCAAGTGCCAAATAATTCGCTTGGTGTCCCCTGGCTTCCAGTCTAACCAAATGCGGCTAAATAAGCGACAGCCATCAGACTTTCGCAAATAATATAAATATGTAGAACATCGCATTTCTATGGAGTGTCCGATGTAAGCTAAAGATTAATTCACCGAATTCATAAACTAATGTTACATAAGAACATAAGAATCGATGTTCTGGCTACAGTGAGATCTGAAGTGATAGGTATAACAAATGTTGGCACAAAAGCTTTCAAGTGCTCTCGTGAACGCTAGTGCGGTGACCGGTATTACCGAATGTCGGTGAACACTGCCTTGAATATATTGACACTACTGTGTGCTTGTTAAAGTGCACGATGTTAGGAGCTCAATCTTATGTCGAATCTGAAAAACTAAAGCAATTTTATTTTACTGAAGTCTTAGGAACATAACCTTATGTGAAGGGTTAGGTTAGAAAGGTAGGTAGGGTACTTTAGGGTTTTAATGTCCCAGGGAGCGAATCGGTACGGTAAAAATCGAGCTATAGCCAAGGCCTCCGGCACCATCAGCATTAAAGTACTGTCACCAGACTGTTATATCACTGACACTTTAAAATTACATATCATACACAAACAAATAATAAGTGAGGCAAAACAAAGCCAGTATAGCTGACACTTATCCTATTACAAATGGCGTCCTTTCATTACTGGATCAGCAAACTAATCTCTCTGGAGCTGCGCCTTCGCATGAGAAGCGGTAATCCCGCCGTGGACCGAGTTGCCAGACTAATGAGTTAACTTGTGTCTTTGACATCTGCGAGTACACACCTACGGCTACGCGGCGCGGGCTTCTGTCGCACACTTTGTTTAAGTACTTATAACATACATACCATTAATTCTGTTCCCCGAAGGTATTCGTTCAATATGAATACAAAATATACTCGTGATTAACTAACACAGATGCTTCTAGTCGTCGCCTCTCCAGATTATGGTCGAGCTACACAGAAGTCATCCATGCATGCCGTCAGCTGGCATTGGTCTACTTAAAGCTGCTATAGCTCTTTCTTCAAAAAGCCATTTCAGATATATTTCTACATTGTAACACTCACTTGTTACTACTATTTTAAAAGGGACTCATGATACTTCGATTTTGTTTCGGAGTTTCTTCTCAGAGGTCGTTAGATAGGAAATGCTGGCACCATCTAATTAAACAAATTTCAACACAGACTTGTAAAATTCTCTTCAAAATATCTATTAACAGAAATTAATTAGTTTAAGCAAGCGCGCTCCATCGTAGGCCAAATCGTTGCTTAACATCAGGCGAGTTGTGGTCAAGCAAGCCTATCTAAGATAAAAAATAAACATAAGCCTTCATTTTGCATAGTCGAGTAATAAATCGTAAATATAATTTTTAACTTCATATTATGTGCACTTATCTCTCCAACTTGATTACTTCAAAGATGTTTGCGCTCAAAAAGAAAATTACAGTTTATAAAATTTCATTAAAAACTAAAGAAGGAAAACCTTTGTAACGTTATAACAAGCCAGTGATCCGTACCAAATTATGTATAAAATATTTTTAATTTTTAAAGGAATAATAATTTCCATTACCTTGCAAAATGAAACCACCTTGTTACTTGATAAATGTATTAACTTTTTAGAAAATTCAAAACAAACTTTGTATAATAACGTAGGTATGCCAGCGGACAAATAGTAATATGATTGAAGCTGGATAAAAAATATTTGAACCGAAATGGAAGAATATGTTTATAAGAGAGTAATATTTGTCATCGAAACTTCGAAAATATAGAATATTGCATGCCAAAAATAAAATGGACGAGAGCGATTTGAGAAGCTCATTAGATGTAGTCGGTTGAGTGTGTGGTCCCGGGTTCAACTCTAAGATCGGGCAATGTTATAAGATTTTATTCCTATCTGAAATTTATAGTAGCAGATAGACGTTTTTAAGTCAGTAGGTATTTCATTTACCCTTATGCGAAATACCTTATAATTACAAGTTCGTAGAAATATTGGCTTTGTCAGGTTCATTCGCTTGTTGATTTAAGAAAAATATATTTTCAGAGAAATTTCAAATTTTTCTGGTACACGCTTAAGAATTATTTTTTATTTTTATTTATTTAGGATCTCCAACAAAAGATATACACAAACATGACACAATTAATAGACCACAACAGTTTCAGGTGTACTCCTTCACTTATAGGAGACCACAGCATGCACAGCAATGTTAAACGTATTAAAACTAGCTAACTAATTAAAACTAATTAATTAAAAACAAAGTATAGTATTGGTAGAAAGTTATTAATTTAATTTATACAATCCAAAGATAAATATGAACCATTTTGGTTAAATTTAGCCATAAAAACAAAAACTTAAAATAATGAAATATTATGTATTATGTAAGTGTATTGAATTTACTCATAGATCATCTTGTAACAGATATATTTACAAACAAATATTCGTATAACATAACTTTTGACCTTTGTCGGAAAACCACTATTTTATGTCAACAGTTTAGCAGTAAATATTTTAAGCTTGCAATCTCACAGCTGGATAGAAGTTAGATCGTTTACCGAGAACATAAATGAGCTAAGTTTGATTAAAACGGGATCGAGTGTCAATGCCTCACACAAATACACAAACCAGGAGAAAATAAGCAAATTGTAGAGATTTTTAACTTTTATATTTTTTTACAATTGAATTTTCTTTCAAGTTTGCGACCACAATAATTAAAATGTGTGAAAACGCATATAAACATAAAATGCAGCCAAAATTAAGTTAACCGGAAACTCGGTAGAGATGGTGAGACGACGACCTGGATGATTTCCTTGAACTGGACACAGTTGGCTCAACAAAGAGATCAGTGAAAGAAATTCGGGAAAGCTGCTCGGGATGAGGGCTGAGACAATATTGGTTTTGACTTCCAATAAATAAATAAAATGACGTCGCTATTTCCGTGCACATTTTCTTTATTGTAAAATGTTGGTTATGGTTCCAATAAAGAAATTTAAAAAATACGGCTATATTTTTTTTTATTATTTTGCACAAATAGTTTTAATAGTTTCCACGAAAAATGTTTGGACAATGATTATGCCCGTCGTGCTTTGACATTTGACAGTGTTAAGGATTTTTGAGATTCTGACTAGCGCGTCCCATGGCACCCGCTCTACAAACCAGAGGGAGGCTTGATGAGTACCTAAAATATCCATCCAGAGACTGACTCCTCAAAGCTATAGACCTGCTCAAGCCAGTTATTTACGAAAGTAATAGAATTAAATAATAAGTGCTCCGTAAACATAAATATTATTGAAATAACTACAACATAAAGCTAACGATCCATTTAAATACCGTAACGAGCTCTTAGACCATTGTAAAACACCCTAGAGCCACCCCGAGTCTATTATCTACAGTAGTGCACACTCGTGCATTGTCGTGTATTGTCGTGCATTGTCGTGGCCTTTTGTGCTGTTGTTCAAGCACTCATTAGGCTGTGTTCCAATATCCAGCATTTTGCTCAAGTGAGCTCGGGAGCGGTCGAGTTTTAACCTATTATCCTGCCACTTTGCGATCAGATAGGTCATTATTTATTATGTGCGCTATATTATTGTTCATTGTATTTTAATTGATACTAAACTACAAATTTTGTAACATTTAAATCTGGTTATTATACCTATCATGCTGCTCCTAAGTCCTTTTCGTGCCTACCAATTTGCTGCGCCCAAAGGGGTCCACAAGTAATGATAGATAGTTATAATAATTCAATTCAATCTGTATAAACTTGTATAAATAATGGAATATAATACAGTATCGAGTATAACAGGTAGATACGTACATATTATTTTAAAACAGCTCAAATCAATGGGTCAGATAACATAAAGTTGATTGTCATGATATTGGATACAAGCAATGTTAAGTATCGTATTATGTAGTTCCGTTAAGTTATGTACTATGAGATCTTTACGGAAATGGTTGATGGCAGGCTCACCCTATTACATGGGACCTAAACATACCGGTTACCGGTGAACTGTGGGTGGTTAGGTGGGGGGTTACACACCTCTGTATAGCCCTTCAGGGAATACAGGCGTAATGGTATCATGAATTCGTTAGAAAATATCTATTTGTCATCATAAGTACTACAAATAGCTTCACTACGCTCTATATTATGTGATCTCGTAATAGGCCGCTCGGTCGCTGGCCCGCGGGCAAGCGGGCGACGCGACGGACCCCCGCGACTTCACGGACTTCGCGTAGTAATACCACTACTTTAGAACATAGAGAAAATGCTATCGTAAAGAATAATAGGTACAAGCAAAAACACCAACACAAAAATAAGGAATATGATTTTAACACACGATGTCCGTCACGGGACGCGGATTTCTATAAGAAAACAACCTTAGGTACGAATGTGATAAAAACACTGATTGTTATCACAAGGTTCATAATATAATGTGATAAAATTCTTAATCTAAAACTCGAAATTGTTTTGACTACATTAAATATGCAAGACGAAGTACTTAGACAAAATAACGACTGCATTTCATTCTTCGTCCAGTTGTTTTTGTTGTTGTGTATACTTTATTCAATTAAAATATTTGTTTATTTATTTACGCAGCGGATCTTCTTTGTGTGTCTGTTTAATGGTAAGTAATTTAAATATAGTGCTGTGCAGCTTAGTTGAACGTGGAATAAGAAATATATACTTTTTTTTTATATACCACTAAGGTGGCAAACAAGCATACGGCCCGCCTGATGGTAAGCGGTTACCATAGCCTATGGACGCTTGCAACACCAGGGGTATTACTTGCGCGTTGCTTAGAGGTTTATGGAGGATTCACTGCGCCGACAGTTTGAGGGAATATTCCTCTTACTGCCAGCGCAGCGCATCCTTAGAAGGAGCTCTGGCGACCTTACTCACTGCACGAACACAACACACAATAAAGTGTGTTATTTGGCTGCAGTTTTCTGTAAGGTGGAGGTACTTCCCCAGATGGGCTGCTCCAGATTTGAGCCATAAATGGCTGTGCCCTACCTCTCTTAAATACTTATCGCGTGTTTGGAAAAATGCATTGTAACTAGGCTTGATTAAGAAATTAGTTCAGTAACCTGGCGTGGGATTGGCAGACGATTGTTTGAATATGGACTGATTGGTTTGGAAATCTATTTGAATTTACATACCTATTGGTAATAATCGCTTCAAAACTCTATTTACTGAAGCTGCTACTTCGAATTCCATTGAAAACCCCAAAAACACTAATCGAAACAGGGATCAAACCCAGGACGCCTCGCATGACAGCCGTGCTTGACTGACTATACCAATGAGGCAGATATACAATTAGATAAACATATTTACATTAAACACGATTCTCTCATGACATTTGATCGTCAAGTATCTTCTTATCACCAGTTATTTACGAAAAGCACTTAAATATGTAATCACTGTTATCTACCAAGATTTGAACCCCAATGTTTACGAAGCCGGCTCTTAGGGGCGTGCGCAATGAGTCTGCAGTGTGCACAATGACCGATCATTAAAAACAATCGTTTTGACGTACGACGTAATTCATCTTGTCATTATATTGTTGACGTTTACTTGTCAATCTGGCGAATCATGTATGTTCCACTGTCATTGTATGTTCCCAAGTTAATGAATACCTGACCATTCGTAAATATTACGTGTTTCTGGTAAATGATACATGATTGTTGGGCTATGATTATTGTGTATGTTTTGTATCTATGGAATTATAAGTAGGTACAAAAGGTTGTAACGACACAGTCAATTGTTTTTTCCCAACGCTAATCAAAAGAGAACTTTAAACAACTGTTAGATTATCATCTAGTTATATTAAAAAACTTATGTTCCAAGTTTCAGCTTTCTAGTCTTTCACGGTAAAATTCAATAGGCAATAGAACAGTTTAGCTAAGCATTACAGAAGGCAATAACGTCAGTGGCGGGTGTTGGCGCTATCTCGCACATTACGCGACGAGCACCGAGCGGATGGCGGCAACATTGTAAATAATGGTATTGCCAATAAAATAAAAATGTTTAAGAAAAATCTGTGTTGCACAAGGAATAAGGAAGGCTGGATAACTAAAAACTCCTTGGTTATTTTTTTAATCTATTTTTAGACGCTGCAACTTTTTCATTCCATAATAGCGTTGTAACCGATATATTTAAAAACAGCTCGGAGTTTGTAAGTAGTAAGCAGATTTATTTGTTTGTTAGTAGTAAGTTTACCTACTAACAAACAAATAAATCATTGACAGTTTAATGTAAGGGAAAGGTCGACGAAAGTTCAGGCCTCATTCAAGCGCCTTATAAAGCCTAAAGAAAGAGACATACAAATATTTGTGGCACGGCATGGCAAAGCCTTCAGTATACACAAATAACTCTGCTCTGTGGCCTAGTTCCGCGCGACAGTTTGGAAGAGGCCTTAATTTAGCTCTAAATGCGGCCAAAGCCTTTGTAGGTTGTCGTTTTAAAAATAGAAGACACTTGTACCGTGAAGATGGCTTTGTAACATTTGTATGAAGCTTAAATCACGTACCTATATGAAAAAACCAACGACTGTTTGTTACAGACAGAAGTAGAACACAACTGGCTACGATTATTGCATAAATAAAAATAAATATTCAACCCATATACTGTCCCACTGCTGGGCACGGGTCTCCTTTCAGTATGAGAGGGATTAGGCTGTAGTCCACCACGCTAGCCTAATGCGGGTTGGTAGACTTCACATGCCGTCGAGAAAATCTTTCAGGCATGCAGGTTTCCTCACGATGTTTTCCTTCACCGTTAAAGCGAGTGATAATTACGCACATGATTTCGAAAAGTCAGAGGTGCGTGCCTTGGATTCGAACTCGAGACCTTTGACTTGGCAGTCCAGTGGTCATACCCTTAGGCTATCACTGCTATGCTATACGATTATTGCATACTTATATAATATAAGTACTTTGTTTTATTCACTTTCATAGATCTTGTCATGCACACTCGCTGGTTGCGACTGCTGTCGACTTTTTAAAAGATCTCACCAATAATTGGGGTCAGGTCAAGCAAATCGTTTTATTTAAATGAATTACTAGTTGAGTGAGATCAACAACCTTACTATTTGCTTGTTATTAGAAGGCACCTAAAACCATGACAACGAAGTGTAAAGCTGTGCTCGGAAAATCTTGATAAATATAATGTTATTAGATGTACAATGGAAGATTATTGTTAAATATTTACAAGCCGCAAGGGACGTGTGCAGTGTTTCTTATCTTTTAACTAGATTCTGGTTTTACCGGAAGATTCTTAAGTATTCTTCTTAAGTAAATGACTGATGCAGTATTTTTTTATAAATAGTTAAATATTATGTTAACTGGCAGTAGGTAATTGTAAACGAAAATATGAATAAAAGGAAACCTCGTCCTTCATCCTATTTTATGATAAGTACCTAAATAGATAACATAGGTATAAAATGATGAAAAGGTCCGCCACAAAATTGACCCAGCTATTTTTCGTGTTGGCACTGCCAGTAATAGTGACAAAAAATATGTTTTATTTAGTTGTCATCAGATGCAATTAGGTATGTTATCTATAGTTACAAACGTAGCATGCGCGTGGCACTCTATATGGAGTGTGAATACATTAATTAACCACACTGACGACTTGTGGTAAAGATAACGTGCCATTGTGGGCTGCTTATCGAGTGAGTAGTCCACCACATGGTGATTTTAATTCATTGATTAGACTCCACATGCTTGATAACATATCGACTTCACAAAGTTTGGTTGTCTAGCTAGACTTATCTGACTAGACAACAAAACTCTGTGAAGTGGAATTAGATGAACTCGCGTTCGTCTAATTTTCCCATTGCCGTGGGAAAATCTATTAAAATCCTTTAGTGGTTTTACCAGTCTGACCATATGCTACTGTCATCAGACCTCCATAGCACAATAAAACTTCGGTGCGCTTTTGGAGCTTCTGGTTACCACTAATTGTCACGTTGGCAACCGGGCGGAAAGGCTTACCGACACTTGAAGGCCGGTACAGCAAAGTTTCAAGGTGACAAACGATAATTTAACTGAATATTATGATTTATTTTTCATGAAGGAAAAAATCGGAGGGCGGGCAGGATTCGAACCTGCGCCTTCTGGTTCGGTACACCAGACGCTCTGACCACTAAGCCACCGCTCGCCCTGCTCGCCAGTCGAAATCTTCCTCCACATTCTAATTTACGTCTTAAGGTGACGTAACTTGTAATCTTAGCATGGAAAATGCTTAAAAAAAAAAATACAAAAAGATAGTGAATATTATGATGTTATAATTAGAATTCCTGGCTTATGCCCACTACTTAAGCTTCCATGGCTGCATTATTGTGCCGATAAAGACAGCATTGTGACTATAACTTCGATATATTTTCAGTAATTTCCTTTTCAATCGATGAATTAATGAACGGTAACTCATTAAACATATTTATAAGGCAAGTGCCACAATTAGGTGAGGTCCTTCAAAAAGGACAGATAGCTTAGTACTCACAACCGGCGCATAATATTATGTATGACAAGATTTATGAACGTGGAAGAAGCACAACAAGTATGCAAGAATCTGCCTGCCCCTGTAGGAAGAGGCGTGAGTGTATGTATCTATAATACAGACTAGACAGCTCATTACATCTACAGACTGTGACGTTACTATTGTCGTCATGGGTGATAGTTGTGTCAACAACAGTGTGATTGGTGCCTTGCGATGCAACATCGACTACAGTTATCACTAAATAATAATAGTAATCCATCATTATTATTATCTAAGTAAGTAGTTAAGTACGTGTTTACTGAAATAAATGATAATATAAAAATATTTTAAATAAAAAAGAGCCAAGTTCAAGGAAGTGCAGAATGGTTTTGAGCATTTTTTAAATTGCAATATTGTACCAGTAAAATATTTTAACAACTTTGTTTTAAAAGAGTGTCCATGGAGTTTCTTGCCAGATTCTTTTCCATAGGGTCAAATTTTGCGGAATCGACCACCTAGAATCATTTAACGTTTCATAAATACTTATAAAAGCTTATTTGAAATAAAAAATCAGACACAAAAAGCTGTAAATATGGCTAGTTTTGCACTCACTGAGACCTCAATTGTTTTATCAGTGAATCATACAGCGGTGCAACAATACTGCACTTTTTGTACCAAACTTGGCTACTGTTTATAATTAAGTTTTCAGTTGACTGTTATTACGGATTATTACGGATACGGATAAATCCCGTAGGTAAATAAATAAAATTATCTTTATATTTATTTGTAATTTCATTTATAACTACCGATTGGCCAGACAAAATGCCTGCAATTACACATTACTTTATAATGGGCTTAAAATTTATACTGGCAATGTAATCAATCGATAAATGGGTCACCGTGAAATTATATACCTAACAACTATATTTTTATGGAATAGATTTTTTGCTGCCTAGATTTTTTTTATTTTATGCCTAGCCAAAATATGAAAATATTAATTTTAGGTCATTTTTCACATACGAAATAATACGAAAATAAAAATATTTTTTGAAAATAGGGAACACAAATGAGTTACCCTTAAACTAACTGACTAAGGCCAAACCACGTTGTGTTTTAAAACTATCATTATTTATTTAAACGAATTTCAAATATACCTATTACTAACTGCATAATCAATTATATATAATTACATAATGTGTTGCCAACAGTATGTCACGTTATCAGCACAACACCCAGAAATACGTGTTATCAGCTGACGGCCATTACAAACAGATGATTTGCCGAAATGCGTGTGTGCATTGTGATGTGATTATTTCGCCACTATCTTTAACTAGGATTACAATAGGAGTTTTTTTACCTACATCAAAAAGGAAATATTCTCGTAGCGTAATCACTACACCAATTCATCGATCTATAAAGTTTAAACTAAGTTTGCTGTGGTTAGTTTATAGGAAGATGATCATCCCAGCCTCGGATTGCTATCCGAGGCTCCGTTTAGCCGTCCGTCCTGAAACATTTAGTTAGTATTACTTATAAGTCGGAAACACACCAGTTTAATCGAAAGATTTTAGTGTGGCGCAGAAATTACGCGGCAGAGTTCTGGTTGATTGTTGTCGGTTCATGTAAAATACCGATACTCAACTGTACTTAGTCTCGAGGGCCACCCTAACATATTGGACGGGAATGATAGTACGAGCTGCAAACAAATGAGAACTGGCATTAGAGAGGATATTGATAAACAATAGGCGCCAATAATGTTGGCGGAATTAGCCCAAAAAAAAACATATTGGAAGGAGATTTTAATCGTACCGCGTCGAAGAAAACGTCTTTCTGGACACCTATTCTCCGTAACAGGATATTTTATCATCTAAAGGAGTCTCTATTGTTATCGGGAAGCAGCAATAAAATGTGTTTGTACTCACATTGTTTTGTTGTATATTATATTTCTTCATAAGCATGTTATATGTTTCATAATTAGGTTAAGTAATAGCTAAAACGAGCGGGTCCCGTAATCAAACGTAAAAGTTTAGCAAGAATATTAAGCTTTTACATACATAGGTAAATATTTGTTAATAATGATTAAAAAAAGACAAAGCCACTCCTGCAACACAGGTTCGCTAGTCTCAGGATAAAAAAAGCAGACGGACAGGCGGAAAGACCATATTCAAATATAGCTGCATACATTATAATAATTATTAACTGTATACATTATAAAAATTATGTTCATTTACTAAAACTAATACAATGTTTTTATTTTGTATTATCTTACCAGTTGTATTCGAATGTCTGGTAAATTTTAAAACTTTTTAAATCTTTTTGCGTTAAGTGTAGATATTCACAAGAGATTGCGCAAACAAAGCTTCATGTGAACTCATAACAACATGTATGTATTGCCATTAGGGGTTATGCAGATATGTACTGGAGGTAATTACTTAATATAATATTTTTGGTATTATGTAATGGGGGTAAGCCATTATCCGGGCACAATCACACAAGTGCCACACAAAACCAAAAACATGTGCGGTTTACAGTTATTTATTCTGTACTTGCGTGTTTTTGTTTGTAAAGACAGTTACTGGAAAAATACTAGTTTCTCCAATGCCTCTAGTTAATTATTCCTAGATATTAGATGATTGTATCAGTTACGTCTTATTTGAAACTGTTACTCTTAATAAATTTAACAACAATACCCCACTGAGTGATTCCGTATCATTGTTTTGATGATAACACACAAACATGTTAAGTTTTGACGCATGCAAAGTGATTAGGTATAAGTAATTACCTCAGACGGTTTTCACTTCAGTCGTTGTCGAAGGCTCTCATATGCGCAGACGCATCTAGCAAAAAATACTACCTATTAAAAGTTTAAAAATAGACAAGGTAAGGAAATACTTGTCTTTAAGTTTAAATTAATTAATTAATTTGGCCGCGATATTATTTTAAAACTGATATTTTGAATTCTTGCGCGAGACAGCTAGTCGTGATCGCCTTGACATTCCTAAATAAACCTCCTTCTGGCGCAGTCGGGTAAAAATAACTGTAGGTATTATGCAATTTAATAAGTGATCCTGATATTTTTACGGTGAAAGTGTTTTAGTGTCAGTGTAAGAACAACAGTAAGTACCACTTACATAACTTAATTGATCATCATCAACCCTTTGACTGTCCCACTGCTGGGCACGGGTCTTCTCTCAGTATGAGAGGGATTAGGCCATAGTCCACCACGCTGGTCTAATGCTGGTTGGCAGACTTCACATGCCGTCGAGAAAATCTCAGGCATGCAGTATCCCTCACGATATTATTATTTTCTTTTTTGAAGCTGAATATAATCTGCTATACCTTAATTTTAAAAAGTACATCATTTACTATATCCTACAGTATTTGTTGTTTGAACTTGTTTGTAATTATTTTGTCGGTCGATTAGCACTTATGACACAACCTATGTGTTGCTCTCATTCTGTCAACTATCTTAAGGCGATAAAGGGTTGATTTTTAAACGTTACTGTATACTAATAGGCCTCAAACAAAAATCTGTAGGCCTTACCTACTAATATTTATTCCGTACGGGAATCGAACATGCGACTCGTTGCGCAGCAGGCAATCACTTGACCACTGCCAACTTATCTGTGAGTTTTTATTTTACATTTTTTATTTACATACAGGTGAATAACCAAATGCAATAATCGCACTTATAATATAAACTTTCAAGGTATTTCCCGAAGAGAGCGTAAATATTTAATTAGACTAAAAATAGTAACATAGCTAATTAAATTGTTTATGTATTTGCATTGGGATTTAGTCGATCTGTGATAAACAGACTTTGTGACATGATAAATTAACTAGATAAACAACGATTATATCAATATTCATGTATGCCGTGAAGAGCTTCTATGAAAAATGGGTTTTTTAAATCATCAGTGGCATTTGATTTGACACTTCGTCCAACATCATTATATCAGCAAAAAGAATCCCACTCCTGAACAAAAGCGTCCTTCATAGACTTTAAATATATCTAAGTATATTAAAAAAATACGAAATTAATTATCATGTAATTACGATCAAGTATAATCAAGGTCAACATCACTAGATTTTTTGTTTAGATTTATAAACGACTCGTAGGTACTAACTAAAAGTAAATAAATTAATGTTTGGTGCCGTGCGGCTCCCGGGACGCTCGGGTCGGCCCTCGCTGGCCTATGACCGGTCGATACTGAGTGACAACTATCCCGATATGATTATAGTATATTATAGTGTTAAGTATTCATCATATGTTTCACACTTACTTATAGTTATTTCATTATTAGACTCAAGTTACAAATATAATATCTCGCTTGTATTCTCGACGAGTAAGGCAGAGCACTCGTATACTAATCTACACTACACCCACAAATTCGTACGTGAAGTCGAGCCAATTGCAAAATAACAGTTAATAGAAGCACAAAAATGCTTCATTATTTTTTTAAACTCTTTTTTAGCATTTTTTGTTTTTTTTTTATTGTGTATAATAATGGCGAGCTTATACCTAGCTATTTTCTAATAGAAAAACTATAAGCACTTCGATTTTCCGGGAATCGAACCTGGGACCTTACGCTGGGAGCCGCGCTTGTGATCACTACACCATTGAGCCAGTGTAGAGATAATAACACCTCCTCGGTAACAGGCGATTAATAGATAACGTAGCAGACGCTGTCGTGATAAGCTGATGGCGACTGATAACGGAGCTATCAACCAAAATACAATGATCTATCTGTTGATCCGGCTGTTCTGAGATTACACTCTACTGTATTTCTCCTTAAAAGTGTGCAATGTCATGGAGGCTATAATATACTGTGGAGGCTTACCAGTCCTCCACAGGAGCGTTATCTGAAAGCTAAAACAAAAGGAAACACACGATTTTTGGAATACAGCTGATGCTGCGATATATTCAATCTGAAGGCTAGTACTAGAATGACATTCAAAATTTTCTTCAAGTCTTCTAAACAATTCAACTACGATTTAAATTCAAACTACATTTTTTAACGATGATGACAGCTCTTAATGCCAACCAGGGCTTTTACGACGCAGCCTCTGTAGAAACCTCCTTGAGTCTCTACAATACCGTGTGCGATAATACGAAGCCATTAATACTACAAGATGACACATATTTTACGAGTAAAGTACAAGTGCGAGTCTTTTTGTGCACATATCGAACTGAACCAGGAAGTCATGCTTAATTTTATCAACGAAATAAATGATCTAAATAATCATGTTTTTGTTTTTGCTTTCTTTTGTCCGCTGCTGTGTCCCAAGTGTTAACAAAACTGTAGTGTGTAACTTAGTGGTGTAACTTTAAAACTAAATTATCTATCGCAATGAAACAAAATCCTTATTGACAGGAAGTAATTAGGCGTCCTCATAAAATGAAATTTGAAATGAAAATTGTGAAAAAAAAATTACCCTCAATATAAAAGGGAGGTTTAGCAAGTTAGATTGTCCCGACTCCAACATAGGAAAATGTCAGGATGTGCCATTGTATTTGCTTTCCTTCTAAGAAAAGTGCAAACATGAAAGCAGTCAATATTTTACAGAAACTCAATATAATGTTAAACGTCCGAGCTCTTTGCTCCTAACAAATAAAATAGTTCCCCGGGGAGAATTTTTGTCTTATCAAAAAATATAGTGCCCCGGGGGCGTAATATTTCCTCCCCGTTGTGTATTACGTGCGCGAATATGCCAGGAATGTCTTAGACGACGCGATAGGTACAGCCTAGGCATTGACGAATAGATATTTATTAAAATATTGATCTCATTTATACCTGTATGCAATTTGTAAGCGATATTTTTGCAATGATAATTATCACATACACACACACCCAGAACCAGGCACCTAATTTATCTTTGGCTATGCAAATACATATTTTTGCTCTGTTAGTGTCATTGAAAAGTGTCTTTAAAAAGAGTTAATTAAAGTTCATTTATTTGTTATAGATGTCTCACACGGTAGTGAGAGGAAAACCGAACGCCTCCCAGTTCTACCTGGATAGAGTTCTGGACGCGATATTGCTGGAGCGAGGAGTCCAGCCAAACTCCGTGCAGAGGGACAGTGTCACGCTCTCACAGATTTTGTGCCACTGCTTGAAGAAAACGCCTCACAGTGTGTTTATGGTAAATTTCTATGATTCGACATTGTGTCATAACATCAAGTGTGTATTTAGATTTGTACATTGACAATTCGCCAGTAAGTTAAGGTCCTATAAGGGGCGAGATGTTGCCATTAACCGTTCACAGATCCAAATTTCGAGCTGCTATTAAGAATCTCTGATATCTATCATTTGCTCAACCCAATAAGGCCTCCAGCGTGGCAATCGCGTTACGAACACAAAGCTAATGAGATAGTTCTTTCATTTTCGTCAGCGACTTGATATAATATTAGAAATTGTAAATGCTATACTGTTATATAACACTACGCACTGTTCACAACCTGTTTGTATGTATGTAATCACAGTAAAACATAGGCTATGTCACTCAACGACACTTATGACCATAAATATTATTCTGTGGTTGTAGTGTTCTCAGAATGGAAGATACTTTATTTAAAAGGCATATTCTGGAAATGATTAATCTTTTTTTTTCTTCTTTTAATCTAACCTACGGCAGTCGCCAGTGTTCCGTCTGTAGGTTATCTTACACCATTGTGCATTTTTAACCACAACAACACTAGTACGTTGTATAAAATAAAATTAGATTTGTACCGTATTAGTTAAAAAACAAAAAACAAATCTATTCGGTATCGGTGTCCTAGCCCGTGACGTCACCGGGTCGCGGATAGCGTTACAAATTGCCTGCCTGTCGCGGCTATAGAGCAATTTCATCTGCAGCGCTTTGTGGAAAAAAAAAACGTACCATATATATACCATCACGCTTCTAAACAAAGGATTGAGCAGCAGGGTACCTGCTGCCCAAGCTCAATATTTTCATATGACAATAAATCATCATTTTTTTCAGACAAATGGAGCAACTGGTGAACAACTAACGAATGAACTGCTGCTAAAGCGTGCCGTTTCACTCGCACGTGCGCTAACAGCCCAGAGTGCGAAAGGGAAATATGCTTTGGTGCTGATGAAGAACCACCAGGACATGACTGTTGTGTACTTCGCTGTAATGTTTGCAGGAATTATTCCGTTTATGATCGACCCTAACTCCACAGTATGTAAGTATTAGTTTAAACTTCTCAATTCCTCTTTTCCTTTCCTTTCCCATCACACGATAAATTGAAAAATAACTTTCCACCGTTCTATCTGTTTTTGTCTTTTTGGTTTGTAATGAAGGGTAGTCAACAATATTTCATGTTATAACTAAATTTTTACCACCAAAAGCCACCAAAAACCAATCACTCAGTCAATGTAAGACTGACATTAAGATTATGTATGTATATGACTAAAAATTATAATTACTTTGAAGCATGACATGTTATCAGACTATCGGCCTGTTTTATCTCCTTTGGATAGCGTTAACCGCCGGATAAATTAAAAAATGTAACAAAACTAGTATTAAATTATTTGCCAAGTAATTGAACGGGAACATAACAGGAGGTGGTGAAACAGGCCTTTATAGTGTTGCCAGCTCAAGTGGTTGTATGAAAATTTACAAAAATTTAAATGTTTGCCTGGTAGACCATTTCCTTTTGCTACATGACTGCATCTTTAAAATTCTGTTATATCTTGCAGTTGAACTGACACATTTCTTGAAGCTAGTCGAGCCAAGCTTCATATTCCACGACCAGGAATTCGAGGAAGCTGTACAAGAGTCTCTGCAAAGATGTGAGGATCTGAAGCCCACAGTGATAGTGGCTAATGCACCTGGAGTATTGAAAGAGTTCGCTGATGGATACAGCGATGATGTGCAAAGTTTTCAGTAAGTGTTTCAACTTGGACGAAACGGTCTTCGATAGTTATAGGGGGGCTAAAATGACGACGTTTGATGAATCTATAAAATATGTAATGAAATCTAAGGGTTCTAGATATAAATTGATCTTGAGGGATTGTAAAATGTGGCTTTATGTGGCTAGATTCATAAATTCCACTAAATTATACTATTTGATATAACTATGTGCGCTGCTAATGCCTACCCGAAAGGGCTACATTAATACCCACGTTTTAAGCCTAGAACCTTCTGCTGCTGCACTACTAGCAATCAGGCTTAGTGTGCCGCGTTGTTATTTGTATCAAAATTCTCTTCAAATAAACATTGTCAGGGTTCCAGATGCCTCGATGGATGACCCAGTGATGTTGTTGCCAACCAGTGGCTCTACAGGTATACCCAAAGCCGCCATCATGACGCACAGGGGGCTGGTGGCACAACTGCCTTCATGTTGGTGAGTTTATAAAAATTGGACGATTATGAAATGAACCTGATGATAAATATTATCATCTGGAACCGCGTACTTACTTACACCTGGCATAACATAAGTAACTATAACCTAGCCAGGAGTTTAGAAGAGTACAATCACTAGAGACGCCATAGTAATTCTGTCTCACAAAGATCTGTGTAACCTTTACGGCATTGATATAAAGTTATACCTAATGTCAATAATTTAACGGCCTTCGATAAACTTTCCATAAACGGCCGACTTTGAGATAGAACGTCTAAACTATACCTACAGACAGACAAATACGGTAGCGACTATCGCTCGCTAAAGTGCATGTTTTTGGTGTATATTATGATGATTAATATTTTTAACACCTATAACCTGTCTAACCAAAGACACAAAACAAATGAAAATGGGAATAGTATATCAGATAAAAAGAACCGTTGAAATAATTGGTGCAATTTTGGTGTCGATATCGGGAAACATACAATAAAAACTCATGTTTGAAGTTGGTTCAAATAAAACTATTTCAGTTTGATTGAATGGGGCGATGAAAAAAAATTTGTAATAAAACGGTGCAAAATCTGCAGGTCGTACTTCACTCAGTTTCCGACACCTACTGACAAAGTCATGATCCTGACGACTATACAATGGATGACGTTTACGATGATGATGACCACCTGCACCGTGTACCACATACCCGTCCTCATATCACCTAAGACGATCACGCCGGAACACGTCACAGAGATGTTGGAGAAATACAGAGTAAGTAGACAATTATACTTGTTTAAATTGTGACGTCAACTGTACCTGCACGTGTCACGTGCGTCAGTGTCATCAAGTTGAATGCAGTATTCAGTAATGCGGTAGTAAGCACCGTGTATAAAATAAAATAATAAAATATATCGTCGTTTCAGCGTCGTAACTACAGAACTTATAGATTTTAGAGGATTGTACTTACCTTCATGTACTGCTTCTATGATCATCAAGGTATCTGGGCCAACACCTACCTGTAAAAAGACAAAAAGACGTTTAAAATAAATAATCATCTAAGTATTGTAGTAATAGTAGTATTAGTAGTAGCGTCTGCTCTACATCAAAATAATTATACAAATGATTTGTACGATTTCAATCATTTGGTGCTGCAGTTTTTTTTTCCATGTTTGTTTAAATGGAATGCATTGACCTGACCTGACCATATTTATCTTTATTTTTGATCGCCTTTCGCCACTCAACAAGATATTTTATATGGTTTTCTAGTGTTTACTTTACTAGATTGATACGTGTAGTCTTCGTAGTATCCATCGTCGTTGTGTTGACAGATAGGATTACCTATCGTCGCTAAGTTTATTAAGATGGAAAAAAAAGGCTTGATAGAATTTTCTATCTCTAGTAAGCCAAAGATGGCCGTCAATAAGTCGCAAATGCAAACTTTGCAATAGCATCTGCGACTCAGTAGTTGTGGCTCTTATTCCACAGATGATGAAACAAAATCTAGTCTTACATTGACGTATCTAGCATTCAATTACTCAATGATAAGGAAATTAATCCCTTTTTAAATACAATGTTTATTATTCTTAAAGGTCTTTTATAGTCTGCGCGTAACTAGTTGGCCGCGCCTTAAGTATGTGAGCGGTTGCACGGAGGGGCGGGGTCACCTGCGCGCGGTGGGGCGTAGGGGCTTGCTTTCATTCACGGTAACCCGCTGCCTCACCTCCGTCTCTACCTAGAGCGCGGCCAACTAGTTCCGCGCGGACTATAGGTCTTAAAGGCATTTCAAGTCTTTCAAGAAGCATATAATGTAGGTACAAGTTTTAAAGTAGAGTTTGTTTAAACAGGTTTATGAGGTTAACTGGTTATTAATTAAAAAATCTTGTTTAATATTTATTACTACAATTAATTCACACTTAGCTTAGCTTAAAGTTGAAGTGTTTTGTTTATAGGCGCGGGCAGTTATGTAGGGAAGTAAAACACAAAAATGGCAATGACCTTGTGAAAAGTAATAGAACGTAACAAACGCAACGGCGCGTAGACATTTAAAATAATTATAAATATTTATTTAGTAGGTACACATTTAATGCTTGAAAAATCACGGAAACAAATTATTATTTAAATAGACATCTAGTAATGACAGCATTGCAAACCGACCCGATCGAATCTACGAACAAAATATAGAAAGAAAATGACATGAACTTCTTATCTTGTCACAGAAATATTTTATCCGTTCGGGGATCCAACCCACAGCGCGTAGTGCACTACGCTAAACTTGCAGTAAAATAATATGTTTTACATGCCACATTTAATTTCATATCTTTCTCATGTCGTGGCCTGCCTGTTTAGTCGTAACGTATAATCCACCTCAACCCACGCTACAATTCTTATCAAAAATGACCACCAACTCACAAGAAAAGTTGATACCTTGGACCTTGTCACTTATTACTTGTGTATTCAGTTAATTATATTAGTGATAACTATAAGTCATTTGTCTTATACGTATGTTAGTTGACTTGTGTTTATGACGGAGGCCAGTAATGAGCAGAGTAATTAAACAAATGTTGTAATAAAGCTGTGGGAAAACTATAAATAAATACAATATTTTTTTTAGCAACATTTTAATTAACACCAGAATGCTAATTGATACAAGTAATATAATAACTTAAGATTAAGTATATAGTGATCATAATCGCAACTAAGAACGTACTTAATAAGTTCCCAGTTCCCACAAATCTCGGAGCAGATATTTTAAAAGCTACTCACACTTATCTGCATCTGGCTTCCGGGTTGGTGAGCGGCTGCCAGATCTTTTACTGCCGGCCCATTGAAATAAGGCCCAAAAATGTGCTCTGAGGTTGCCAAATGTTTTCAATTATCTTTAGTTTAAAATTTGTGTAAATTTTAAGGTTTAAAATGCTATGTACTGCAGTCTTCTTCCTCTGTTTTGAGTATTGCACCTGAACATAACTTACTACGCCAGCATCCCCGCACTCAAAATATACCGACCTGTGCATATAAAATTTGAAATCATCTGTCAAAATGAATTTCATGTAGACTACTCATAGTGAGATAAGGACATTTAATTAAATATTATTTATAATTTGTTTCAGCCGACGTGGACCTTCATGACGCCTCCATTTGCTAATACTCTAGTGGCGTCAATAAGAGCAGATCAGCTGAGTTCCGTAGAGACTTTAATACTTCTTGGAACGCCACCGACGCCAGAACTTCTGACTGCTTTGAGAGTAAATACGAGTTTAATACATTTACCTGTATCTATTACAACAGTTATTTTTTTCATTTATTCATCGTAACGTAACACAATTAGTAACAAAACCTCAACAATTCTAGACAAATTGCGTATCAATTAAGATTCACATTAAGATAGTTTCCCAATCGTTTTCTTGGCAGAGTTTCTTATTAGGAGACTAGTTTATAATCGGTGCCACAACAGAATGACATTCTTTTTTTTGTGAACTAATTCATATTCTTATTGTTGAATTTTAATCTCCTCATTTCTGAAAGAGACCATGTCTCTTCATTGATGGATAGAAGACGCCGAACGGCACATAAATTCAAAATACTGATTAGTTCTTTTCATTCAGGAAAAATTACCAAAGACGGCACATTTATCCGACGCATACGGTACAACGGAGAGCCAGGGATTCATCCCGAGTCCTGACAGAGAAGCCCCCGCCAAGTGTAATGGATGGGTGCTCAACTTTTTACATTACAAGGTATTACAAACTGCACGCATTGGCAGTCCTTTGATCTTTTATACAATACTAGCTTTTTCCTACAGCTTCGCTCGCGTCTAGTTTGAACCCCGTTATTTTCGTTATTCTATTATTCGGGGCGGAGACAAAGCCAACAAATCAAAAACTATGAACATCGGTGCAGCAGTTCTCGAGTTACAAGTGTTGTAACAAACCCGACTTTGTTTTATATAATACGATATGCAAACAAGCATACGGCCCGCCTGATAGTAAGCGGTTACCGTAGCCTATGGATGCTTGCAACACCAGGGGTACCACTCGCGCGTTTCCGACCCTAAAAACCTCTTAGAGGTTTATGGAGGACTCATTGCGCCGACAGTTTATGGGAATATTCCTCTTGCTGCCAGCGTAGCGCATCCTTAGACGGAGCTCTGGCAACCTTACTCACCGCAGGAACGATAAAGTGTGTTATATGGCTGCAGTTTTCTGTAAGGTGGAGGTACTTCCCCAGATGGGCTGCTCCAGATTTAAGCCATAAATGGCTGTGTCCTAACTCTCTTAGAAAATTTAATGTTGTCTTGTAAGCCAACTCAGCTTTGTTAAAGTGGTTCTACTTTTAATGATACTCATATTTCGCGGCTGTTAAATTCTGACTATCCAGAAATGTCGAGGCTTCCAGAAGTGTCATGCGGTAATTAAAATGAGGAGGTACAAAAATATTGAGCTCGGCTCCCAGGCTAAATGGGTCAGTCAGTGCTATTGAATAATGCCCAAGATAAGTTTCGATTATTTTATTCTAATGTTGAAGGGTAGGTGTAGTTTTATGCCTTCTTAGTTAATTTATAATAGATTCGTTCGTAAATTTAAGTTAGATCAAGTTTGATCTCTTAAATTGACACTCCAAAGCTTCTGGCTCTATTCTTTTTAATTTTTATTACTTTTATGCCAATTTTATTTCAATTTAAAGCTACTTATTGGCATATTTATTGGAAAATTTTCAGATTATTACGGTAATTATTGGCTCAAACGTAGTCCTATTTAATAAATGGCTCATTAGCTGAGACAATCCTGAAAATGTTACAGTAAAAATTCTCAAAGCATTTTCTGCGAATTGTCTTAATAATATTCATGGAATTTTGTAGATCGTGGACGACCAAGGTCAACAGCTGGGGCTTAATCAAAGCGGAGAGCTGTACGTTAAGGGTGTAAGTGTTATTAAGGTATGTAATTAAGAAATAATTCGTTATTTAAGTTATTGTAAGGATATCAGTACATTTTCGTAAGCGGGTCTACCGGGTCCTGGGTACGATTCCCGAGACGAGTTTTATTGGGGTTTTCTATGAAATTCTCAGTAGCGGCTCGGATTTTGGATTTGTGGCAGGTTAATGGCAATAGGCTCGCTCCCTATTTCATTGAACCTAAACATGCTGGCGGTCGGTGGATTAGTAGTCTTTACCTAACCCTACGGTCGAAACACGCGATGGTATGATATGTTAAGACTTCTTTTGATGACCCTAGAATAGATTTTTCATTACAACATTTTTTAAAATTTCAGGGTTATCACAAACATACCGCGTCAAACGATGAAACTTTCACTTCTGACGGCTGGTTCAAGACAGGAGACGTGTTCCACGTAGATGAAAATGAGAGACTCACCTTCGTCGTCAAGAAGAAATTTAGCTTTAAGTACAAGGGCTGTCAGGTCAGTGAGGCAAATGTTAAGTAATAAGCATATAGAAATATTCTGGAACATTTTACATAGCACCATCTAATCCCAAGCTAAGCAGAGCACAGAGCTGTACCTATTACTAAACAATAGATAATAATATCTACTTGTATTTTTGTAAATACATACCTACTAATATTACCTACACAATGAACTCGACAACTCTTAAATATTCGTCACATAAATATTTATTTTCGGTGAGAATCGAACCACTAGACCACAGACGACGTCAAGATTTAAAAATAGCAAAACTCCGGGGAACACTTGAAAGTCTTATGAAGCTCAAAGTTCATGACGAATACCTTGCTCGACCTGTAAAATATCTAGATAGGATCAAAGAAGATTCTGGAGGTCACGAATCTTACCTGACCCTACCTAGATATTTTAGTAATTCTCTCTCCCAGCAAAGAGCAAATTCAGGACGTCAGAATTATCTAATATGCACTGGAATGTTCGCACGGATAATTATATTATGTTAAATAAGACGACCCTCGTTATACTTGGTGACGGTTGGTATTACCATATTTTATTAATTCTTAAAAAGAACTTCAGAAAAAAAAGAGGTACTCCAACACTTATTCAAGTAGAACTAAAGTCTGTTTTTTAATCTCAGAGACTAAAGTAACATTACGTGGGATACCAGTTTTTTGCATTTCTTAAATAGTAATGTTCCTGTATCGAAAATTATCGTTAATAAATTGAAGTGTCGGTTTTTTACATTAAAGTTATCCTGAAAAAAATAGTAGGTCCTATTTAAAACGTAATAATCATGAGTCGGATAAGGTAGAGTTTTGAAGGACTAAATAACGACAGCGAAATCAACATAGTTTTCTAAAACTTTTTTACAGCGATTGATATAGTTTTCTAATACTTTTTTACTTCGTTGGAACATAAGACTAAATTTATTAAAGTCCTTTCTGAGTTTTTTTTGGTAGGTAATTTTACGTCATTTGGTACTTAAAACTCTACGACGACTTACCTTTCATAGACTTTATTGTGCATTCGGACAATTTTAATTAATTTGGGCTTTAATTATACGATTTGGAATAGAACATTTTTAAGCTAATCGGCTAAAAGTTACGATTCAACAAACCGGTATCGTAGGTACAACCCTATACAAAAAAGCTGGTATCATTATTTGTAATTTTGAAAGTTGCATGTGTCAATCTAGTCTCTGAGATTAAAAAACGGACTATAGACACGCTGAATTACATAATAAAAATACTATTATCTTGATATATTGTGTGATGATTTGATTTTGGACTTCAATTGCTATTCAAATCATTGCTATTCCTAGAATACATCGAATGATGACGTAAGGTCTCTACTGACAATCCGTTTATTCGTTATTTGCGTGACCATAATGATGATGGAAACGATGTTGTTTACTTAAAATAATCACAAAACACTTTATTATTGGAAAACTTAAGCGATAATTTATGTAATATTACAGATTTTAGGTCCATTTCTTCAGCCTCGATTTCGTCTTTATTAGATTTAGCAAAAATTAAGATCATTTTCATAAAATCTGCTAAAATTTCAAAATTTTTGGAATAGTTCTCTTTAGCCCTTAACTAAAGTAAGATTAACATAATATTTTTTGCAAATGATCCAAATGCGCTTAATGTAGATAATTCTGATATTATTCCTTTAGAAAATTATCTGGCAAATGGAATGACTTCGCTACGATTTAAAGATTTTACGATTTAGGGTAAAATCAATTAAAACTTACATTGTTTTAATTTTACCTACCTATACAATTTTTAATCAGGTTGCACCAGAAGAAGTGGAGCGAGTGATCGGCTCTGTGCCAGGAGTTAGCGAGAGTGTAGTATGCGCTTCGGACAGCGGCCCTACGGCGGCTGTGGTGCTGAACCCTGAAGTTCAGGTCTCAAGAGAACAAATACACAAAGCTGTTGACTGTAAGTTTCTTTTATATTTTCTTACCAAAGTGCTTTGAGATTGTGGTGGACCTAGTATGTTACCTTGTGGTATCCCTATGTGATAATTTATTATGACACACAATTCTTAAATATGATATTGACTAATTTATTACTACAATCGTCATAAGTATTTTTAGTAGTTAAATGAGTAATAAGATAAGTAAATTATATGAAAAATAACCTTATTAATACTTTAAAACATACAATTTTTTATTGTCAAACATATTATTATGCTGCACACGATTCAAGCTGTTGCAACAAACATACTTTCCAATTTCCAAGTTCAATAATATCGGAAATTGTCGAACCCAGTACGAAACTAAAATTGCTTCCTGAAAACTGTAAGCAACAAACATGTTATTTAAAGTGTGTATGTTTAACGGTTTATTAGTTAAATTCTTCCTTGAATAAGATCTTTAAAGATAATACTTGGAACAGAAGACAGTATGCATTCTCTCATAACTCACGGTTCATCCAAAGGCTATCTGTTAGATATGAGATAAGGCTACCATTATGTAGCCATTGCATATTTGTGATGTTACTGACTGACTATATGACTGTATTATTTCCGTACTCCGGTACAACAACACGTAATTGTTCCATTTGTATTTAATTGTGAAAGACATTTGGGATTCAAAATTCTGTAAACAACCTTTATAATCAAACCAATTGACGTCAGAAATCCTTATGTAGGTATGGAACAAATTTCAAAATGGTTGTAAATACTTCCACTTTCTATAAATCGCAGTGAGCGTATCAACAGATTTTCCTCTACTTCTTAAATTTCGTCTAGAATATTCGCAATCCACCCGTCTTTCACTACACGAAGACTTCACACGTACCTCAAACATTTTCAAAAGTCAGCTTTTCATAAGCCAAACCTCTTCTATTGCGGTTTATGTCACGGAATCACCTTTCTTTGCCAAGAAATACTTTTTCAACCCCTTCAAAATGAGACCTTACCCGACTATTATTACGACTCACTTTCCTCTTTTCTTTACTAACTAGTCCAGCGGCCAGAAGAGGTTTACGTGGTAGTGAACTACGTTGAAAATGAAACTTTATTACCTTCTTCCGTATAGTCTAATTTTAGTATTTTGTGTTCTAGCCACTCTGAGCGACCACAAGCGGTTGCGCGGCGGCATCGCGTTCGTGTCGTCACTTCCTCACACGCACTCCGGCAAACTGAAGAGGACTGAGTGCAGCAAATTGATTTCAGAGCTTATTAAGAGCGGAAATTGTTACTAGATTTAGGATACTGAACAAATAATAATTTTATGATAGTTTTTGTTTGACTTTTATTTTATTCTAGGAGCTTTTCTATACTAAATACCGTTATTAGGTACACTAAAGTAATTAATATAAAAGTATATCATACGTATCTTTTAGAAATTTAATTTAATCTACAAAGCCAACATTTTACACGTTGTAAACGACGACAGACTCGATAACTATGTAAAAGTAACGTAGTTACATCAAATATGCTTCAAAACATAATTTCTCATATGTATCTCATTCGAAACTTGGAAAGTATTTTAGCTCCAATTTCGTATCCAAAAATATCTTCAGCGTTCTTTCACTTTAATGACGCGAAGGAATTTATATTCAGCGTCATTAAAACAGGAATTTATTTTGAAGCTGAAAGTTTGTTATATCTTGTCCTCGTCGTGCCTCTCGTAAACAAAAATGTTTACACCAGTCAGAAGTTTGACTCTGTACAGTACTCGATCGACACAGCTCAGCTATTGAGTTCTTTTGAAAATAAATATTTGTATTGTCTACAATTCTACATTCAGATTCAGTTGCTTAAAATCAATAACTTCATCATATCCAATTTTACAAAAAATCTCCCATAGTAATTATGTTTGTGTTACTTATTTTTATGAAGGTTTTGTTTTGAACGTGTGATGTTTAGAATATTTTAAGGTATTTTTTTCTTTTGAATCCAGGGTATAAACAGTATTAAGTTTACTACGTATTGATGTTCATTTCCAAAACTATATTGAAAAAGATTTACCTAACTAAAGAATAGTTTTAATCAATTGCACGAAACGACAGGACGCAAAAGATAGAAACAAAACCATGTTAACTTTGCATTTCACTATCCTGACAAATGTCAAGCACGACGTAATTAAAGCTGAAATCTACGCTGATGTTCTGTTACCAGTCTATTCTGTGTCAACGTCTGACACAACGTACCTACCTAGAACAAATTGCTCGGCACAAAGTAAATACAGGCCGCACCAGAGTATTTACATATCAAACACGACGCCGGCGGACACCCCAACACCTGCCCTTGGATATTCGAAGATATTATCTAGAATCTTAAGTAAATAGAATAGAAGAATATACTGTAAGAATTTGACGACATTTTTATCATATCCTTTGTTCCCCACTTCTATAAAACATCTCTCCCAATCTCAGCATAAGACCATAAAATTGAGCTTCATGAATTGTAATTCCATCTTCAGACATAAAAACGTTATTTGTGTAAACGTGAATAGACACATTTAACCCGCTTTCGACAATCCTACTTTACTGATTCAGATAACGTTAAGCACTGCAATATTTTTCCTTCGCCACAATACCATAATCTGGGAGAATATTCGCAAAACGTTCAAAGAGATCGTATTCGGTTTCTGTTCACGTATCCCTTTAGTCGGTTGTATGGCATCACAGAAAATTACTTGCATGTACCGAACAATCACACGCGCTAATAAATTTATACGTCTTTTGAAGAGGGCCCGGCCTTTTACTGCCTCATTCACCCTATCTCCACTCCGTACTCGGTAGACTAATCGAGAATCGCATGTATCGCTATGCTGTACATGCATTGCTGCTTAAATTCTCAACTTTGTTGGCACAAGTATAGTTTATGATTAAATGGATATCGTGCAAGGAGATACAAGGGGTGTTGTATTCAAAATAAGGCTTGTAGAAGAACCCGTGCGGGTTGGGTGAATGCAATAATAATGGTCTATGTGCTTAGCGCTTTAATTAAGGAGGTGCCAGCGGTTTTGTCTAACTAATTAGTGTTGGGACTCAAAGGTGACTTTCCGAAAAGTTATCGCATAATCCTATTAGGAATTTGTCTAAAATTATACATTTATAACTGGAGGGCGGCAAAGTAGCAATTGTAGGTTCATTAAAATGAGAAGAGAGGTTTGTATGGCGGTAACGAGGGCGAGACCAGCTGCGTTCATTGTGAACCCCGGTTCGTTGGCCAACTGTACTAATTAGTGGCTTGTTTATTTGATGACAGTTCAGTTACAAGTTAAACTATAGTAGACTAGAAATTAAATTTTAAGTCAAATATACCAGCACCCCATAAAATGTCTTTTCTCTTATATAGCACATCAAGCATGGAAACTAATTATATTACGTCACTAATTAGCATTTGTATACCTCTTTACCGCATACTTTCTTTTGAAGAAGGAATAAGGTGCCTCAATGTAGGCACTGTATGTAGTGTGCGTTCTAGATTTGACAAGTATTTCAGATGGGCTTATAATACATAATCAAGTACTTTTTCTGGGTTTTGACTAATTAATATAACATGGGACATCTATATAAACTCGCAGTTCGCCGTACAACATTGTACTATGTACGAGTAATAAGTTATTTTTATAACGCATGATAAACATTTTTGAAGATATAAATTGTTGATGGTATAATTATTATGTTGTTTTAACGAACTGGCCTGCGATGTTGTCTTACATAGTATATTTTCAATAATCTCTTTTGGGCATGATGACGTCGCCTAATCTATTTGAAACCTCAACGGTCAGATCATTTATTAGAAAGAACCAACGTATTTTAGCAAAGTACACCATCCATAGTTCATCAACATAATGAGTCGTGTACATTAATTAACATATCGGTCGCAAAGTAAACAGGCGATGCGGTCAGAAACTTGTGACGTGGCAGGTAAGGGCACCGGTCGCCACCGCCGGCCGAGGGTAATGCATAATTAAGGTAAATTCACCAACTTGCTAATTCAATAGCTGTTTGTTCCGGCGCCCATAGTTGAAGGCTGCCCCAAGTAAAGGTGTTTGTTCTACTAAATTGATATTGTCTTTAAGTTTTGATTAGGTTTTCATGATGGAGATTTCCTTTGACGAAGAACAAGTTTGTACAAAGCGTTGTTGAGTTATTTAAGCAGGTAGAGCTCCTTGAGGCGAGGTCCTCCGAGGAAGCACTGGAAGTACTATAACAGTAAGTAGATATATTCAGTTTTTATTTTATTATTACTACCATCGTTATTCTTTAAAGGGCCTGTTTCACAGCTAACTGATAAGTTCCCGTTAAATTAGCTGGAAGATAACTTCATACAAATTTTGTTATATTTTGAATTTATCGGCAGTTAGTGACTATTCAGTTTTTACAGCTTTTTATTGCCATCAAACTACATCAACTCTTATTTAGACAACGCTACACACAACTTTTCTACTTTCTACATTTTTTTTCTAGCTCTTTCTAATTTTGATCTATGACAACTTATTTTTTTGTTTTAAAAAACGTAAATTTTCAAAATAAGAACTATACTTAATCCCTCGCCGCAAAACCGTTTGAATTTCGAATTTAGCAATTTGCATTCAACCGGCAAGGCTTACACGCTATCAATATGGCTGCCGATCACAACTAATTCATTCACATAAAATTCTGTTTGATAGCAGAAGCAATTTGTGTGGACCGGTCTAAACCTAACATACAAAAAAAACTAAATGGTTTATTGGGAAATTTTAATCTCGTACTGTGTGACGTCGTGTGTGCTAGATACGGTATTATTATTATTATTGCATGTTTAAGATCTATCTAGGTAATGATTAAAATTAAGTTGGATTTTGGTATTAGTATTTTCAAATAAATAAGTTTTTAATTTCGAATTACTTATGTTACTGTCTGCCTACCTACGTACTGTCAGTGGGAAATAGAATTCTTTTACACAGACAGGCCTTGGTATTCCACTGCCCGCGTTTCCTGTATATATTTCCTCTTTGATTCCCTATCATTATCTGTTTATCATTCTCTTTGTGCCTAGTGACGATCTCGTGTTGCTGTACTAGCGTCAATTTCTCAGTATATTTTTTCAGCATCACACAAACCTTTGTTGTAATTGTATGTGCAGGGTATATGGTGATTGACAGGCTGTTAACGAAACTAACAGGATGCTGTGAATAGCATTGAAGGTACGGAGAGTTATTACGCGCAGGACAGGATTGGACTGTCTAGTGCAGAGAATTCTTAAGAGATTAAACACAGTTCAGTGTACCGTCTACATCCGTCAGTAATACCAGAAAATGTTAAGGCCATTAAAAATGTTTTAGA
Source organism: Acronicta psi (assembly GCA_946251955.1). NCBI lineage: Eukaryota > Metazoa > Arthropoda > Insecta > Lepidoptera > Noctuidae > Acronicta > Acronicta psi. Next base: position 11,930,698 of record OX276489.1, on the reverse strand, counting down.
AAGTGTTACTTACCTATTTACATTCTTATATAGTTTTTAAATAATAATATGGCCTCTTTATGACGTACAAGGCAATACTAAAGCTTTTATTGATAATCACGGAAGAATAAGAACACAAGATATTAATAACTTACTAAACTTTACCTAAACTGTCGAATTAAGCAACGAAAGTGTAAACAGAAACAAACTGGTACAAATATGCGATTTAATTCCCCATCAAACAGTCTAATACAATCCCCGGAATGTTCTTCAATCCCCATTGCATTGCCCGCAACATTCTTTCCCAAATAACTTTGAGAGCACCCTTTCTTGTTGAATTTATAACCCCTAGTAGACAAGTTCGCAACTTAAAGTGAATCGAATTACGGCGGATGTTAAATCGAGTGCACGCCGCATACTAAACGACATTGTTGTTTTATGATGGTCTGTTTCTTTGTTTATATATATTATATACTAAATCGCTCCCGATGTCAAGTAGACCGTTGCTTGACTTGTGTACTTAAATGCGAAAGATGTTTTTAAGTGGGTTACAGAACATGAACAGATGTCACTGACTGATGCAACATTTATTTGGCTCATTTAGCAGAATTTGAAATTTTTCCGAATTCTCCTGGCATTAATTTATTAAATTCATTAGTATCACACTGGCTCCTCACTACTAAGAGATACTGCTGCATCGATGAACAAAATTCCTGATGAAATTAATGTGCCTGAAATTAAACAGCTATTTATATCTAATTTATACCACTACTAGCCGCCGCATATTGGAACTCGGTAATCAATAATAAACTTTATTTTTACGTGAATCGAGATGGAGACTAGCTGACAAGGAAGGTGACTGACGATTATTTTCTCTGTAGTTAAGCCAAACCCCGGGATACGTGACCACTCAACGGCTATCCGGAGCAGTTCATGATTACTCTCCACTACCGCTACCCTGAGGACGTTCAACTAAACCAATTTCAATGCCGTGATTTCTTCTTCAATGTAGAATTACATTTAAGACAATGTGTACAGGACCTTTGTCCAAAAAAGCTAGCTGATATTAAATCGAGCAAGAAATCGCCAATAACACGTACAAAGGATCCCTTGCGTAAACTTAGGAGATTATATTTTTATTTGACTTTGCTCAGCCTTTGTGTGCCAGCAGGATGGGCCAACGTAACGACATTACACGAGGTTCTTTGAGATATTTACAACACGAACTGCGTGTAAAGTGTAGTGCCATGAATTATTCAGGACATAGTATTGTTGAGTACAGTGCAAACAGCCTAGCTCTAAGGAAGTCTTGGTTTAGTGCATAGTCCTTAAACCTTGAGCTAGATAACTTGTCACAACGGCTCATGCTATTACTTTAACTAGAGTCGAGTCACGTCATCATGATAATGTCACGTCACTAGAATGGCTGATGGATCAGCAGTAACTGTATCCTGGGAGCTGTCAACACCATGGATCGTATTACTCGCATGTGGCCACCTTAAGATCTCAGTTGTTAAGCGTCATATACCCAGAACTAATTTACTGACTACGTCATTACCCTTCTATAGGAACGCAAGGAAGGTATCCATCAGGTGGCTAGTCTGTTCGTTTCACCTCTAAACCAATAAAAATTTAACACACTTCTGTTTGTAATAAAGCCGAGACGAATGCCTACCAGCTTAGTCTGCCCGTAACCATGGACGTTGTAAAGGGTCCGAAACGTCGGGATTTAAATTATAATACAACGCGATAAAATCCGTAAAAAGTACTTTTATTTTTATACACTTCTGTGGCACCAAATATTCGGTCACAAGCTAAGTACTAAGACGATTAATTCGACGAAGACAAGCATCGTGAAGAAAACCTCACACTTGGAATATTTTTAAAACGATGTGTTTATTCTGCCAACTTGCATGGCCAGCGTGGTTGATTAACTTAAACCCTCTCATGCCGAGAGGAGACCCATAGGACAGTAAATGGGTTGATGATACAGAGAACATAATATGGCACAGGATGCTTTCCGTGCGCAATGCCGCGCTAATACGCGTATAATAAAATTATGTAAATGATAATGATCAATTATTCCGTTGCACTACACGCTGGGAGCTGTGGTCACATGCCACAATCCTATCTGAACATAAGCGGTGGATACCTTATTACTTATGTAAAATACCTTTCAGACGGATCAAATGTTTCCGCGTAGGTGGAGTGAGATGTATCTGGTAACACAAGGGTTATTATAGCATTTACAAAAACATGTCGCATGCAATTTGTAAAAAGTTCATTACGTGTGGAAATAAAACCTACTAAGTACCCATATGATGGATGAACGGAGGTTGACTAAACAAGTATATATGGCGAGTACGAATGGAAGAGTTGGAAGGGGCCGACCTCGGCGAACGTATCACAACCAGATTGCGGACGTTCTCAAAAAAGGCAAGGTTAAGAGCACCCTAAACCGACGAGCATGCATGGAGAGGTTAATGAACATAGACGAAGCGAAAGTGGTGTGCCAGGATCGTAGCAAGTGGAAATCTATAGTCTCTGCCTACCCCTATGGGAAACAGGCGTGAAGCTATGTATGTATGTAAGTACCCATAGGATAATTATCATGGTCAGTCAGGTTTGTAACGGACCATTACTATTTATTAGTTATTATAAATAACGATGCCTATGGTTATATAAGTTGGCTCCTTTTTCAGCACTTAGATGAATGAAGCTAAGGTGTATGTGATGTGGGGATATGCCAAAGATTTCAGCCCGTTTCATTAAAAGGACCCAATTTTGCTCCATACAGATACTAAGATCGGAGTTGTCGGTTAATGACAATAGTCCCGTCTATTAGGTACTTAGGAACTGAATATTCCGGCGAATTTAGGCGTGTTGGTATGTTATAATATGTAGATTACATGTCGAGATCCACCATAAAACCATTTTCCACTAACACAATAGGTACACTAATAACAAACAAAAACACAACATCATCTAAATTAATAGTGTTGCCTTAATTGGCGTGTATTGTTTCACCCTTGTCAATGTAGCAACCCTAATATAACTCCTGCTCAAGGTGTAAATACCATGTAAAACCGGCAGAAGGTCCAACATATAAAACGTGAGTATTTCAAGCATGGGTACTTGGAATATGCACATAACTACAGTTAATGGAGCTTATCTGACTGTAAGATTACAGAGTCAGTCAGTCAGTCGTTACAACTAACAGTCAATCAGCCAAGAAACCTTTAACATCTTTTATCTGAAATATTAAGAGAGCCACATCAATTTATCGCTTGGAGCAGCCCGCCTGGGGAAGTAACTCCACCTTACAGAAAACTGCAGCCAAACAACACACTTTATTGTGTGTTGTGTTCCTACAGTGAGTAAGGTTGCCAGAGCAACTTTCTAAGGATGCGCTGCGCTGGCAGCAAGACGAACATCTTAAACTGTCGGCGCAGTGAATCCTCCTTAAAACTCTAAGGTTTTTGCAGGGTCGGCAACGCGTGAGTGACGCTTCGGTGTTGTAAACGTTTATAGGCTACGGTAACCATCTACCATCAAACGGGCCGCATGCTTGTTTGCCACCCTTGTGGTATAAAAAACCACGGAATAGACGCGTGAAGGCATGTAAACGTACAGAATTTTTTCTAGTGTGTTTGTTAGAAGTTGTATTTCTGTAGCATACATCTTATATGTGTTGTGTTACAAGGGGCTAATAATAACGGGCTTAATCGCCTAATATCGTTTTATGTTAGGGATTGAGATGGGTCCGTTGAGTCTTAGTGTCTTGAAGGCGACACGACGGCCAACGGGGCTGTTTTGTTACTACCGTGAATGGGGCCGGACTGCACGCTCATTCATGAGTACTGCTGACTACACGCTACACACGTGGAACGGATTTGTTTGAGCATTTTTTGAGATAACCGCCTCATTATTCTAATGTTCACAAGCGTGACTCATGAGCGTCCTGGATTGAATTACCAAGTCAAAAAAGTGTTTTTGGATTTCTATGAGATTCTCAGTAGCAGCAGTTTGGGTTATGTCAGGTTTATGGCAATAGGTTCGCCACCTATTACAATGGGTCTGGCAGGTACATAACTATGAAATTAATGTAATTTCCGTGGCAATGGCATAGCAGCGAATGTTTAAATAATATTAAATGGTAATGCTTAAATGCTATCCGCCAAATGTTTTGCAAGCATATTCACAAATACGGTCGCAGCACAAAATATGTACTTACATAAATTAGCTGAATACTTTTTTACTCGCAAAATATTGTTAAACAATCGACTACGAACAAAACAATAAGCTATTTACAGTTGGCTTACAACAACTCTAAAATAGCTGACAAATTCAATATTATTAAATAGTTCATTTGAAAAATTTGAAGTGCCCATAATTTCGGAGCAGTAAAAAATAAATATTTCGCAATAAATATCGAAGTTTCCAGACGCATTGACAGCCCGTCATTATTATGTCGCTTATTTCACGCACACATAAAATTAAGAAATCTTATTGGCGCACTTATACAGAAAAATACCGTAATTACACGATTAGAAACAGCTAGGGTTGGCACTTTTGTGAAACTTTGTCAAGTTTGTGTAACTAGTTGGAAATGTTTCCAATTTCTATTATTAGTTTGACTGCGAGAGTTTCTAGTGTAATATTGTAATGAGTTTGCCATTCCCGTCCCGTTAGGGAACTTAGTTTTCAGTAGTGATTTACATTTAGAAATTACAAGTTCAATTAAATCTGCTGCTAGGTGTTGTTTTAGTGTCGCTTATGAAATCACTAAGCATAACAGCCATGTAAATTGTTGAGAGAACATACAGAGCTTACAGATGTATTGTATAAATACTCTCACGTTTGTAGGAAATATTTTGTTCTAGAATAAACGGCTGATCGCTGGCAACTGCTGACCTTTTTGCGTCTTAAGACATATCAAGGTCATCTGTAATTATTATGTTATTGATCCCTATGCTTTATAATAAAGGTATTATAATTAATGCTGCTACGTTAGTGTAGTGAACAATTTTTATTAGACGGTAGTTTGTGGGAAGTAGTAAGCATTCGAGGATGATTACTGGAGAAATATTTTTAAATACCTATGAGTCAAAGAAGTTACCCCCTTCAGATGGCCCAGGTAATGTAGTTTAGTAATAACATACAAAGTACAATAAATAACCCGAAGAAATTATCCCTAACAAAGAATGTGTTGTTTGAAGACAAAACCATATTATAAAGCGCGCCCACACACAGACGCACACACACACACACACACACACACACACACACACACACACACACAAACACACACACACACACGCACAAAACACACAAAAGTGCACACTTCGCGCACAGTTTTTCAATAACAATATCTTCTTTTTATATTATTTTACTTTATCTACCTACCTGTAACATCTGTATCCTATCATTACTTGAATCATGTAATTAGGGAAGGAACTGTTTCCTGAGATACAGGCTATCGGCCTAGTTCAGGAGACAGGGCTTCTATGTATTTGTGACTTTAATGGATTACAATAAAGAATTATTATTATTATTATTATTAATGGTTGATATATTATGTAAACAAGTGTAATAGTAATTAGCAGTGGAGTGTCGGGCTCAAATCCGTGCAGCGGCTGGCGCACCGAGCGATGTGACAATTAGTCGTGACACACGGGGACCTGTTGTGGAGGGAGACGCTGCAGCTTCTGATGAGGCTGGAGAACAATTACGAATTTAACGTATCAGCTCGTAATGTCAACTGGTGTTTCTTGTGAAGACGTTAATTTGCGAAGGTTCGATACTAGGTATATTGTTCAAGGTATTCTTTAATTAGGATTAAAGTACTGTGTGTGTATTTTTACTCCAGGTAAAAAATACACAACACTGTTCCAACGTGCTGCTAATTCTTTTAAAACTCGTACAATAAAGACGTCGTGTAACAAAACTAAAAAGGTTTTGTTCGTTCTAACTTCCATCGTAATGTAACACAATAATTGTATTATGAGAGAACTTTTAAGAACACAATATCGCTTTAAGAAACCTAAATTTGGTACCGCGAAACTTTTGTATTTGGAAATGGAACGGCGTTTTTTTATAAGCCCATTCTTATTTATTAAGTCCTTAGGTATTTACGAAATAAAAGGGAATATAGGCTCTAGGGGGCGAGCCTATTCCTCTACGTGGGATCTAAACATACTGGAGGCGTACAGCAGTACACTCTTGCCTAACCCTAGAAGATATTATTTTACGTTTCCTAAAAAAACGAGTAAGTATAATATGTATTTAAGTATTTTATCTATTGTGCAGAAGCCACAGTATAACTGCTTAGTTTGGGACTAGGTGGTGCTAGTTATAAATAAAGAAACGCATATTTCCAATAGATTTGAGGCAAGTGCTGAGTGTTTTCTATTAGCCGAGAATAGTAGGCGTGTCGCATGATTCTTTTGTTTTAAAATTAACAAAGTATTATACTTTTAGTTTTGTATTGTTCATGTTTTCTAATCATAAAATAAATACATTACATGTAAAGTACTGGGATATTAAAGAATATTGAATATGACACTGAAATATGATATATCACATCTTTAATTTAGCCGATGTATTTCTACGCCGACGACGCTAAACTTTTATATTATAAATGCCTGAGATTGACAAGCAAAGATCAAAGTCATTTTGGATTAAGAATTTCATTACTTAATAGTGTCATGTAGACTCAAAAGAATCTTGTAGAAAACAAACTACACTAAAGATTTTTAAATTACAAACGCTACAAGATCTTTGAGAGTGACGTCTCAAGTTATTAGTATTAGTATGAAGACTGATCGTATTTCTCATACGGAGCTTACACGGTGCGACGTCGGAAACGGATCGCTTGCTAAGCCGGACGCGCGTAATGGAGCTAGCAGCGGCGGAGCTGCCTCTACGAGGGCACTCTAGTCTAGCGTTAGCACTTACTGACGTCATTGTAGTAAACGACAGGTCTCTCATTTTTATACGGATAAAGAAAACAGCCTCAAGCCGTGAAGAGTGGAAGGAGGGACCAACCGGGCTGATAATAAAGAAAACAGAAATGAATAATATAACAAAGACACATGCTCGGGTCCAACTTAATTCTAACCATGCAGTTGAATGGTATTCTACTAATGAGTATTGTACACGAAGCCGTATCCCAGTTTGTGCGTACTCCTGATATCCTAAAAATGTCCTGAATGATTGTCAGGCTTTTTGAACCTTTCAGCAGCTATGCTTGTGGCATCTAGACCATAGAGCATTATCAGTCACCAAAACTTATCATTTAAAATCATAACACAATAAGCACATGATGATGAAATGATTCATCTAGTTTATACGCAACACTATTCCTCCACTGGTCACTATCTCACGGGTCTCCGCTCAGAGAGAGATTAAGCTACCGCTAATCTTATGAGGGCTGCCAGACTTATTTTTATGCCGTTGTGAAAATTTCTTAGACATGCAGGTCTCCCCACGATAATTTGAGATTCCATAAATTCATTAATTCATAAGGTATTCGTTGCTTCTACACTATTCACTGAACAGCAATACAAATTTCCGTCTAAATCTAAGGGGCAGCATTAATCTTATTTGCTCAACTTATTTACTTGCACAAAATTGAAGTGGTCGAGCGAGATGAATTGGTTATTAAGCCGTCTTCGCCACGACACGGCGCGGCGCGGGGTGGTATCGACCCCGCCCATTGAATGGGGTCCACAATTACCGGAGCAAAGGCTGATTGATTGAACCCCGTAAGAGTGATGGCGTGGGGTGTACCTATGGTCCTGTCTATAGGGTTATTTGATTGACTGGAGTTGTGAAAGGAATTGCCCAGATAATGGTTGTTATGTGGTTGTGAAGGACGAGATTATTAATATACGAGATTATCGTTAGTGATTTCGAAAATAAGAAAAAGTCGGTTCTTTCGTGCTTTTGTACAATACTGGGATATTTATTAGTTTGTTAAGATACTTTGATACTTCATATTCACTCATTTTTGTGTCTGTATAATCCTAAGGAATACAAGTGTGATGGTACGTATAATACTTAATCTTGTCTTTATAAAAATATGTCAGCGGCGTTTTTAAGAATAAAATGTAATGTCTTTTCAAGTAATATCTTCCCAGCAACTGAATCAGTGTTTCTTAAATTATGGGTCCTAACTACTAACAAGAACTGCTACAAACAATGTCTTCATTAAAAACTCCAAATCTCGGACTAATAAGGTCGTTTCTAATCTTACTTCAGCAATCGCCAAGGGCTGTGGTTATCTTGAGAACCCGGTTTTCTTGGTACTAGACCTAATCAGAGTACTGTAATGATTTACCTACACCTGCAAGAAATGTTCCCATTAATAGGAATTGCTTTGTACCACCAGGAATTATATCACCGTACACGCTATTATGTCAAAGTCCAGGTGTCAAGCAATATAGTTACCAAAGGATTTCCCGGTGATTGGATTGACTAAGTCAAATACCAATTGCTTTTTGAAACACCAGACGTTTGTAGTCAGAGTCAAAGCATCCCATAACACAAGGAACGGCTAAACTTGAATACAGTGTTAGAATATGAACTTTCATCACAAGAAGTGAGCCCGAAAGTTGAAGCCATTCACACTCCACAAAAGTCGTTATAATTCGCCTATAAGCTTGAAACTTAAACGATAACTTTGACGTCTATTATCCAACGAGCGCAGATGTTAGCCGATAGAATGAAACCTATAGCCGTCTCGCCCCGCCCCGCCTCCGCCCCGCCGCGAACACAACACGAAACAAAGATTTATTGTTTGGCGAAATAATTTGTTATTCAAAATGGCATTACTGAAATCTAAAGGGTCGTAGAAAAACAAAACGGGGTGTTAGTACTACCTAAGTAAATAATACTAAAAAGGTCCACTTGTAACAGTGTTTACTTCATACATATTTACGTCACATTCATCTCCATTTGTCAAAATGAAAAGAAGAGGTGTGAATACTGATTTCGTTTCATTCAAAAATAATACTTAGAATATACCACACCGTCTCGCTTGTGTTCCCCAAAGCATTAGGCACAGGTGCACTAATGAACATCCGCAATTTTCCGTCAAAATATAAGTAAACGGGGGCGAGCTTATTGCGGTTAATCGGGCACAAATCGAAACTCCGAGCTGCTACTGAGAATTCCATTGTAATACTTTTTTAACAACTTTAATTTATCATGCAAAATTCGCTAGTGCTTGTAAAATTTGTGTATGAAACACTTCCATGATTCATGCCTTCTGAATTCTTATTTACTTTGGTTGTATGCTAATGACTGGTCGAGCTCAGCATGGTTCTAGGGTTGGCACCGCCGACAGCTTCAACAAGAAAACTGACGTCAGGCGGCGGCGCGGTCCGCCCCAACTCTGGACGAATTGAATAAATAATTCATGAGGAACGGCTAAGATTTCCGGGCGCTAGGGTTGCCATTAATGCTCGAGGATTTAACTTCTTTATTTGAAAAGCTTTTGCACCCCAGACATTTAAAATGAGGTTTAAACTGTTAAGTTAAAAGGTATAAAGTGGCGTAGATTGTAATTTGCTGTGTTTAAATACGTGGCGAGGGTATTTAAAGGTTTGCGCTTGGTTTAAATGTTTACTTAAAACATTTTGATCTAAATCTGTGTAACTTTTAGCGGTCAAAAAGGGTTTTACTGAATTAAATAAAGTGGTAAAAGTACAAGATATAATAAAAACAAAAGAAAGGTTTTATTCACTTTGCGATTCTGAATGGATGTTTAGTTCCCATGTAATAGGGCATGAGCCTATTACCATTAACCGGGCACAACTCCTATCTCCTTCTACTACTATTGAGTTTTTTTTAGATAAAACGAGTAGTAATACTATGCTCAACCTGGGACTCAACCCCAGGAGGTCGAAAGTTGCTGTCGCGCTTAGGACAACTAGGCTACGGAGGCAGTTCCTATACGTTATACTTTCCTGAAAAAAAAACTCTTATTCTTTGTCTGAAGTATCAATCAACAAACAACAAAGTGGGGAACATATCAACAACTTTGTAATAACTACGGATAGCCGAAGACAAATTAATTGTATTCTGTACAGGATTTGCGTACTTAAGCTCGGAAAAGGACTCCCGACTGTGAACTTTAGTATAAGAACGTTTTGATTTGTTAAACATGAGTAATGCAAAGTAATTTGTAAGAGGAAATTAAGGGTTCTAAACTTACTTGTTTACAAAATACCTATCACTAGAATATGTCTCCTTACGTCTTATTTATGTCTCCAATGCTGAGACTAAGTTTTCTGAGCGACTGGGCGGTGAGCCCATTCATGGCATTCATCACTCTGACCTAGTGCGGAAAAATGCATTTAAGTTTTTTTATGTCAAAGGGGTCAAGCATGTTAGTCACCTGGTGCCCTCAGCCTAGAAACACAGATGTGTGTGGGTTGTATTTTTTTTCAACGTTTTAAACACCAACCAAACCTGATTTGCTTATAGTCGTTAAGATTATGTAACGTCTATAAACACGCGAGCTGCCAAAATGGACTGTAATACATAAGTCTATCATACCGTGTTGAAAATATTAGCGAGTCAGCATTTTCGTCCGAAACTAACTGCCCCAGGGTGCGCGAGATGATCGGTTACTTATATATCACTCAGTATCAGTCCGAAGTTTCTTGGATAGTATCATCATAAGCCCATTTTCTGTCCTACTGCTGGGCAGAGGCTTCCTCTTAGTATTAGAGGACTATAGTCCACCACGCGGCCTAGTGAGGTTGGTTACATTCTCCTATATACGGACACTATTTATAAAAAATATATATTGTTTCTTTGTAATCACGTTATCGTAAAAGGCGCTAGCGATTGTGATTAAATTTAGAGTAGCGGTTGATGAAGAAATTGATCTATCTAAGTCTAATTTGTAGGCTGAATTTTTGGGTTTCAAACTAAGAACAATCGTAATAGAATTCATCTAGTTAGGTGATCTACATCCATCTAAAGCAGAGCTCGGTCTCCCAGCTGCTTATATTCAAAAGCTTGTAACATTGCGGCGATCTTTTTTTTGATCTTAACATAATCTTAGCTTCGTGCTCTCATTTTCTTGCCGAGTCGCCAGTAATTTATCTTCTTTCTAACGTTATACGCTGTGAAGTGAAATATTTCTTTCTTCATTACATGAAATTAGGAAGACACACTATATTTAAATGGTTGTGATAAAGTGCAGAGATCTTCGTTCATTTTATTTTCGGCATAGAATGTTATCATTCGTAAGCTTACGTCGATTTCACGTAACTACCAGTCCTGTAGTTTTCCTGTTGTTTGTACATTATGTTGATGCAGCGTTAGCGTTAGTATTAAATGATACAAAATATTGATAAATGTCCAAAGACGACACTTTTTGATCATACCATAACATACCATACCATCACGCCTGTAAACCTCGAAAGGTTAGACAAAGTTGCCGGTATACAAACATCGCATGTACCTAATAGGAGCTAGTCTTCTTTTATTATAACCGGACACAATTCTAAACAACACGCTGTACCAACAAATAGAAATGGTTTTATTAATCGTAATTTCAAATAAGCACTTAAATATATATCACTTAGTTAGTTAGACTTTAAGCCCTCAAAATATCAAACAGTTAAAGGCTATAATTATGTACTAGGGCAGCATCACAACAGAACAGCAACGACAGAAGCCTTGTATCATTGTCAACACTAGTCTCTCTAAAATTGCAACTACTTTACATGGTATTCTGTAACTAAGTGTAGTTGATGACAGGCTCGTGTTGTACTAGGGCTAACTACAGTACGACAGCGTCGTGGATAGATGCGGTTCTGTAATGAGTGACTTCCTACGTTTATTACTTGTTCTACCGAATGCAGGGAAATTAAGAACGACGGTTGTTACACCGAAGTGAAAGTTGATGCATAGTTAACTAACAAAAAACTATAACGGGAACATATCACGGATAAACACCCAGAGCCATAAGATATTTTGGAATTGATATCACGATCCCTTACGCAGAAAGACAAACTCAGCCACTGCCCTCATTAACGTTACTACTGGCGTAGTAGATGGTTTTGGGAAACATACCGTTATAGAAATTACCAATAACATAACCTAACCTAAATTAAAAATTTAGAAAACCCCCGACACGAAATGTAATTTGCCATTTTGTGGTGGCAGCCATCTTGGATTTGAAATGTATCATAGTGTATAGTATTCTCCTAGTTAAGACCTTTCATTTGATACCCATATTGAGGGAGTTGTGAAAAAATATGTTCATTGCTATTTTGTAGCGGCGGCCATCTTGGATCGATTTTCATCAAACATAGCTAAGAACACTCCCGACTAATTCACCTTTCAAATAAAAAAAACAAAATCAAAATCGGTTCATCCGTTCCAGAGCTACGACGCCACACACACACACACACACACACATACACACACAGATACGTCAAACTTATAACACTCGTCGTTTTTGCGTCGTGGGTTAAAAATAAAGTTTCATAGATACTACAGAATAACAATGAAGACTCAATATTAAAAAAAAAAATTGCAAGTTACGCTACGGTGTGTGCTGCGGCCAATACTAGCTCGCTGATAATTGGAGTCGTTAATTTTAATTTTTAGGACCCTCTGTAAGCGGTTCTGTAGGGGAGTGTAAGTAGTATTTGCACAAGAGAACGTAATCGTTGTTTAATTTGCAAGCCTTCTGCTACAAAGCCAATACTGGAGAGTCTTAATTACTGTTTCTACAATGCTTGGGAGTACAGGCTTCATTTCGTTTCATTATATTCTAAATGGACGTTTTACAGTTGCTAGAATAAATTAAACTTACTCTTAGTACTTACTTACATAACTAATTAAAATTATTTTATTATTAAACCACAAAAACTCAAAGGTATTAATTACCTTTACGTTGATCAACTGTTAGTTGCGTCACTAGTGTATTTATGAGGGTGCCTCCTTTACTTTACTTTATCGAGGTATAATAATTGAGTTCAACTAAGGGTCGCCCAGTAATTGTGATAACCGTTTGGTTGGCGGTCACCCAACGATAATCACTGCGTTAACCGCGCCTTGGTGGGGCGAATCGCGGGGCCCAATAAAGCGGCACACGCACAATGCGATTTGTGAAGATAGTAAACAAGAGCTAAGTTACAAGTTACACAGAAGCAACTAATGGGCACCTACCCAAGTCCAGAGGACTTATTGAGTATGTCAATTTAGAATTTGACGTTTCAAAAAACGTCAAAATCTAGATTGACAGACTCAATGCCCGTAATATTGGTCTATTTGTAAGGAAAACATTGAAGTTTTATACAATTTCAAATATTAATCAGTTCCTAAGAAAGTTTAGATTTTAAATCAATGTGACTAAAGACTAAGTTTGAATTGGTGTTTATTTTAGGAGAAAATTTGTAAGTAATGGCTTTAGCCAAAGCCAATTGCTGTTATAATTCTTAATGAGATGATTTGTTTTTATTGTGGGTTAATGGACGACAAAATAATTGGCCGTTACGCACGAACGCAGTCCTGAATATAGCATCGCATGAAATAGATTAACTAAATGGCTTTCCAATAAAAAAAATTAAAAACACTAGGTATATAAAAAATGTTGTATTATCTAGAATTGTGATGGTGAACCAAGGGCACCCGTGCCATCGTTGACACGCGACAAAATATTTTGGGCACAAATTAGGTACATGATTTTCTTTCCTTAATTAGTACGTCACGGTCACGTCAAAAAATAGTAGTTTGCCATCCCTAGTCTAGAAGAACTGCTAAGTGCACAGGAAGCCTTATACAAGGAAATTAGTTTAATGAACACGCAACGGGTTAACGACGTAAACATGCATTAAGTATAAGGTACAACGTATAAAGTATAAATGTGCTTGTGTGTAATGGAGCTGTCGACTAATATGATAGTGATGTGCGCTAATGGACTTGTTTGTTGGCTAATGTTTAGTGTTGTAGTGTTGTAACGATGACTACTAATCAATTTATTATTTTATCGTGTTACGGAAATTGGTAAATAGATTAACCCACTTATGGCGCTGTGTCTTCTTATACATTTATTAAACTTAAGACCATGAATATTTTTTTTTAATCATGATTAACCTCTTGAATTTAACAAAAGAAAGTTTATCTGCTTTGACTACCATTTGTAATACGACTTTTACTTTACTAAAAGTATTTTTTAATACAAAAAGAGTACCGACAAAAACATCACCAGAACAGTGTATGCCTATAGAAACCTCCTTAAAACACAACATGATTAAATGTGATTTTCACGCGGCCTGTAGCAGCACTTACCACTACTGGACAAGCTAACTGCGTTACCATGGTAACGACCAGTCAAAGGGTAATCACGTTACCCGGCCGGAACCCGTCCGGCGGCCGACTCCGACACGGAAATTCATTTATGAAAAATATATCGCATTTCACATGCATACATTTTTAAACGTTGAATATTAATTTCAGTGCCAGAATACAATGCACTTATTATTACTAATTCATGAAAGCATTCTGTAAAGGACTGTACAGTTTTTATGAATAATTTAACGTAGATATGTTTTATAGTGGCGAATTTATTATCAATCAGTGTAACTCTTACTATCAGCTGTAGCGTTTGTTCCTATGTATTTATGATATGATAGGTATTTCTATAGAATTATCAGCTTGAAGCTTATAGTTTGAATATTTGTTTTGTTAACTGGGAATAAGCAGTATCTTTGCATAGCTCTTCGAGGAATATAATTGTGGCTACAGACCATTCTCTGATCGTGCAGTGGATATCTTTTCTACCGTCCTGAGGCCGCAGATTCAAAGAAGCTAGAGACTTACCGCCTGGCAATATTAAGTCCCATTTTAGTCTATTTTCCCTAAACATTCTGCACAATTTAGTATCCAATACTGTTTTAGCAGTATGTACACAGAGACAGTGATGTAGCACATATTTCTATTAACTTTTCGTCGGAGCTCATATATCAGCGTGATCTATGCAACTGTGCAATCTATTGCACAATTGTTTAGAGATGTATTGCCCTGGCGGGATACATTGTTTTCAATGAATGAACAAATGCAAGCCAGCATTTTGCATCAGCGATTCAGTGGACAGATAATGCTCATCCAACCCACATTGCGTATATTGTTGTTAATCTCTCCAACTAAGTTAAATCATGCTAGTTTTCTGATAATATTAATCTTTACATAATAATGTATACTCAATTATGTAATCAGGGAATACAAAAAAACAGTAAGTACAAGGATACTTGTGTACTTCCCGTGTAAATAAGGAATTATTCTATTCTTCATAGTCCTCATTGGACTACCAAATTAGCCTAGTGGTCATAAACACCACTGCTAATAGAAGTCCTGGGTTCGATTCCTGGGTTGTGCAGTGTTACTGGGTTTTTCTGTGAAGTTCCCACTAGCAGCTCGAGGTGTGCATTAGTGTGCCTCTGCCCGACTCTTCGGGGAGTGCAGGCATGATGGTATGCTATGTAACTACTCTATTAAAATCCGAAACGTTTCAAATATAAAAGACTGTCAGGAAAGAGATACTGGTGCTCATTTCTATATTAAAATTTCAAAAACTAAATCTTATTTTGTTTTACGTAGTCCTCATAATTTATGGTACAAAACGGTGCCAAAATTCAGCGCTAGTTCCAACATTAGCATAGACATGTAAATGTATGAAAATGTACCCAGGTAGTACTTGTAATGGACATAATTTGCTTCTTTAGCGCAAAAGTGTTGAATGGATTTTTGTTAAAAAGCCATGCTAGATTTTTTTTGAGAAATACCTATGTACGAATACATTTAATTCCAGTTTAAATATCCACTGCGATAAGTATTTTGGTTGAAATCAGTTTATAATTTTGATTGTGCAGTGATAGGTACGTGTTTCTATGTGTGCGTTTGTGTGAACGTGTACGTGTGTGTGTAATTGTGTATACACACGATTGTATGCGCTGCCATTTGCCGGTTGTTACTTATGTACAGTTACAGTTTGCCAGTATGTCTTGCTCCCATGTACCAGAGAGCAAGCCTATTGCCATTATCTATGCACAAATCAAATCTCCGAGCTGTTGTTAATGAGAATTTTAGAAATCCTAATAATAACACTGTGGGGCCTGGAAATGTAACACAAGACTAGCTAACGTAGCAGTTACGCTACGAGTGTTTTTAAATCACGAACACATGCTAATTTGGTCCTAATCGCTGAGCGTTAAAGGTACTTTTACATCGTTATATCTCTCACACTTTAGGCATCGGTAATCGACGTGGCTTTATGTAGATACATTCAAAGGTATACAGGAGACATTGACTCCACGGAACACGTTTAATACACAAAGGTGAACAGGAACCCATCAGTTACCCGTACGTCATCATAAACACATTTACATACAACACAATACGCGTTCAAAAGAAAAGTCTTAGGCAGCGTGTTTTATTGTTAACAATTGAGGCTTATATTCATGACACAAAGTTATATTTTTAACAACTCTTTTAGTTGAAAATGTCAGATGGCTCTCAATTTTTGTGAAAAATGCAGTTTTAGCAATGTATACTACACTACGCTTTGCTTATTGAGTCCACAATGCATACCTAAGCAACGCTGTTGCAGGTGTTAATGGGCTGTGGTGACTACTCAAATATCGTTAATATCTTAAAAAAACGTATCATCAAAGGTTTTCTTTTTGTAAAAACTGAGGGAATAATGATAGTCCTATCCTTACAAGCAGTAACGGTATAACAAGCCCCTTAAGGCTATCAAATTAATTCCAATACGTTATATTTCATTTTCCATTCTATGTATCATCATAGCTGGAGGCCTAGCCTAATATTGAGATCATGATTAAAGGTAGTTTTTTTATAAAAAGGTATCCCTGTTGATATAGAAAATACTAAGTAAGGTATTTATTATAAACGAAATAACCTCAAACATTCGTTAAAATTATATAAATAATTTAATACGTGAACAAAAGACAATTTTTTCACTAATTTCAATAAAAACGGCGGCAAGTTCTGGCAAACACCGTAAAACAAAGATTATGTAAACCAGGGTGCCCTGAACTAGCGCACCAAGTTCTACCAACTTGTAGTTTATTCAGCTTCTTGTTATTTGAAGTTATGCCAAAAATAACACCGTTGCCGGAACTCGTTTGACCCTAATTCATATAAAATGTTCACTTAACATTTTTAAATTTTCATCAAGATTCATGCAGGCACTGGGTCTCGTCTTTGAATCCAAAGTCTATGTTTAGAGCTCTGTCATTTTGAAATGGTGTGCGCATGTATATAATAAATGATTATGAAGAAAAACACTGTGACCAGACTTTGCATGCCTGAGAGATTTTCGTGTGTGTGAAGCCTGTCAACTTTTCCTAGGGCAGCGTCGTCATCGTTATAAATTCTCGCTAATCTAAGCCTTATTCCTCTCTCCTCTATTCTGCGAGGAAATCCGTGCCCAGCAGTGGGAATTAAAAGTAAAGAAGTTGATCTATATGCCGAGACTAAAATTATGGTTCTGGGAACATAAATACGAATAATCCAGAAAAATCACAATGCTCCAACATTTTAGTGCCAAACAACAAAACGCCACAGAAAATTTAAATTCATTTTGAGAAAAAGTTTAACGTAATTTCGAGGCTATTTATGGAAAATACTGCTACTTGGGGATTAAGCTAATGCGTTTTTTCGAAGTAACTGCGAACCTGCAACAGCTGTGGAGTGTTTTGGCTAGGTTCCCGGGTATTCACCTGCATTCAGAATATTATATTAGTTACCTATTTTATTCTACTATTTATTTAAACTTTGTACCTGTAGGTCCTGTTCATAGAGAATTAATATTTTGTCAATTGCATATTATCAATTTGTGGACATTGTGAAAGTCTCCTCACGATGTTGTATCTATGTAAAAGTATTTCTTAAAAACATGTAACATACCATCACGTCTGTATTAAGCCCGGTTAAGCAGATTTGTGCTAAATGTACCCGTGCCATCTAGAGCAGAAGCTGAGCGTCCACTGCGAAACTTGCCGTCCCGTTATTATTTTAATCCATAAATTATTGATCACCATACCATCGAAAAATCGTAACAGTAAGCTCGAATTTACTCGACTTTACTTTTAACTAGAGTAGCTGAAAAGTTGTCTTCACTGGTTAGAAACTATTTTAGAAACATCATTATATACGATCCACAAATACTTTACACTCCCATTATTTTGCATCCCCTAAATCATAATTATATTTTTTGAATCTTGAATAAAAAATACATTCTCCATGATGCTACTCCTTCTCACTTCACAAGATTTTCAATCGTGTAACTGGGGTGGAGTGTGTTTCATTAACATTCTCAAGGTTAGAACACCTCTCGCGCACAATAAGGGCCCTCGCGTCACGGCGCTAACGACCTCCCATTGTTTTAGACACATTGCCTTACCCGCAACCACCTCCCACCATCGTTCACCCAATAACCATCCTTATAACAACGCCATAAGAACCATTTACGAATATATATTTGGGAACACATTGATATAAAGACAAACATAATCTGTCAACATAATCTGGCGACTTTCAACCTTAGACTAACGTGCTAAAGGCGGTAAATAAGTAAACGATAGCAGCAATTACTTTACAATAATGACTTTAGTTGAGTACATTTTTAACCTTATGGAATTGTGATAAGGGTTATAAATGAAGTGCAGGGGTGGCAATTATAAAATGTAGCATTTATACGGATAGTACGGTCAGTGTGGGGTACGTGATCTCCATTCAGGAACTAGTTTCACGTCCTAGAGTATGACGAAAAGTAATATTTTGGAATTAATTTTTTTTAATCTAGATCGTAATCCTTTTCTCTCTGATCGAGTGATCTTTTATTATTGCCACTGAATATTAAAGGTCCTATGTAAGTAATTTAAACTCAATGAGTAATTTCAAAAGTAATATTGGAAATACTATGAAAATATTTTTTTGCCCACGTCGTTCACGTCTCGCAGTCGTGTTGTGTAAACAATCGCATGTCACGGTAATTTGACAAATGACCTCCCAGTAGGAAGGCGAAGCTACGACATCACACTCCTCACAGGTGAACCTTTTTTGGTTCAGTGGAGGCTAATGTACTTTTTACACAGATGATCACCCGTCGTCAGACGGCGATGTTTTACTACGGCGTAGCTGCTACGACGACTACGGTGGCTACGTCGTAGCAACAATACGCCCGAAAGAAAAACTTTCAATTGAAAGTATTTCATTTTATTTTAATTATCTAATGTACTAATAATGTGAATTGGTGTTTGCAAGCGCGGTTGCTGAGGACATTCACGAGGTTTTGGGTCAATGCCTTGGTTAGACAAAAAATATGTTTGGACAAGACTTCGAAAATTATTCCCAGTAGTAGCCAATAGTAACATTTTGAAATAAAACTACTTTTACTTTGTCCATGGTCACCTCCCATGACCATTATGAGTAGAATTATTTAAAATGAAAATTGATACAACTAAAGATCATTAATTTCAAAAGCAGTCCGTACATTAAAGCGTATAAAATCCGCCATTTTGTTTTTTTTTTATTTCATGTACCCAGTGACACTCGTGACATCAAGTCGAATATGATGAGGTGTCAATCGGTTGAGCCGTTGATTAGGTACGAGCGGACATAGGAACGGTCATACATACATACACGTCAAACAAATAACCCTCCTTCGGCATTCAGGTAAAATGAAGTTTTATTTCAATATCTTGTAACTGTCCAAAACATAATATTAGCAAACTGTGAGTGTTTACCTCTGCTTTACTTTCTAAGAACAGAAGTTACGTACAAATGTATTGACTATGAAATTTCAATTTCAATTTGACTGAAAGGAATTTCCACCCTCATTTTGAAACTGCATTAAGTCCTACATTCTTGTTCACAATACAAATGAGGGCATGATATACATAGTACACTAGAACTGATATAGTTTAAAAGCCGTTATATTCCAACCCAAAAAAAGACTACCGCGCCATCGCCAGTCCGATACACCGCTCAATCCGGAATCAATTCGACGACCATTAACCGCTTTCCAACTACACTGTGTCACAAAAAACTAGAGGAGTACCAGCACAAGTGGTACTTAGTGAATGAAGCGTGTCGACTGAGCAAACGACACGGTGGCGCCGTGCCAACGACACGGAGTCGCGAATGTCCCCTAATTGATACTAGGGGCTTTCGGCTTTTAGCGCGAACTACGTTTAATTGGTTTCTGCCGGTGACACTGGCACAAAAGGCAAGGTGTTGGGCACTTTTGATCTTTGGAAATAGAATTGGTAGTATTTCTATGGGTACTTTGTTTTAATTTTATTGACAAGTCCTTTTCAGCTGGGCGAATAATCGATGTTGCTTATTTTATTCTTTTCGCATTTTTGGCATTGATGACTTTTGTGGTATAGTGGTTCGAGTACCGGATTGCTGACCAGGAAGTCTTGGGTTCGATTCCCACAGGACACAAACCTAAATATGTGTTTGTCTGGGTATTTCTTATGTATGTTAAGTTAGTATGTATTTACAAAAAAAAGTATATCGGTAAGTATTCTATCCATTGTCTAATATCCATACTACAAGCTTTGCTTAGTTTGCGACTAGACTATATCCAATATATCTAATGTCCAATATATAAATATTTATTATTAATTGCTACGTTCCACCAGGAAATTTTGCTAGCTCAGAACATTTTATAGCTTGCAAAAGACGTCATAACCCAAATTTTCAGGTCTCTGACCTCTGTAAAGCAAGATACAGACATAATTCCTATAAACAAAGGTATGAAATAATTTTGACTAAAAGAGTATAAGAGACAACAAGGTAGGGTTGTTTACATCTTTTTGATTTCCAAGCTCTCACATTATTTGTTTGTGTTCTGTAGATGGGAATTATTCGGCGACATCTGACGAATGATAAAGGAGCTTTGAAATAGTTGTCGCCTTCACAATAAGAGAGATATGTCACGAAGAATTTTATTAGGCTCAGTACAATATGAGACATGATTTATTTATTACATATTATTATACCGACATCATAGAATATTAGAAATGCGTATAGAATGAAACTTCAAAGCTGAATTATCGATATTACCTTTTGTTCTTTGCTGCACGCCTGAGATATTTTATCGACGGCGTGTCAAGTCTGCCAGAGCAGAGCATCCTGATGGAGGAGACCTATTCCTAGCAGTGGGATAGTAAATGGGTTATAAAAGGATGACTCGACATACCTCCCTCTCAATCACAAAATAGTAAAACGTCTTGAAATAACAACCATGTACACACGGCAAAATGTTTATCGTATACTGCTGTATATTTCCAGCATTAATTGACGTCGCATTGTAAAGTACAATAAAATGTCAGCATTATACAGAAAACTTGCGAAAATCTGGGAAAGTTCTCATATTATGAGAACCTGGGTGTAACTACATAATGTACGAAGGGCCGATAAATCAGTGTGTTCTCACTTACGTGAGGTTTGACTAATTGGCTTCACGGCCGCTGCACAAATTGCCCGGAGCACCTTCCGTTAACACTTGGCGTGCCATTTTGAGACCCTGTTTGGCACCGCGAATGTACCCACAGTACAGGCAAGTAGGTACAGAAAATCTACAAATTTACTTTTGAGGATCAGATGCGAAATGATTTTAAGTTTTAGACAATGTCATACAATTTTGATAATCAATTTTGAAAGAATCCACAGAGCTTAAAATGACAGGGAGGGACTCATGGCGAAGAAATACTAGATGGCTCAATTGGCGCAGTGGTCAAGGGGACGGTTCCCGCACGGAACAAATATTTATATGACCTACTGAGAGCTGTTCCGAGTCTGGCTATAATATTTGTGTATGTAAATGTACCCACGATACAGGAGAAAAAACTATTACCATTAGGATTTTTTGTTTTTATTTCTTCAGTTTCAAACAGCATCTGGTATGGAGTGGTATTTCTGATCTGTATTTTTTATACTATGAACGTACGGGGTGCTTGGCAGAGCACCACTTGAGTTGTATTGTACAAGCCAAAATATTTATTGTATTTTTTGTGGCCTCAGGGAACATTCTGTATTTCCCGTAGCATTTTCCTTGACATAAAATGTATTAATGTTATTTATGGCATTATATTCTGTACTGTTTATGTTAAGAATTTTGAAATTAAGTTAAATTAAGGACCAATTTGTTTACATTAAATACTACTAAACTTAAATAAAAGTATAGTTTTTAAATTACGAGTACCATTTACCTTATAACTACAATTTACTTTTATGTACAAACTTTTATTTAAATATTAACATCTGCTGACTACAACCTGTAAGAACAAAACCGAGTTCCAAACTTCATTATTACAAGATTTATTACAGTAACAGTGATAGGTATCCCACTAGACACGACTTACAGTACGTGGGATATAACTTAGCTGGTCGAAATATAGCCGTTTGAATGAGCAATGGATTGTTTAGGTTGTCATTTGTGTAATAAGCAACCGAAATATTACTGACGTCAGTTGGGTCTCTACTACTGCGTAAAATTTTTTAGTACAACTTTAATACGCAAGTGACTTCTAGAATCAGATCTCAGCAACCCAATGTCTGTAATACGCAACCGCAATATTACTGACGTCAGTCGGGTCTCTACTACTGCCTAAAAATTTTTAGTCCAACTTTAATACGCAAGTAACTTCTGGAATCAGATTTCAGCAACCCAATGTCTGGAGCAATATCCTTAGAATAAATTTGGGTTTGTAACTCTCGCAATAAATAACACGGTATAAGTACGACAATCAAGACCATAATGACGTCATCCTTGTGAAGAAATGGTCACCCATCCTTAGTGTGACCACGGCAAGCGCAGTTTATCCTTGCAGATCGATTGATCAGAATAGTAATTACTTAGCCAGTTGACATATTTCTTGCTAAAATCCTTTGAAAACGGGTAAACTTTGCAGCTTGTGAAATACTTTTCGTATCGTATTTTCTATTTAATGACAATGACAAAGTAATATCCAGATGCCTTTCACTACTAGTGTAGCGCCATCAAAGGCGCTTCTTGAAGAATTTGCAATTTTCTGAGCACAATATACGATGTTCAGGTCTTTGAAATAAATCATTTATGCTTTGTTTTAGACAAAGATCTTGTCTATCAAGCTCGGCTCGTAACAGATGTGAATATTTAACAGAAGAAATATAATATCGTTTATAAGACTAGATAAATAAATAAATAATAATAAATAAATATTTTGGGACATTTTTACACAGCACCATCTAGTCCCAAACTAAGCAGAGCTTGTACTATGGGTACTAGACAATGGATATAATACTTATATACTTTTTTTTTTGTAAATACATACTTATAATACATAAGAAACACCCAGACAAACACAAACACTTAAGTTTATAACAATAAATGTTTGTGTCTTGTGGGAATCGAACCCACGACCTCGTGATCAGCAATCCGGTACACGAACCACTAGACCACAGACGTCGTCAAGACGTAGATGTATATGAATCTATCTATCTATCTATCTATCTACTCAGCCTGTAACACCCACTGCTGAGTAAAGGCCTCTTCTCTATTACGCCACTGTTGCCGATCTTGTGCAAGTCGCACCCACAGATTCCCTACTGCCCTCACAATATCATCCGACCATCGGGCTGGTGGTCTGCCCTGCGATCGTTTTGCATCTCTTGGCCACCATTCAGTAACTGTTTTGGTCCACCTAAGATCGTCTCGTCTTGCCAAGTGCCCTGCCCATCTCCACTTAAGTCTCGCGATGCGAATACCTACATCTTCGACCTTCGTTTGACGTCTAATCTCGATATTTGGTATTCGATCTACGAGATGAATTCCTAGCATGGCACGCTCCATGGCTCTTTGGGTAACTCTGATAGTGGAAATGTGTTCCTTTGTGAGAGGCCATGTTTCAGATCCGTAAGTGAGAATGGGCAGCACACATTGATTAAATAGCTTGGTCTTTAGACATTGCGGAATCCTTGACTTAAGAATATCTTCCAGCTTCCCAAAAGCAGCCCACCCCAACTGAACGCGCCTGGAGATCTCCCGCATCTGCGAGCCCCATGTATATGAATATGAATGAATATATAATATATATAATGAATATTCATGTATATGAATGAAGCAAAACAAATAATAAATGGCCAACCTACCAACCCCTATGGCAAAAAGCGTTACTATACGTATCTATAAAATATAAATAAGCTAGCAACCCCGACCCACCTTGAAATTGTTAGCATCGACACGTTAGAAGAAACACAAACTCACAAAAGCGCGATGTAGTGAAATTGCTTAGAACAAAATATAATAAATACGCGTTATTACGTAATGCAATTAAAAAGAAATGTTGGGTTGGACTATAATAAGATGCCTGAGCCCCGCAGAGGAATGTCAAATTGTTACCATGGCCCTAGGGTAAAGTGGCGACACACACACATGGATTTAGTCGGCAGGCACTTAATTTGGATAGAGTCTGAGCCCTTCCCTGGACGGTGGAAGTATATGAGGAATTTCACACGCAAGAAAAATTTAGGAATAGAACTCGGTTATGATTTCAGAATCTTATCGTTACTTAATTTTACGAGTGACGTGGGCTAATTCACCACGCCTTCTGAAACTTCGCCACAACTAACAAACACAAGTGAAAATTTCAACCTTCTGTAGTTATACTCACAAAACCAATTAATCAAGAATTCTCACAATGAAAACCAAAGAGGATCCGGTTACATCAATCACCATTAATGCTTTAAAGGAAATGACGTAATTCAGTGACGTACATCCGTCGGAATGATTGCGAACAATGATGGTAATATGCGGAACTTGCTGCCGCAAGCATTTACATATTCTGTAAAACCAAGATATCGTAAATCTTTGTAAAGCGGGACACTCACGGTAAGACTGTCGTGCGTTTAGTATGAAGCGAAAGAGTTATCACTTCGAGTGTAAGATCTCTAAAGACGGTGGTAACCACTAGACATCAAATAAACCAGACTTGATTTAGGTACTTATTTTGAATGCTCCTCGAATATTAAGTTCAATCGTCTACAATTTGTCCCCCGAAGAGGTAAGTGCATCACAAGCAAAGAATATGCGTATCTTACTAAACTAGCGCAATACGCATTGAAGATTTTAATCTGTTATTTTATAGCGTTATCTGTTTGGAGATAAATTAGTATTATGTATGTCTTTTTCGGATTAGCCGCAGAATACAAACACAACTATCATGTGATAGTTACGTTGGAATTATTACTCGATTTAAAATCTATTTATCTATCTACTCTTATGAAGAGTCGTAGTGTGCGATTTTTGCGATTGTCTTCTGCACTATGAATGTACAGTACTGTGTGACGACTTCCCTCGTCGGCATAACATAACAAATGTATGAAAGTCACGTTATTAATTAACATAGAGGATGCAGTCGGCACTGAATTTTAAATCTTACGTAAAGTAAATATTAAAGTTATAGCTGTTACAAAACTGTATGCGAGTGTCGTATTGTAACGGAATAAAGTATGTTTCATTGTGGCAACTTAGGGAATCGTATACTAGATTTTAAGTATTTTATTCTTATTCTAATGTCTAGTGTTCTTATAGGCATTTATTTAGAAAACTATACACCTCGTTAAAAAAGTTTTAAAAATGACTTTTTAGTAATTTAATAAACTAAACACTAATGGGCTATAAAGTCGACTAATATTTTAATGACAGAAGAACTGACGGACTTATTAGTCAAAACTAGAGATGCCCCAATAACACAACGCAGACGAAATCAAGGTGGGTAATTAATGCCAAATAAATAGGATAAATATTTTTATGCTTTTTAAATTATATCTAGGAAGATATGTATATATAGAGTAAAGATGTAGCTTAGCATTGTAGATTCTGGATTCTGGTTGTTTATAATCATGTCCTCATGCCTCAGGTGCACTTAGGTGACCCTAAGTAAAGTGCGAAAGTATATATAAATATCAAAGTAATTTACTACAAAATTAATGTCTGATTTAAAATTTTGTATCTATTTATACAGGACACAGGTATTTACATAAAATTTTAACACACGGTACCTACATAAATAATAATTTATGTCAATCCCAACTAAAACCCACAGAATTATAAACAGCAGTTTCGCAAAATGTCTACGAAATATCTTACAAAGCAGAACAATGTACAAATTAACAATATAAGCTTTAAAACGGATGTAACACGTAGGGAATGTGTTTGCGGGATTCCGGGATCCCGCGATCCGGGCCGGCGCGGGATCTGAATGGGATCGTGCAAAACTAAGCAATTTTAAATTGCAAACCGACGAGGGTTTGGTGTTGCTATTCGTAATTGCGTATCAGTAATATCGCATTTATTGTAAAGTACAATTAGAGTATATTTTTTAAATCTATGAATTATTTTCAACCGACTTCAAAAAAAGGAGGAGGAGGTCAATAAAAAATATAGTCGAATTGTTCTCAATTCGACAATATTTTTTATTGACGTGATTTTTTATTGTGGTTCCCGTTTAGATACGACTGAATAAAGCTATGAAATTTTTCTATTAAAACACAAATATTCAAGCCTTAAATTCTAAGAAGAAGATACACCTACAACACTACTGCTGCATTTTCTCAAGAAATATATTCAAACTGGTCGCCACATCAAAGAGCTTCCCCCGTTGTACACAACACACATAACAAGTGCGCCCTCACTACTACACAGTCCGTTTGATCTTACAAACACAAGACAAGGCGGACCTCTGTCACGGGAAAGCTTCCGTCAGCTAAACAATCTGGCTCTATGCGGCCTAATTAAAGTCCAAAAACATAGCAATGTTTCGCTAATACCACATGCCAGCGTCCTATGTGAGAAGACAACTGCGATGCGATGCGATTACGTACGATTACGTACTACACAGTACACAACCTTATTTATTTATTACCACAGAAATTTTTTATAGTCTTTGCACTCATGAGGGACAATCCCTAAAATCACAATAAATATGGAACAAGTTATATTTATTGCCGAGATTCTCACATAAACGAATATTTTGTTGATTGTTATCTTAGTTTACAATAAACATTATACTGAAATAAACAGTAACAGAATGCAGTATTCGTGAAACCTTTATTTGTAACACTTTCGTGACAAAACCACGTGATTTTAAAGATTAATAAACTACATTTTGCCGTTTAAGAATTGAGGTCTCGAGGAGAAGTTCTTCGATTTAATATTATAGCATTGCATCGCTTTGTCAGTCACATAGGACACTAGAGTAATTAGGGTGTCCAAAAACATGGGAATGTTGTGCTAATGCCGCTTAGTTGGGAGTGTGAGGATTATAGAGTGACACTTTACGTGCTTCAGATTTAGAAGCGGACCCTCCGCGAGTGACGGGGAGGGACGGATATATCCGCGTGTCAGCTGATCAGAAGAACTTCAGCATTTTGTTATTTATTAAATATTAATGTTTTTGCTTATAAAAAAAATACTTTCTTACAGAAAAAAACATGATTGGTTTTTGACATTCATGCAAAATATTTATATTAATTTCCTACGGCTAATAGAGTGCGCTAGAGTGGGAGCATGCTTTAAATAAATTATTATAACTTGCTCTCACATGCTAAATCCTCCTTACCATACAGCGTAAATACGCCTAAGTAATCAGTATCAACATAATCAGACACCGACGCAAACGGTCCATCGGACCCAATACTTCCCCTATTACTATCAAAAAAGTACAAACCACAGTCTTGAACTGACGAATTAAATTAGTATTTTTATGGACTCAAATAGGTCATTTTTACGAGATACGCAATGAGACGCCTTGTTTTATAACCAGCGCTGTACCACTATAAATAAGGTTGAATTTTAAATGTAAGGATGAAACCGATCTTAAAAATCACATTGTGGAATAATATTTGGCTAAGAATACTTGAAGTTCACTCGGAATATCTGAGTTAAACATTAAAAGGTTTTGGCTTACTTTATAAGCCTGTAAGGATTAAGGATCTCAGTGATGTCTTCCATCAAGTAACAAGAATTATTTATTAGATGTTTATCCGATATTGTATATTATATATAGCTTTTAGGAATTATAACCCTTGCACTGCAAAGTAACAATCACCGTCCGTCTGTCTGTCTTTTCGCGATAAACTCAAAAACTACAGCACCGATTTTCATGCTGTTTTCACCAATGGATAGTGTTTCTCGAGGAAGGCTTTTTTTGACCAGTTTTTGTATACATTGACTAAATTAAATATGGCCACGCGGGAGAAGCCGCTGGCAGATAAATACAATTATAATCGTGAACTATTGTGTGAATGTGGATGCACTGCACTGGGGAAACAGAGCTACAGACAGATAGTGTTAACCTGTGTGTGTATATGTGTGTGTTTACAGATACTAAGATTTATGGATATGTTACGAATTGGTGTAAGATTTATGAGTGCAACTGTGATGGCAAAACAAAAAAAAACTGTGACTATATTGCCTCTACGTTCAGGCACGAAATATACAGCGTTTGCGCACAAAACACATGTGCATGTGCAAACATTATGTTTAAGTCGAACAGTCACAGATTCTCACGTTTGTACGTATACATACGCGTGTAAACCAACGATAGATATATAAATAAACACATTTTCCCGTTCATCTCAAAATATGCCTAAAAATATGAGCCTTATTTTATTAAATTTGCTATTAGTTTATTAACGGCGCGATTCTAATTCAACTCCAATTTACGTCAAGAAAGAATCATGAAAAACATCAACGGAATCACTCCTCTAAACCCAAGATCCTCAACAGCTCATGTTTACATTCACTTCCAGAAACCTACATCAAAAATATCGCACAGAACCTCAAAGCCGTTAGTTCTAAACGTCAAAGCATACGACCCACATTTGCGGAGCACAACGGTTCCATATTTTTGTCAAATCGTCCACAATAAAGTTTTATATGGTGTTTTCCTACTACAGTTTATACTTCGACATTGGTCTCGTAAATAACACACTCGTCTTCGCACTAAAAATATTATTAGATAAACTTTTATACCTATAAATGTTGAACAGAAGGTTCACGCTAAAGGAAATACTTTCGCCTGTGAACTACTGACTGTTGAAGCTCAGTCAATCAGTAATTCTGGCTCTTTGCTCATCATTATCATCTAGTAAAGTAGTAAGTAGACATGATTCTCTTATAAAATTAATTTACATAATTTTAAACACATAATGTACTTTTGGAAGACTATGATTTTTTGTAGTCTAAGCAGGTGAAGGCGTGAGTTGTTAAGGGTGGTAGTTAGTTTTTTATTTACTGCTCTTGTAAATACAATACTATTCATTATAATTAGCTGTATACCGTACGATGATGAAACTAAAAGCTTAATTTGACACCATGTTTACCCTTAATTGCATTACATTTATTTTTAAACCATGACTGTGTGGAACTTCTGCACAGTTCTTTTTGGTGGTTCGTGTTAAACTTGCTACTAAAGATAGGAATTTATTGTCAAAAACATTGTACAGTCGGTATAAGTACTTAATCCTTTGAGGGTTGTCGGGATGATATCTACAAAAATATTGTAGTGTCGGATGATACTAACTTTCAGCATTACATCCCGTTTGTTTGTATTATCATTTCAGTAGCGTCCTGTAAAGGACTAATGTCCAAATAATACAAATACAAACATGCTTTATTTTGGGTTTGTTATTTTTTGCAATGTGACTTCGTGGCTTTTGCTGGTCTCATTTTTGAAGAGGTTTTTTTCATTAAGAAAATATATGACAATCGTTTAAGTTGTATTACAGTAATGTTACTTTTCTGACGTAAATCATCATTAGTATTATTATATCCGCAACTGAACATGGGCATCCTCTATATTTTTTAATACTTTGGGACAACTACAACATTTTATACCTAGTATGTACCTAGTTTCAAAAAGTACAAAAATAAAACAAAGTTATGCACAAACATACATAAAATATAATAAACAGAGTACGATTTAGAAACCTTTTGTTTTTATTGGACTTATTCACCTGTCTCGTCGTAGTCTCTACCTGACCTAAAAAATATACTCCAAAATAAAACAATAAAGTAAATTGGCCAAACAGATTGTTCTCTGTAAATATACTTAGTATTAAAAACAGAGTCAATTTAAATAAAACTAGCTAAGGCTTCTAGCAGCTGATGCTCTTTATTTTTATCTGAGACCCCAATTTGTCGGTAATTTGAAGGTAGGATTTGAGCTTATTTGTTTGAAAAAGCAACATTTTTTATGGATAAACTTTAGATTGAAATGGAGATGTATTCGTAACGATATTAAGTTATATCTTTGCTTTTCTGTATCTGACAACAAAGTTCTGAAGTTCGTGACGAATGTTATCCCAAATTTTCTCATTTCAACATTTTCAATCAACACTTCTTACAAACATAATCCTTTCATATTCTCAATTCAATACCGGTAAGGTCAATGGCAGTTCGCATTGAATTCAGCCTTATAACCCGAATAAATTCACAAGTCACGCGCCCTCCATCACGAGGGCAATACAGCGGGCAATACAAATTAGCCGGGTAATAAGACGCCCGCCATTGCGAGTTATTGGACACTTTAGCTGGGCCAATGAACAAGTAGGCTGGCTACACGAGGTTTTACATTTCGTGAAAGTTTCTTAGGAGGACAACAGTTGTTGAAATTATAGAGTGCGCTACAGACGACTTATAAGAACTCTGATATAAGGTTCAAATTCAAATGAGGCAGGCATAGGTATTGACAAAAAGGCCACCAGGGGCATCCCTAGTGAACTGTGGATGAAAACGCGACTGTACCTGACCATTTAATCAATAGAGGAACAGCTTTAATTGTACTGGAGTCAGCCTTCCCTTCTATCAGCGGTTGAACCTCTGTATATTAGGCGAAGCTTCTCCCATCAGATCCACCCAGACCATATCTCCTCTCGAACAACTGAAGCTAATTCATAATGTGTAAATGTGCATAATTTCACCAAAAAAAACTAAAAGGAGAACGTACTTAATTTCAATTCCTTTTTTCTTTACTCGGCGAGCATTTTGCGAAAATTTCCGAATTTCCCCACGTAGATAGATGTTGGAGTTTAGCCAAATGAATTTTTGTCATTTAGTGCCTTTTCCTTCGTTTTAATCCCAACGTCATTATAGTACGAGATCCCACCGCTCAAATCGGTATGTATCTGTTTTTTGGATAAGACTATTTTTTAATAAATCTTACGTGATAGTAGAATAGATTACACCAGGGTTGCCTGGCCAAATTTGGCCGCAACTACCTTTAATTATAAATATTCTACTCGAGTTTTGGAGAAAAAATGTAGTCACATGTTTTTTTAATGAATCCAACGTCATTTGAAAGAGAATAGTGTAGTGAGTGGAAAAAGCCATGGTTGCCAGCTCTCAGTCGGCCGCAACTTAAGGGTTGCCAGGTTTAAACAGGTACTCCACTGTTGATAATTTGCAGTCATCTGTTTTTTTAGTAAGTTATATATCAATTTAAAGGTTATTTTTTTCCTCTACATTATAACATAGGGTTGCCTGAAAAATAATGGCCGCAAGTAGGGGTTGCCATCATTTGAATTAATTTATTCCACTTGATGAGGGAGCGAAAAACAAGAATAAAAACGAACAACAAAACATACCATCACGCCTGTATTCCCCGAAGGGTTCGACAGAGGTGTACTAATGTACACCAACAGTTCGCTGGTACTATCCAAGAACACTTTGCTCGACCCGGGAATCGAACCCAGGAGCTCTAGCGTAGTAGTCGCGCTTGGGATTACTAGACCAACGAGGCAGTCTAAACAAATCAAAAAATAATATACAGGGTGGCCGGAGAAGTGACGTTCAAAGAGAAAATTTAGATTCCTCTAATCAAGGGGTATCCAAAACACCCCGATGTATGTTTCGCGATTTTCAGTTGCTTAGAAGATACAATGATTTTGATTATTTTTTTAATAATTTCCACCTGACATTGGTTTTGTGTTTTTTCTTTTATTGTTGTATGATTATAAATGTTTTTTTTATGGTAAGGGATAACTATAATGTCAACTACTTCCCCTAAAATATTGAACACCTAGGCCTAATGGATCATGAAAATTTGAGGTTAAAGTTCAAATTTTCTGCTTAAGGGTTTCAGTCACAAAAGATTGACTCTTATTTTTTTGTTTGTTTGAATAGTGCAAGGGTTTTGGAGTATTTTTAAAAACTGCCACATATCTTGAAAATAAAAATACATTTAAAAAATCTAGAGATCAATCGGGATTTATTTCCTGTAAATTGCATTCAAAGTAACAAAAGAGTAACTTTTTTTATGAAAACTAGAATAATATTTTAACAAAAATTTTCCACCATCATACACCACCATTCTACAGAACACCTACAGTTCACTAGTATGTTTAGGTCACGTAATAGGCGAGCCTATTGCCATTAACCGGGTGTAAATGTTAATTTCGAGCTATTACTGCAAATTGCATGAAAAAACCTAATAAGACTGCCCGAACTGGGAATCATACTCCGAACCTTTAGCGTAAGAGTCGCGCTAACGACGACTTAACTAATTTAGTAATGTAGTTTTTTTTTTTAAAGAACGAAATAATTCGCTGTCCACCACGCTGTTTTGGCATCAAACCTACAGATTTTTTTGTTTGGGGTATGAAAATTTAAAGAAATATTGTTCCAGTTTCCATAAAAAAGTTACTCCTTTGTCACTGAATGCAATTTACAGGAAATTAATCCTGACCTCTACATTTTTAAATGTATTTTTATCTTCAAGATATGTGGCATTTTTTTAAAATACTCCGAAACCCTTGCACTATTCAAACAAACATAAAAATAAGAGTCAATCTTTTGTGACTGAAACCCTTAAGCAGAAAATTTGAACTTTAACCTCAATTTTTTCATGATCCATTAGGCCTAGGTGTACAATATTTTAGGGGAAGTAGTTGACATTATAGTTATCCCTTGCCATAAAAAAAAACATTTATAATCATACAACAATAAAAGAAAAAACACAAAACCAATGTCAGGTGGAAATTATTAAAAAAATAATCAAAATCATTGTATCTTCTAAGCAACTGAAAATCGCGAAACATACATGGGGGTGTTTTGGATACCCCTTGATTAGAGCAATCTAAATTTTCTCTTTGAACGTCACTTCTCCGGCTGTATATTATTTTTTGATTTGTTTAGACTGCCTCGTTGGTCTAGTAGTCCCAAGCGCGACTACTACGCTAGAGCACCTGGGTTCGATTCCCGGGTCGAGCAAAGTGTTCTTGGATAGTACCAGCGAACTGTTGGTGTACATTAGTACACCTCTGTCGAACCCTTCGGGGAATACAGGCGTGATGGTATGTTTTGTTGTTCGTTTTTATTCTTGTTTTTCGCTCCCTCATCAAGTGGAATAAATTAATTCAAATGATGGCAACCCCTACTTGCGGCCATTATTTTTCAGGCAACCCTATGTTATAATGTAGAGAAAAAAATAACCTTTAAATTGATATATAACTTACTAAAAAAACAGATGACTGCAAATTATCAACAGTGGAGTACCTGTTTAAACCTGGCAACCCTTAAGTTGCGGCCGACTGAGAGCTGGCAACCATGGCTTTTTCCACTCACTACACTATTCTCTTTCAAATGACGTTGGACTCATCAAAAAAACATGTAACTACATTTTTTCTCCAAAACTCGAGAACAATATTTATAATTAAAGGTAGATGCGGCCAAATTTGGCCAGGCAACCCTGGTGTAATCAATTCTACTATCAAGTAAGATTTATTAAAAAATAGTCTTATCTAAAAAACAGATACATACCGATTTGAGCGGTGGGATCTTAGGCTATTAGGAAAATGTTCATGCAGGAGTTATGCTTTTCTTTTTCTTTTTATTATAAATAACATTGCCCTAACACTGTGAATTCTCCTGTATAATGGGTTCATGGGCAAACAAATGTTTTTTTAGAGTTAATACTACGAATTGTCGTATTTAGTCTGGACGTCAGTCTAGATGAGGAAGGCAGAAGATCTGGTACCGTGGCGTTCACCAGGAGGCCTATGTGTGACATTAAAAGAGGTTAATGATGGCGATGACGTCTATCAGACACGTCGTAGTCGTAATCGTCGTATCGTCTTAAGACAAGGTGGAGTGTGTTGACTAGGTACCTCTTGTTTACAAGCGCTGCTAAGGTTGACTAGTTAATCTAACTCAAGAGTAAGGAAGTACTGAATTGATATTCTGATAGGAATTTCTTCGTACAAATACCTAATGGGAATAGCATTTTTCCATCGTGAATGACAATATCATCATCATCATCCTCCTGCCCTTATCCCTATTCACTTGGGGTCGGCGCAGTATGTCTTTTTCTTCCATACATCTCTATTAGCCGTCATCTCATCATTCACTTCCTTTGTGGTCATATCCTTTCTCACACAGTCCATCCATCTTTTCTTAGGTCTTCCTCTTCCCTTATATCCATCCACATTCATGCTTAAAACCTTTTTGGTAACATGCTCTTCACTTCTACGCATCACATGTCCATACCACGCTAAGCGGTTACTGCACAACTTTTCAGTAACCGGTGCTACTTTCAAACTACCTCTTAT
Organism: Acronicta psi; assembly: GCA_946251955.1. Classification (NCBI taxonomy): domain Eukaryota; kingdom Metazoa; phylum Arthropoda; class Insecta; order Lepidoptera; family Noctuidae; genus Acronicta; species Acronicta psi. The sequence continues at coordinate 11,896,066 of OX276489.1, read as the reverse complement.
ATACTCATTCCTGACCCTGTCCATTCTTGTAACTCCACACATTCCTCGTAGCATTCTCATCTCAGCTGCATGCAATTGCCTTTCATGCATCCCTTTTGTAGCCCAACATTCAGACCCATACAAGACGGCAGGTCTTATCATGCTTTTGTATATTTTCCCCTTTAGTTTAAGGGGAATTCGGGGGTCGCACACAGTTCCCGTAACCTGCCGCCATTTCATCCACCCTGCGTTAATTCTGTGCTTAACAGTTCGATCTATTTCCCCATTGTTTTGTACCACTGAACCAAGGTATCGAAAATCAGAGCAGACTGGCAGTAAATGACAATAGTCCCTGTAAAAATATACCTGCTAACAAATTCTAAATTGGGCAAACTAAGAATTGCGCCTTCTCCAATTTCTTCGTGCCTCTACTTTTCATTCCAGAAAAATGATATTTAAAATCGGTAAAAACAACAAAAGAATACGCAATATAAATTTAAAACGACCGAAAGCATATCTTTTAAAAGTTTTCTCTTTGAATAACATCCTCACAGAAAACCCGGGATTTAAAAAGTTTGCGCATGTTTTTGGATGTCGACTTAAAGTCGTAACAGCGGGGGAACGCCGGATGGCTATTACTTAGAAGTTTATGTTGAACACAACTCCAACAAACGGTAACAGGTATGTAGTCAAAGAATTTATATTTTGCTACTTTAGTATAATTATTTTAATAATAGAAATTTTAAAAAAGAAAATCATGACATTCCTCGACGTTAATAAATACGCTGCTTTAAGGTAAGCTGATGTACACCCACACTAAGTCGGTGTAGTTTAGGTCCCACATAATATGCCCAGCAGTCATTAACAAAACTCTGATCTACTCAGAACCAAACCACTAGATCAATGTATATCAATTCGTTACGATCAAAATTCATTCGTAAATACATAGCACTTCGTTTTGCATTGCATTAACTTACTAAATCTCTAATGACGTTTATGCGAGTACCTCTAATGCATCTGTCAAACGAACAATTACCACATTCGTACACTACGATTAATTTCGAACACATGTTTTCATCATTGCGTTTTTTGTTATGTGGAAAGTCCTCATGGATCGACTGCCGCCAGGGGAGGGCCAATTATGTCGGACTTGTACAAACTAATAACCGCTATTTCCTTCTCTTGCTGTAATGTCGAGACTATAGGGTTCGTAATTACTACGACCCGACCCCAACAGTCATCAGTATCCTATCCTATCTTTTCCTGTGTTGGGAATAGCAGTTTCTTATTATTCCTTTTTTCCACAACTATGAGTTCATTTAGTAGTAGTAAACGAGTCAAGTCAGCAGGATCATAGAAAAAATTACTGCGGCGGACGATCGTTTAAAAATTGCCTGTCTAGAAGGTTCTTCAAACCCATCACATTTATCGACGTGGAGTCGGCTTAGACCGGTCGGAAAAAGATTTATGTAGATGACATAAAAATGTATACGACTCGGCTTGGCTTAGACATCATTAATTACACCCATTTTATTACACCTTTATGCCATGAACATAAAGCTTTTTCAGAGTGTCCCAAACCGATGCGATGCCACTTGAGTTTGTTTAGGATTTAGTTCTAATGTGAACATAGCCTAAATGACTCGCAAATACGAAGTTGTTTATAATGTCACGTGGCACATTCCTTCGCAATGCAAGCACAGCCTAACAAATCCAATCCACTAAGCCACATGATAAACCAAAGCCGCGTGCCGCCAGCCTAACGTCGACACTCCCGCCATCTATCGGCGGCGAGTGTAATTTACGTTCAGGGTAATGGCGCACCAAATTAAGTTCCACGTAGTACCTACGGACGGAGGTACGTAGTTGTATATGTAGGTATTACGATTCGTTGGAGACCTAGCCTTGTGCTAATTAAGGGTTCATTAGGCATTAGGGTAAACCTGTACTTGGATAATCTCAAGGGATTGGTAGCTGCTGGTAATTTACACCTGCGAAAATTAATAAATCTGTGAAGGTAAAGCTACACTTTTACTTCTAAGTTAGGGTGTCTGTTGTTCTGTACACAGATACCTGGTTGTCAAGATAATCTATACATTTATAATGTAAAGTAGATATGGGTTTCACACACAAACTAAAAACTCCGAGATATGAAAATTTCAAATGGATTTGAAATTTTCATATCTCGGAGTTTTAGCTAGGAAATCCAATAATAGTTTGCTCAACATTGGACTCGAAGCCATGAGATTACTCTCAGCAGTCAGACTTGCGAATATTAACCAATAAAGCAATTACTAAAGGCAGGTAGGCGAACACATTATCATAATAGCCTATATTCGTCGACTGCTGGACGTAGGCGTCTTCTAGTGAACCCCACAGAGACCGATCTCCGGTTTTCCTCATCCAGTTAAGTACTGCGTCACTCCACGTCTTGGCCGATACGAGGCATCCCATACAACGCTAGTCTAGGCGCGGTCTCCACTCAAGAAAATCGTATTAACATCACCTTGCAATACTCATAACAGTGGCTACGTCACATTTGGGGGTCTACTATTTACGTCGGTCAGTCGTGACTGCAATAAGCAATAAACATGTCGCGCGGTGATTTGTGGCGCGCATATTAGTAGCAGTTAATCTCCAGTGGTCACTAGGTGCCACTTTTAGTGACGAACATCAGCAATGTTTACTGAACACGATAACACTATTAGTCACTGTTTGAGCCTGTTCCACAACGACAGGGAGTCCATCCATCATCTTCTGAGCCTCTTCACAAATATGTTAAGATATCGCGCTAGACTTTAGGACTACGGATAGAAAATTAGATACGTAAAATAGCTGATACCATTCTGCAAGGCCTACATATTGTGTGTACCTTTATATAAAAGGGAATGGTGACTGACTGCACAGCTCAAAACTACTAAACGGATTGACAGATTACGCTACGCTAAAAAAATAATTTGGGTGGAATAAGTAAAAAAATTATGAATGCGAGTAACTTCGCGGAGAACAGCTAGTCCTCTTATAAGATTTAGAGAGAGGATAATGATTTGTTAACACTAACTAACTACTGCGATTTAACTGTAAATAAAAATTTTAATGCAAAAAAGACATGCAAAACTCAAAAAGAGCAACTCACCAGTCTTTTATGTAACTACAACAAATGCAATAACTAGTGCACAACTCGCCGCAGTTTGTCAACAAACGATTTCCGCGTGGGAAAATCCACCACAAAAGTTGGCACTAAACAGATTTACCAACTCCCAACATTTTGTCCAACATTTATCTCAATTTATATTTAGACTGTGTTGACAAATGCGTCGCGCCCATCCCTAGCCATATCTTACGACAAACTTTTAAATTGCACTGCTTACACTTAGAAATTGCTCCATCCCTTTCTAACTAGCGATGAGGTCCATCTTACCTGCTCTATCGCAGATCGTGTCCGAAGTTAAAGGAATTGACCTAATTTAAAAAGTTTCCCGTGCTGTGCCAGATTCGTATTTCATCTTATAATTGAATCATCGTTTTATTTCAATGTTTGCAAGCGACGTTTCAATTTAAAGTTAACGGGCATATATTGACAGAACAGACGACATAAAACAAAACGGAAAATATAATTTAAATGGAGTTTCATTTGAGTCGCGAAATGGCTGCAAACACTTTGTGGAGTGAGTTCCACATTTATTCATTGCCTGTATTGATATACAATTTGAATTACACTTTGCAGTGTTATGTTGTTTGTTGTTTTACAGTTCTTTTTATTGTTCTTCATTTCAACTTTTTTTTATTCTAAGTCAAAAGTGAAGAAAGTTTTTATTGCTCAAATTGGAATCACGCCTTATCATATGTCTTTCTTCAACCTATAATGGTCTACATTATAGGTTGAAGAAAGACATATGATAAGGCGTGATTCCAATTAATAAAAAAGTCTATGAAATTGGAAATTACTTAAAAAGTACAATTTACCTACAAACTTACTGATTAGATGACGACTTTACGAAACTCTTGGATCAAAAGTTGTTAGTTTAAGAATCATGCCCTAGAAGAAGTCCCTGCATCAACTTGTCTCCCTGTTTAATATTGATACTGTTAAGTATACATATTCGTCGGATTCTTTAAATAATAGGCAAAAGCACTAGAATGGGTTTATTTTATTAATGGATATGGAGGTGACATCAAGCCAACGTTGTCCTTATTGTATTGAAATTATATGATACTTAACTGGAGAGCCGAATAAATGGTATTTCCTCTAACTTAAAACCGCACCGTCAAAAACTTTTTCAGGTTAAGTTTAACCCTATTATAGGATGAACTAGGAAGCATAAGGAAAGAGGAACGCGATCGGCGGACTGAAAGTTTTCCGTCCGTTTTCATCGGATGGTTCCTGGAATGACCCTCCGTTACAAAAGTACTATCTACTACCCGGCTCAAAGAGAAACGTTTCAATGAAAGTAGTCTCACAAAAGAATGTGTAAGTTCAAGTAAATGGTATCTTTAACTGCTAAAAAAGGCAGTCTAATATTCTTTTGAGTGCGTTCGTTGTTCCCATCAATATTAATTGATTGCGTCAGAGTAAATAAAACTTCTGCGGTGCATAAATTAATACTGGCTAATTTTAAGTTTTTGATGACGTAAAACATTTCGTTATGATTAACAAAGTGACTTTCCCCATCCTCTCATCCACCTACGCATCTAGAAACCACTGAACCGTTGCCATTAATAAGCAAAAGATCATCAGAGGCCGTACCACGCCCGTGACGTTTCATTTTTTGAATTGTAAGAGAAGGATGTCGCTTAAATGTTGTATAGCATCATCTCTCTCTCGCATGCTTACAATTAAATTCGCATTAACACGTAGTACAGTCTATATTCTCGCCCACTAGAATAAAACCATAGAGTATCACGAGGGTACGGAAATTGAGAGTAGGCGTTAAACAAAAGCTGTAACATTTAGAAGTTAATACAGACTATTATTATACGGTATTGTTCTGTGTCGGCAACTTTACTTGCTCGTTCTAATGTGTTTAAAATTAACACGATTGTTATTTTAAATTAAGGGTCTTAATGGCCAGATTTTAGTTACGGTTACCGGTTTAGGCAGATACACTGAGGGTTAGGTGTTTGTTATTAATAGTGTATGGTTGATGATATCGTTTGTTATAATTATTTTCTGGCAGTATTTACGGCTAACTCATAATGTCTATTTACTTACAGTAATTTTATTATTGGTGACCATTTGGAAGTTACTCCAATTCATAGAAGTATTAATCAGTAAAGTTTTAATTGATTAAAATATATAGAATTGCCTTTGTGTGTCTGCGTTAACATGTGTGTATACGAGGTTATCTTGCGTTGATTCTTTGATCTTTCACCCACTGACCATTCTTTACGGTCATTAAGTACTACAACAAAATAAAACGTTGGAGAAATACATTGCTATTCTGTGTTCGAAGCATCTGCATTTTTATAATTTTTACCTGGCTCTTGTTTTCATTACTATCGCTATCCAAACGAACAATTGGCCCAAGAATCTCTTCATTGCATACCGTGATCCTTTCACCAGCAGTAGAAGTTCATACAATCGCGTTCTATACTCCAATAACAATCCTCGAACAATGTTCAAAAGTTAATAACGTTAAAAATACCGAGATCAAATCGAAAGTACCATTGGAATAAAACTCGTTCGCTCTGCGGTTCAATAAAGCGATGGTTTACGTTGCCGCCTGTACTGTGGACATACGGACGGTACGTCTAGCAAACAAAACAGCTATCTATTTATTTTTATTTATTTCAAAAAGTACAGTGACAATTCATTACAAGTCTGAATTATCGTAAAATGACGATTACAATTTTACGATAAATTAATTATCATTTTTACGATACTAGGTAGACAGATAATTGTTATTTATTAGGTTATTGATTGGGTATCAATATTGAAATTACCCGCCAATTCCACATGTTTACTGTTTTCTAACAAAGTCTTGCTCCACTAGTATTCATTAAATTACATGCAACATGTTCGCAAACTGTTCGTCCGTCCGCTCAGTCGCACGCAACTCATACCGATCCATATGTATCCCCTCCTCACGTACGAAACGCTAGGACTTAGCTGAATTGTTCCAAAGAGCAAAACTTCCTAACAACCTCCTAAGTAATATCGTTCTAGATTTTTTTTACCTTAGCAACCCTGAGATTTATCAGCGCTGAGTATTATGTAACGTCTTTGGTGCTCTTAATGGCACTCAAGTTTGATGAGATAATATTGTTGATTTGTACGAAATTTGTATTAGAAGTTATTCGTTAAAGAAGTTTAGAATTACAAACGCCCACTAAAAGTATCTTTGTCGTTTGTTCGAAATTGATTATCTTTGCATCATCCGATTAATCTTTGTACTAGGGACTTATATTTTTGTTGTAGACGTTGCGAGATGACTTACAATATTTTCCTTTATTACAACAGTAGTAAGTGTAAGTGATTAGTGTCTGTGATATATTCAAAAGCTAAGATATAAGTAAAGTTATTTTTAATGAAGGGAAAATTCGGCTGGCGAGCAGGATTCGAACCTGCGTCTTCTGGGTTGGTACACCAGACGCTTTGACCGCTAAGCTATCGCGAGCCCCGCTCGCCAGTCGAAATCTTCCTTTACATTCTAATTTACGTCTTAAGGTCACGTAGCGACATCTATTGTGAATGCTTCTCAACCGACACGACTAACTTTACAGGTAGTTCGATGTCGTATGATGCCACCTTACCTTTTTGCTAGCTAAGATTAGTTAAGATTACAAGTTACTTTTAATGAAGGAAATTGTTAAGCCGATTTTTTCCTTCATTAAAAATAACTTGTAATCTTAGCATGGAAAATGCTTGAAAAAATACAAAAAGATAGCAATGGTAAAGTTAAATTTGAAAACTAAACAAAGCGAGAGGATATACACTTCTTGTTCTTCTTAAATGTATAGGCTTAGCTTTTGTCGGTGGAGCAATCGCCACTGTTCTCGATATTCTGCCTTCCGATAAAGACAATTCATTAAAATCTATTGACAAATAATAACCAAAAAAAAGTCAACATATGACCTGTATAGGTAATAAAATAATATCGCGTTCTAAATCCAAATCCAGATATTTAAAACGGATAAAGATAATAGAACTAAGCTGATAGTATTTGGATAGTGTTCACGTAGTAGGTCGCTCGTCTGCGCGGCTATGGAGTTACGATTATTTATGGTGTGTGCTGCCGTGGTGGGCCTGGCTCACGCGGGGAAACATGACCTGTACTCTGGGTAAGATTCCGTTCTCTTTCATGGACTCCATCTTTGGTACTGAGTACGATTTATTTATTTTCTTTGAATTTCTGCTGGGATTACACGAATCTCCGTGTAATCAGCTTAAATATGCCCCTCGTCTCAAATTAGCAAACACCATGTAACGTTACCGGATTACCGTGAACTAGTTTCGCTCCAGGCGGACCTTTAGGTTTTGTGAGTAAGTTATAATATAATATAGTTAATATATGGTTTCATTTTCCGTTATACATTTCCTGATAAGATTCTTGATTTTAGCTATAGATCTATAATTTAAAATACCGCCCAATTACTGTCTTACAGGCCATTGCTAACTTCTAGCTGTCACATAAAAAATATGATGTTACAAATTTCCAGTTCGACCCTGGAACGACCTCTAAGTTGATGAAACCACTTAATCTTCCACAGAAACACAGTCCACGAGGTCCAGCTCCGCGACTCTTTGGACCAAGAGTTGCTGTACGAGATGGAGATGCAAATGGACCTGGACATATGGCAGTACGGCATGCCTGGCATGAGAAGCGCCATGGTCATGGTGACGCCGGAGAACAAGGATGCCTTCCTGGACACACTTAATGCTAAGGGAATACAGCATAGTGTGCATTTGGATGATGTTGCCAAGTAAGACTGATGATATGAAATAATATCCAGCAAATGGGTTGCGGAGATCTGGCGGCAGTCACTTCATGTAAAAGACTTATATTTAATTGCATCTGGTTAGACTAAAAGCCAACCCCAACATAGTTGGCTAAAGGCTAGGAGTAGGATTAAGTGGAAAGAGGAAATTAGATTTGTAGATACGCTTCAGAATAAAATACTTGGTCAAGTTTAATTAATTCGCAGCACTACGGCGATATTTCTAGAATATCGCGTCATAATAGCCATTACCATTAATCCACTTACAGTCCCACTGCTGCGCACGGGTATCATCGTAGATTAAGGGGGTTATAAGGCTATAGTCCACCACGCTGCTTTTGTACGGGTTGGTAAACTTCACGCGCTATTGAGAAAATTGTGGCCGGATTTGAGCTCGTGATTTATAGCGTGGCGGTCTATGGTCATAAATAACGATACAAATACTTGTATCCCACCAAAAACATTTTCATACAAATACTAATTGTATATTAAAACTCATTATTATTTCACAGGGCTCTTGAAGAACACGAGGAACAATTAACTATTTGGAGGAACAACAGGCAATATAAAATGATATTCCAAGACTATCCGCGATATGCTGAGGTGAGACTAATAATATGAAGACATCAAGGCGCGCTTTCCAGACTTAGAAATTACTCCTAGTGTCTGACTTTTCAAGTGAACTAAGCATAATATTTGTTTTTGTTGCACAGATCGACGCTTATATGGAGGATATTGCCCGTCGGTACCCTAACTTGGTAACCGTGGTCAATGCTGGGCAGAGCTTCGAAGGGCGAGATATCAAGTATTTAAAGGTTTGTTTCAGTACTCTTTTTACGGTGAACAACTCATATAGACATTGACCTCAGGCAAAGCGATTTATTAAAATAGTTTAAAATTTTAACCAGATATCAACAACCAACTTCACTGACACGAGCAAACCCATCTACTTCATGAATGCTATGCTCCACACTCGTGAGTGGGTGACCACGCCGGTGACTCTATACTCCATATACAGATTAGTGGAGAACCTCAGGACTGAAGACAGTGATCTATTGAGTGATGTGGACTGGATTATTATGCCACTGGTCAACCCTGATGGCTATGAGTTCTCGCACGTTGATGTGAGTAATTTATTTTGTCTACGTCATAGATTCGTTCAAATCTTGTGTCTATATTATTTTTCTTTGGGGTTATCATTAGAACTAGAATTGTGACTTCAAACAATCATTATACAAACGAGTGCCATCAGATCTCCAGTATTTAAATATATTTGCACATTTACAGACCCGCCTCTGGCGCAAAACGAGATCTATCAACCTGGCAGTCAGTGACTGCATTGGAGTAGACGCCAACAGAAACTTTGACGTCTCTTTCGCAACAATAGGAGTGTCCACTGACCCCTGCGGCATTACCTATCCTGGAATAACCGCCTTCTCTGAGCCAGAGACCGGCTATGTCAGGGATATTCTTCTGGAGTACATCAACAGGATCCAAATATACATGGATGTCCACAGCTATGGGAACTATATTCTGTTCGGTTATGGTAACACCAGTCTGCCCCTAAATGCTCCGCAGCTGCACCATGTTGGTGCTGCTATGGGAGCTGCTATAGACGCGTTAAAGTTGCCGCAAGTTGGCTATTACTTGGTTGGAAATAGTGCATCAGTTCTGTATGGCAGTTCAGGGAGTGCTCAGGATTATGGTCAGGTAATGTACACTTAGTTTTTTCGTTTCATTCATTAGCTTTTTTAGTATATCGTTAGATCTAAATAAACAAATTAAGTTTATTTAGGCTTAGGTTCCTATTTTGGTCTCTTTTTCGCCTTTCAGAAACTCACTTATCAGAATTAGAACATTGTGCACCATCTGTTTTTCTTTTTCATTCTTCATGATTTTAAAACAATTTCAATTTCACTCTTAAATTACTGCTTATACCATGCAGCTGCGTCTGACCAACAATACTCGTAAAAAGCCATTCACAGACACATCGAATATTTCGTTAATCTGGAAATAATCCACAAAATATATTGAAAATAATAACGATTCAGTATTTGATTAATACAATATCATTTGTCTGGTGCAGGCGATCAAACACGCGGGCCCTGCTAATCTTATCTCTAAAGAATTTATTGCTTTCCATAACGTTTTTATGATGGGCATCGATTACTTGTGTACATTTTGGTGTTCAGACAGTCTGCGCACGTATTGGGCAAGGATTGTTTGTTCAATACTTGTGATGAATAATATTACCATCTGTTATTATTGACATCGTCATCTTGGCTGTAATCACATCATAAGTTCTGATGATTATTATAGAGTAGTTGTGTTATTACATGCATTACCCACGTTTATCTCGTTATTCCCAGTCTCAAAAATATTTAGATACAACATCAAAACATTGTAATAATCTAACATTATTTAACTTCCTCCATAGGCCGTAGGGGTTCCCTTCTCCTATACGCTAGAGCTTCCTGGCTACGAGTACGACTTCAGGGTTCCACCAGAGTACATGGACCAGATCAACGAGGAGACGTGGCAGGGCATCGCGGTCACCGCCAGGCTGTCCAGGTCTTACTACAGGGCACGTTATGCTGCTGGTTCTCCTTAAAATACTGAAACTGGCGCAAGAACCATTCCGAATTTTGCAAGTAAAATAGTTTTTAAATATTGTTAGTGTTTTATTTCCTTGGGACTGCGGATTTGTGGTTCACCAACTTTTCTTACTGAATTATTGCAACGATGTCTCCAGATCAGTAGTTAGATAGACGATATTGTAAGGATAGATCGGCCGTTTTATACTCATTGGATAAATAGATGATACTATCAATTTTACGTAACATAATTACTATTTTTGATTTAATTTAACTCAGTTCAAGCCAAAACTGCCATTGGCCCCAGTGGCCGTAAGCGCGAGTGCTACGCTACAGATAGGTTTCGTAGGTTCGAGCAAAGTGGGTTTGGCTTTTCTTAGAGAGAGAGAGAGAGAGAGAGAGAGAGAGAGAGAGACCCGTGCCCAGTTTTACTGTAAATGGCTTGACGACGATGATGATGATGATGATTGAGACATAGTTAAGATTAGTCACCCTTAATTTTTAAGATCACATAGCAAGACCAGTGCATAGTGGTCTTTAAGGACTTAAAAAACGCCACTGATGTCACCATAAACGTGGCCACATACTGGCCTCAAGTAATATAAAAATGTGAATCGAAAAATACATCTAGACTTATGTAACCGTAAACAGTAACAGAAACGAAAAGATCAAAACATAAAATTCATTGTCTAATTGTTCCGATACCCGACTGTGCTGTGGACATCTTGACTACACGGCTAGCAATAAAACTGTTTATTTTTTATACATTGTTATAAGGCTGATCGTAAAAGGCGATAGGATCTTTTGATAAATTATTACATTTTATTATCACTCTATTAACATCGACTTTGTTAAACATATTTACTAGATTATTTATTTATCAGTCCACATTGACAGCTCATTTTATTACTGTAATGCTGGTTCATGCTGTGTTACGCATCTTGCTTCATATCTCAATGGTTTCAACATCAAAATCCTAACAACCTCCTAAGTGTTATCCTTCTAGATTTTTCTCGCCTGAGAAATGCTGACATTATTATCAATACTCGGGTTTTGTAAGTTGTGTAAAAGGCCGAAATGGAATTTATGATTCACATTACAACATAGCTAAGGTATGCTATGCTAGCTATGTAATTATGAATTTATTTCATAGAAATTACTCAACATGTCAATGTAAGCCCTCTGATGGCAGTCGCTTCATGTAGAATACGGATAATCAACGGCATCTATTCAACCCCAGAATATCTAGAAAAAAACCACGAAGATAAACGAAAAACGAGAAAATAATCAGACATTTATAATAACCCAAAATTAAACCGAAAATCACAACTATGTCTAATTCAAAAAACATCGCGTTGTGTCCAAATATAGATATTAAAGGCGGATAATTAAAGATAACAGAACTGAGCTGATTAAAGTACTTCGATAGTATTTATGTAGTAGGTCGCTCGTCTGCGCCGACGATGGAGTTACGATTATTTATCGTGTGTGCTGCTGTGGTGGGCCTGGCTCAGGCGGGGAAACATGACCAGCACTCTGGGTAAGTTACCATTCTATTTCCAGGATCACATCATTAGGACAGAAGTCGCAAGTCCGGGAACTTCAGGTTCCTCCGAAAATTTTACTAGAATTTAAACCTTAAGGGAACTGAATACAATGCATGAAAGACTTATAATGGACTTTTTGCTGAGGATGAGAATACATTATTATATGGATACAAAACGCCATTGATTACAGGTCCCATTTGCTACGTGAGGTCTGTTGAGTATCCATTAGGGTTTCTTGGTCTCCATTGATTTAGGCAATAATGCTCCCAATTTCACTCTAGAATTCCTCTAGAATTGGTATGAATAAAAAAAATCAAACAAGTTGCAATTTCCATTGAAATTTCTGTTATAATTCTTGATTTTTGGCCATCTATATTTTGAAACACCCATATCAATGAATATCCATATCCAGTTATATATGTACATTAATGACTATGAGATTATTTTTGTAAATATAATAAGCCATTTGTCCTATCTAGCTGCGAGCCTAAACACCATACAATCTGCCCAACTTAATATTGGTAAAACCACAAAATCTTCCACAGAAACACAGTTCACGAGGTCCAGCTCCGTGACACTTCGGACCAGGAGTTGCTACACGAGATGGAGTTGCAGTTGGGCGTGGACATATGGAAACACGGCATGCCTGGTATGAGGAGCTCCATGGTCATGGTAACGCCGGAGAACAAAGATGCCTTCCTGGATACTCTTGATGCTAAAGGAATACAGCATAGTGTGCATTTGGATGATGTTGCCAAGTAAGACTGTTGAAGTCATTCGTTTTTAATAAATACTCCGTCGAAATTAATATTTGGAAACAGATTAAAGCAATTTAGGTTGAAAAACTTAAGGGACATTAGAGAATATGATCTATCCTATAAAAATCGTACGCTATGTTAGTGTACAGTAGTCAGATTTCACACAACTTCAAGAGTATTCTTAGTCTAGGAGTGGACCATTGCCCGACAATATATGGTGTGTGATTACGCCTTTATATTCTTATTATTGAGCATGGATGTCCTTTTAGAATGGGGTGAGGCGCTGACCTACTGCACGTTGGAAAACTTTACACATCGGCATCGTGGAGAAAATCTCTCACGCTTGAAATAATTAAAAACAATGCTTTTAACTCGAGGCCTGTGATTTACTAAGCCCTCGGTCATATTACTCCAGCTTTGTTATAATCTACTTTTACAAATTTCACAGGGCCCTTGAAGAACACGATCAACAGTTAGCTATTTGGAGGAGCAACAGGCAAAACAGAATGATATTCCAAGACTACCCGAGGTATGCTGAGGTGAGACACTTTAAATTTTAAAATCTAGAACATTGTTAACTTAATAATAAAAGTGTCCCCATATTGTACTTACATGACTTTAATGTATATGATTCTCCTATTAAAATTTAAGGGAACATCTTGGGATAACACATGCAAACCAAGATGCCTAGTATGTCTTTCAGAACTGGCGAAATTATGACTCTGGACAAGCATTGGACTTGCCAGGCAATACTAAAGTATGACCACGCGTACCAAGCACTAAGACAGTCTAATCGTAAAATTACACGGCTCCAGTTCTTGGAGCTATTAATTTTAAAAATGTCGATTCCTTCTATTTTGAAGAATATGATACTCAATTACTCACTAATAAACGTAACACTACCAATAAATGATGCAAATGTTGTGCAAAAGTGAGCAAAAATATAACTAAGCCGGGCACTACCTCGAGTATTTGTAATTAGTGTTGTAGATCCACTATAAATACATTAATACAATAATCCATGGTGTGATTCAACTTCGAATGCATTAAATACCAATTTGAATTTTGTAACTAATACAGTTATAAGCTTTGCAGGATTTGTTTGCAACTAATCTGCTGAACATTTCTGAAGCCCACTAATAAACCAACGAATGAATGGGCTTTCAATGTTGTTTAGTCTGACATTATAACTTTTGGATAATAATTATAAAATCTGGTGATCGTTCATGATTATTATCATTATAATGTTACAAGATAAGAAATTATTGATAGCTAACAATAATTTTCATTCTTTTTTCCTGTTTCTTTTTATAACGATGGAAAAAAACTTGATTAAATATTTTGTAACATTTTTTTTCTGTAAGATCTTTGAGTTTGATTCCGCGTTTCTAAGAGAGAATGCTGATACCAATCTAAAAAATCTTAAATATTTCTTTGTAAATCAATGTTCAAAGATCTAATTTTGTAACCTCTGCTTCACCACTTCTATATAACTGGAAATACTCTAGTAAATTTCATAATTCCTGATGAACCAAACAATTATTATTTGATTTATTTATCACAGATTGACGCATACATGGAAGATATTGCCCGTCGGTATCCTAACTTGGTGACCCTGGTTAACGTTGGGCAGAGCTTCGAAGGGCGAGACATCAAGTATTTGAAAGTATGTTTAAGTATTTGACGAGTAATGTATAGACTAGCCCAATATTTATTGAAATTTCGTAGAATAACTTTTGCGAAACTAGAGCGCTTTCAACTAATTTATTAGATGAACTAGATCTGTTTTTACGGCCTTTTGTGTTTGTAAAATGTGCTGTTATTTTACTAACCAGATTTCAACAACCAACTTTACTGACACAAGCAAACCCGTTTACTTCATGACTGCCATGCTCCATGCTCGTGAGTGGGTGACCACGCCGGTGACTCTGTACTCCGTATATAGACTTGTAGAGAACCTAAGGACTGAAGACAGTGATCTATTGAGTGATGTGGACTGGATCATCATGCCCCTGGTCAACCCTGATGGCTATGAGTTCTCGCATACTGATGTGAGTATGATTCTTATATTATCTTCATCGCAAAATGTTAAAATGGCTATAGCTGATTAGTTGAAGTTTTCTATAGAGGCTTTTGATGAGAGTAGAAAAAACTCAAAGTCCATTTGTTCAAAACTTTTATCTTGCTCACCCTTCAATGTTACTATTGATGTATGGTCCATATTGTTTTAGGTTATTGTATGAATACTAAACTCTATCATATGCAGTTAATATAATTAACCATTATAATTTTCACAGAACCGCCTCTGGCGCAAAACGAGATCAATTAACCCAGCAGTCAGTGATTGCATTGGAGTAGACCCCAACAGGAATTTTGATGTCGCGTTCGCTACACTAGGAGTGTCCACCGACCCCTGCGCCATCACCTACCCTGGAGAAACCCCTTTCTCTGAACCAGAAACAGGATACATCAGGGATATTTTCCTGGAGTACAACAATAGGATCCAAATATTTATGGATATTAACAGCTATGGGAATTATGTTCTGTTCGCTTATGGTGATACCAGTCTACCGCCTAATGCTCTTAATTTGCACCATGTTAGTTCGGCTATGGGAGCTGCCATGGATGCGCTGAAGCTGCCCAAAGTTGGGTATTACTTAGTTGGAAACTGTGCGTTAGTGTTGTACGTTACTTCGGGATGTGCACAGGACTATGGTCAGGTGAGCTTACTTACTACTTTTATAAGTTGTCTGTTTCACATTATATCGGTTGACTGCAATCGTATTTAGCTGTCTCGTTAGCCTAGGGGTCCTCAACGCGACAGTTACGCCTGTGTCTTGAGTCTCGAACCGTATACGATTCGATGCCGAGATCTGATATTGGGTTTTTCTATGAAATTCTCAGTAGCAGCTCGCAGTTGTCAGTGTAGTGCTCGGTTAATAGCTATTACGTGAGGCATAAACATACCGGCAAACTGAGAGCGTACATAACTATAACTGCTTGACATGTAAAACGTTTAGATTAATAATAAGCACCAATATCTTTTAAATGATTCGTAAACTTATAAAAAACTAATATTCCATTAATCTCAAAATAATTCACAAAAAGTATTGAAAAAAAATTCGATTAAATATTTATCATGTCGTGCAGGCGATCAAAGTGATCAAACACGCGGGCCCTACTAATCTTATCTCTTAAGAATTGATTGTTTTTGATAACGTTTTCATGGGCATCGATTCTTTCTGTATCGTAGTGTTCGGTGGTAGTCTGCGCACGTATTTGGCAGGGATTGTTGATTGTATCTAGCTGAATAATAATATTACTGATGAATAATATTACTATTAGATTAGTATTGGTACCGTCGTCAAAGCTGTCGTGTCATAATTTCTGACGATTATTATTGATTGTATGACCGAATTTACTATACTAGTAGGGGACTTGCTAGATAAGTATTATCCTAGTACTGTGTTACATTTTATCGACTAGCTAGATATTTTGTTTTGGAATAGTTTATTTTATTTTTCTGTCCAATAGCTTTAGATGCTGCGTCGCGTAATATCTAAAAATATATGTAAGAAAATCTTTTCAGGAAAACATACATAATTTTGACATTTACTTTTGATTGATACATATAGAATAAACAGGATTAAGGATTAAGTCATCAGTATATTTCATCAATTTTATTGAATTATGGTTAGAGAAATATATAAAAACTTTTCCATTTATAAACGAAATTGCAGTAGGAGGCTATGAGCCTCCCAAAGATTAATTAACAGAACTGCCAATAAAACAAAAGTAGGATACCGAAAAACAAAGGCCATAAACAGTTCCAAAGCAGATGCTTACAGACAAACGTAGCGTGTAGTTCAATGGAGCGATCGCAGCGAATGGATGCGTGAAGCCGGAACTGAATCAATGACGCGGCGGGGCGATATCCAGCTGTGGAAGCATGTGGGCTCATGGGGTCGCGGTAATAAGGATATTTGGAAGTTAAGGGCTAGAACGTATTTAGAGCTAGTCATTTAGGTAAAGGGCAAGGTTGAAAATGCGTCAGGTTTGAAAAAGAGGATCATTTAGTTTCTTTGGAGACTAAAATCAATGCCTAATTGAATCATCCCCTTAGCAATAGCCTTCTGCAATAAATTAGGTACTTTCACATTCACTCCCACAAAATAATAATAATCATCTTTTTTGCTTGATTTTGCGTCATCTTGCATTGCTTCATACATGCCCGTGAAATATGTGGAGATTGCCAGTTGAAGCTCCTTTTCGCAAGTTATATAGCTTCTGTTCCTGATACCACATCGAGCCATACTTTACTAGTCGACCTTTACACACCCGCGACTGCTCACAGACATTCAATACCAAAACCCATGCATCGGTCATATTTCTTTTTTGGAACTTATTGCCTGTTGAAATAATTATAGCAGCATATATTTTCTTTGTCCACAGTCTGTAGGAATCCCCTTCTCCATCACACTAGAACTTCCTGGCTACGAGTACGACTTCAGGGTACCACCAGAGTACATGGACCAGATCAACGAGGAGACGTGGCAGGGCATCGCGGTCACCGCCAGGCTGTCCAGGGCATATTATAGGGCACGTTATGCTGCAGGCTTTCCTTAGGGTACTGTAACTGGTGCACGAAGTTTTTGGAAAAAAGGATATAAAATAGGTTTAAATATTTTTGGAGTTTTATTTATTGGGACTCCGGATTTGCTGATGACTTTCATGTTGATCTCCCTAGATCAAGAGTCAGGTAGACGATACCAGCTTTATACAGCGCTATTTGCAGCTATATTTTAAGAGTAGACTACAATACAAGCTTATGACTGACCTTAAAAAAACTTGATAACCTCTTAAAGATCGAAACAATCGGAAAACTATTGCTATGGTAGATGGAGGCCTCATTGCGTTTATTTAACTTAGAGCGTGTGCTTTTAAGTGCCTTACAAAAACGAACAAAGCTTCCTATCCATTGTCTAGATAAAATACTTCCCGGTAGGTATTTAACAAAAGCTAAAAGATACAATCAGCAAATTAAACCGACGGAGCATCACATTGGAGCCCCGCCAACGGATGCTATTAAACAATCTATGAGTAAAGTTTGACCTATGTTGCTGACGGTACAATACGGATCTCTGAAGAATTCGTATTGTTTTCAGATGCATTCCACTTGCTAACTCTACTTATTGCGATACTTTACTCATAATAATTGGTAAACAAATACATGCACCTTATTTCAGAAGTCATGTTTATGGCTCGCAGCGTTAAGCTACGTGTCAATTCCTGATTATTTTCGGACGTAACGCAGATTGAATGGGATTTAACATGGACAATTTATTTGAATGTAAGACAGTGGAATTCGCTCATAATTATGATGATGATCTGATGAAGAGGGAAAGGCTACTTTGTCTCTAGCTAAATATCGTGTATAAAATGTGGGTATATTTTACTAAAGCAACAATAGCAACGTACTGTATTATAACAATGCTGTAGCCTGTAACACAAAAGCGGTATTTATAAATAGCGCGGGCTGCCGGCCATGACGTCACACCGCTGCAAGCGTTTTAATTTTACGTTTACCCTCCAATTGAGCTCCGACCCAGCGTTGTTGGCTGCAGATTTTTATTTTTAACCCCCGACGCAAAAACGACGGGGTGTTCTAAGTTTGACGTGTCTGTGTGTGTGTGTGTGTGTGTGTGTGTGTGTGTGTGTGTGTATCTGTCTGTGGCATCGTAGCTCCCGAATGGATGAACCGATTTCGATTTTGTTTTTTTTATTTGAAAGGTGAATTAGTCGCTTAGCTATGTTTGATGAAAATGAGTCCAAGATGGCCGCCGCCGCAAAAAAGCGAATTACATATTTTCACAACACCGTCAATATGGGTATCAAATGAAAGGGCTTAACTGTCTCAGTTAAGGCCAGTTAATACTATGCACTAGGTATGATAATTTTCAAATCCAAGATGGCCGCCACCACTAAATGGCAAATTACATTTCGTGTCGGGGGTTTTCTAAATTTTTTATTTATGTTATTAAACTTTTGTTCTAATTATTTTAAGATAATTTGATATTGGTATACTTGTAATCAATATTTTAGTAGTACTTAACAGGTATAACTTTGTTGACTATATCTTTGATGTCAAATATGCCTGCCATTTTTACATTGTAACAAAATTTTACGGTTTAAAAAATTTGGTTCAAAATAAATTGTTTTTTGAAGTCCTACAGAATATTAAAAACGTGATTCAGGTTACCCAAAGCACACAACGCCATCTATAATCCTACCATTTACAAGTGCATTACAATTCAGCGCTTGCAGCGACTATCCGCTATAATACGTGGAACATTTTTGCATGATCTAATCTCTACGCGGTGCAGCGCTGAAGCGCTATCGAATTCTGCAGCCGTCTGCCAAGACAAACGGTGGCGGGGCGCGGGTTGAATAATTCATTCAAATCTGATCTCGTGGTGCTACACTAATATTTGTAGTGACGCCCACAGGCGTACCTGCCGGATTACTAAGTGTGGAGAGACGTGCACATTTTATGATTTTTCAAGTTCGTTTATCATATTTTTATGTTGTAAAGCTAAAATATTGTTTTCGTTTATCTAACGCTAAAAAACCAATAGGAAATAATCAATTTGGACAGGCGATAGGGCCAGCCGTTTAGGAGGAGCTAGGTGACAAATACACGTAGGTACAGACGAATTATATATTATACTATGATATGTTATACTATGATATGTTTCGTGATTTGATAAAACATTTTTTTGATTTCAAACACTATTTTGTGTTGGGAAAAAACACGTCACGTCACCTCAGAATGCAAAAGTGTTCGAAAAATACATGGACTTATGTGACAGCGCCTTTGGAATTCGAAACCGTTTGAAATGAGGAGAACAAATAAAATCCATTGTCTACGAGTTCCAGTGGGCCTGTTTTATTTTTTTGTATTTTCTTTGAATCCAAATAGATTACACCTATCACTGTGCTAACATTGAAACGTCTTGCCAGGATTTGTATCGGTGTGATCTTTAGATATTGCCTATTGTCTGGATAGACTAGAAATCATCCAATCACCCTAGCCTTTTCTAAGTTATGTTGTGGTCGACTTTGAATAAAAGAAGACGCGACCGAATATCAAAACATTATACATTACTGCCATTCGACTTCCGCAACTTAATTCCTCGGCAAAATGAACTATTTCGTAGGTTTTATGGGCTTCTGAGTACCCCTAACATAGGTTTCTGTATAATAACCGGCACCGCTGTGAGGTAAACTTAACCTAGCATATCGATTAATTATTGTAGGTGACCATTCCACCATGAGCACCTTCTAAAATTCTTGAATTTCTTATTTTAGTCCGGCTATATGATAATATTAAAAAAAAAACTACTGTAATTTTTACAAGAACCTTGTACAACGTTCATGAACAAAAAGCCTGTGCGCTTTTAAGCTGTACCTTCGTAAAAATTACTGAATAAAAACTAAATTAGCCACTTTGGTCTAAATTAAAAACTCTTTTTTCTTAAAAAAATGAACCAATCTTTCACGTTGGCGAGTCGATTTTTCATAATATTCGAGAAATTATTAAGGTTGAGTGTCAAAGTCGGGGAAGTGAGAGCGGTGGCTGCTGAGTGACGGCCCCTAAAGGATTGTTAAAATCTTGGGGCGGGCAGACGAGCGGGAGAATCTAAAACCTCACACAACATAACATATAAATCATCAAGCCTGTATTTCTCGAAGGATTATTAAAAGCTGTAATGGATCTGTCCTTCACGCGCAAAAGTCGAAACACACAAAGACCGACTCCGACGCAAGGGTAGTTGCCAGACTGTCAAACATCAAGAAGGCAAGTCACATTTCTTCTCGCCTCTTAAGAGATCTGAGTGGCAATGAGGAATTGTATTCTAAGCTATCCCCACACGAAGTAAAAAAAGTACAGCTAGAGTATATAAAGAGTGAAGCTCGTCTAATCCCACACACGGTAAAACGCCGCGTTCCAACCACCCGTTTAGTAAATATACTTTTAAATTACCGACGAGGGCGCAGAGTTAATTAAGCTATCCGTTATTATAATCGGTCCCCGTGAGCTTTTACTTTCCACCAGACAGTCTCCTTTAAGCTGCGTTCACTGGCCGGCGAGCTGATATCCTTTGTGCCACCAAGAACAAACATGCAGAAGAACAAGTCACTGACAATGTAAATAAAAACTGACACTGATAAGGAAACGGTGTTATAAGCCGCAAATTGATTATGTGCCTGGCGGCCATCTTGTTGACGTAAACATGAAGTAACCGCTCTCAGTACACGTCACTACTAAAACTACACGGTACCATTATCCGGGAAGTAAGGTGGATGATGTCACTTTGAGGTTTATTAGGCATGGTTCCTGCCCATTAGCAAGACTTAAATTGCATAATATATTACATGGGTTCAACTGTGTAAGAACACTTTACATAATTATAAATAATAAATAAATAAATATCTTGGGACACAGCACCATCTAGTCCCAAACTAAGCAGAGCTTGTACTATGGGTACTAGACAATGGATATAATACTTATATACTTTTTTTTTGTAAATACATACTTATAATATATAAGAAACACCCAGACAAACACAAATACCAAAGTTCATCACATAAATGTTTGTGTCTTGTGGGAATAGAACCCACGACCTCGTGATCAGCAGTCCAGACCAGTCAGCAGACCGGTACTCGAACCACTAGACCACAGACGTCGTCAAATTTTGGTAAGTCTGTCCCATGTTTCGGAGTGATGCTCATTAAGATACTTAATCATGAACAAGCTGTACATTTGTACGACAAAACACGTGTGTATATAAACAGGCCCTTATCTCTACGAGTACTATTATTAACAAACGAAGCTAGAGTATGGGATATATAATGCAGAAAGTGTAATTGGACTTAAGAAGCATTATTTCCTGTAAAGCCCTTTGTTTACCGAACGGCGTGTGTTCAGACTAGAGACCTAAAAATATTGCTGTTTGGTAATAATGTAGCTGGTGTACTAAGTTAGTACTTCTACATCTCATTTTGTAATGAGACCCTTTATACTTTCTTCATAATTATATAGCCACTCCTTTCCTAAATTACATCAGGCTTTCAAAAAGAAAATGTAAAGGAAAATTGTATGCATTGTCCTTTTCTTTAGTGATGTCTGTTTATAAAAAAGTGGAGAAATTCCTCGAGGTTGGCAATTATTATATTTTTTTTTGTTTGAGATTTGAAAGGTGTTGATATTGTTCCTAATGAAGAAAAATTCTATTTTCTTTTTTTTCGTTGACAACTTTTTTTTATAAGTTTATTTTTATTTAACTTACATAATTATTCTTACGATAATGATAATATAATGAATAGGTTCTTATATCTTAAATCTTCTAAGAGCACTTATGCTAATATTAAGAAACTAAGCTAAACGTCAAGTAGTTCATGCTAAGTCTCGTCTCATAATATCAGCCTTATTCACGCAGGGAACTTATTTCTACCAGTTTGTGTATTTCCGTATTTAAGACGATGAGAGAAGCCCGAATGGTATCAGAGAACCTACAATTGCCGAAAACAAGCTTGTTATATTATCCTCGATAAGCCAAACAACAAACTGCATTAAAACTAAACAAGAAATACTTCTACCCGCAAGTGTAACCCGTCGATGCCGCCGTTCATTGCGACCTCACTGAATAAACAGTAAGTGTATTGGGCACAAAACAATGGGTGCGATTCGTCCCAAACTAATTCGATTACATGGGTCGGGAGAGAGGACAGTTAGTGGTGGCGGGTTGAATGGGCTTCTATGAACGGGCGACAAATCGGTGGAACGTAAAAGGAGCTGAGAAATACGAGGATTCTCGTGTCAATATGCTGGTGTCATAGGTAAAATTCAGTTTTTTTTTGTCTTTCTTTACCGTGATTGAAACAGAATAAGAATAAAGAGACGAGATTTTGAATAATATTTGCCATTATTTACTGCAAAATAATAATACCACCAAAAACATTTTCATGTAAAATGTTGCCAAGACTACCAAAAAGTTATCAGATCTCATGTGCCAAACTTCTAACTCTACACGCCCAAACTCTACAAGCGCTAACTTCACAAACTCTACACCTCAGTCAAAGTATGTGGCTTGGCCGTTTCGTTACCGTCACATCATGGACGTTAGGTGAAAAATGTATTCACTGATTGACTGAAATTTGAAATATACTGTATTTATACAACGCCTGCTTGGTTACTGAAAATTCAGGCTTCTAGTTTTAACCACAACGAAGTTATAGGGGGTCGAAAACGGCCTGAATTGCTTCGAGAAAAGTATGGTACGGCCGTGCCGCTTTTTTGCTCGTCTTGGTGGGGGCACTGCCGTGCCCCCTGATAGGGAAAGTGTAAAGGTAACAGACAGTGGAAACAACCACTTTTTACCATTGTTGCATACTTATTCAGTTTCTACCAAGTTAATACATATTTCCAAGGTAAGGTAAGAAATTAATGGAGATTTTTGTATACGACATTTTATAATACGTGGTACGAAGGTGCGTACATACCTTGATAGTCATGTCAAGTACTTGTTAGTCAGGTGAATTCAACAGAGACGAAGAAGTTAACCATTTGCAAGTTCATAGGTTCAAAGTCAGGGTAATTTGTAATAAACCTAATTATTTTACTATATCAATGCTTAAAATTTGCAATTATAAAACTGTTCACTGTGTTCTTCTTTGAATAATTATTCTTCTACTTGCACAATACCACTTGATTTAATTTGTTAAATTAATTTTGATATTCCCAGTGAGCTTAAATTAGTTGCTTGTGGACCTAGTGAAACATTATACATTTTAATTAAGTATTAGGGCAAGTTCAGATGAAGAGTGTACAACGCGTTTATAACTACACATTAATTTTTGAAGGCGCCCTTTATTAATTTGTTCTAAAACTGCCTCGGCTAACCTATTCGTTGGAAGCATGACTGCTACGGTCGAGGACCTGAGTTCGATTCCCGGGTCGAGCTAAGTGTTATACGAGTAGGGCAATGGACACGGTACCTCATAGCTGTTTAACGCAAAACCGTCGAAATATCTAGCATATGTTGAAGATGACGTCATTGCACGTCGGCCTAGACATGAGTCTTATCTAGTTAGTTACGACATCGGATATATTGACGCGTCCTATATGAGCTGAGTGTATAATAACCTAAATTAAAAATTTTGAAAACCCCCGACACGAAATTTAATATGCCATTTTGTGGTGGCGGCCATCTTGGATTTGAAATTTATCATAGTGTATAGTATTCTCCTTGTTAAGCCCTTTCATTTGATACCCATATTGAGGGAGTTGTGAAAAAATATGTAATCCGCTATTTTGTAGCGGCGGCCATGTTGGACCAATTTTCATCAAACATAGCTAAGAACACTCCCGACTAATTCACCTTTCAAATAAAAAAAACAAAATCAAAATCGGTCCATCCGTTCGGGCGCTACGATGCCACAGACAGACACACACACACACACACACACACACACAGACACGTCAAACTTATAACACCCCGTCGTTTTTGCGTCGGGGGTTAAAATACACTGTTCCGTTATTTTTTGTGGTAGAAAATGTTGTACAGAGAGTGGTGACGTTATGTTCATTATTTATGTTTGGGATACTTTGGGTCACGGACTCACGGCTGAGTATATCACCTAGTTTTCTACATGGCAATACCAGTGCGGACACCAATAACATTGCTCGGTCAATCGTAGTAACTCTTACTCATGATAGTCCAAGCCTTCTCCTGTCTATGGGGTGAGCCGTTTTAACAAAATTCAGCTGAATATCAATATTTTACATGAAGTGACTACCATCATATCTACAAAAACCAATTTCATGGCAATGCTAATATTAGGATTTAAAACTAGAACCCATATTTCTGAAACCCAATAAGTAAATGAGTGTTATTTCTTCAAAGCTGTATTCCTAGGTTAAGTTGATAAATCCACGACCCCGGGCGCCGTCAAGCAATTCTTTGCTTTTTCCGACGTTTCGATTCCGAGATTACCGCCCCCTAACGCCCTGGGGACGGCTCCTAACAGCCCCACGTAAAGCAATCGCAACTACTTTGCAAGCGACGGACCTCATTTCCTCACTGCGGCCGCCAATCGCGAGTATTTTTAAAGCCACTAAATAGGTTTAGCTGGGAGGCCGTAATAAAATCAAGCCGCTGCCAGCGAGCGGAAAACGTCGCTCAATCGAATTCCATCGCGTCGCTTTTGAAGGAAATTGGGTTGAAACATCGCGGAGACATCGGAACAAAATGTTGTACCCTTAATTTGAAGCGATGGCTGCGAGGCGGAGTGCGCACAGAAATCAATTTGCGTTTAATTCAATAAATAACAGCTCTCAGCATCCATCTTAGTCTGAATTTTTTAATGTTCATCAGTTTTGTATCTCTGCTATATTTGAACATTATGCTATAGCTTGTAGATTTCGTTTGCGGAAGTGTAATTATTTCGTTAATTTAATCAAGTTACTTTTAATTAACCATTTAAATAGTGGGACGTAAAATGATCCATATTATTTACCATCACGATTATACATACACGACGGTATTATAAAAGTATTCCATCTATGTAGGTAGTTATGTACTTTATAAAAATAATGTAAAAACCCCTTGTTCCAGCTTTAGTAAATTTTCTTTTTTGCACAAAATATTCCAACAGTATGTTGTCCTTAATTTAAATTCAGGTACATATTTAGCCTTAATAAAAAGTTTGCGAACAAAAACAATAAAAACTCACATACGCCCGAAAAAGTAAAGTTCCAACATTTTCGACCTCAAAAATGAAATACGAGTAGTAACATACCCTAGGGCAATAACTCCACGAGATCCGATGTGAAGGGACGGCGCATAAAAACTTTTTTATCATCTTTGCTTAATATATGGCGACCGTGACACAACCCTTTAGGAAACAAGGCGAGTACCTCACATTTGTCAGGCTAAGTTAAAGTGGTACGCTTAGCCCTCACTCGTGAGCAGATCTTGAGTTAATCGTAGCAAATGGACCTAATATCACATTACAGCTACTGACTTCGAATGAACTACTTAGTATATCTTAAGTAACATCGCCGGACGATGAGATCGCTACATGAAATGTTATTTTTTTGCCAAAACTATTATTTGTACGGAATGATGAAAAAGGGAGTAAATGAGGAGACGACGGCTAACTGGAACCAATGGAAAATGGAAGAAAAAGATATGCTGCGCCGATCCCAAATATAAAGTAGGAAGATTAATTTATAGGGTATTTTAATAGACAAATATTTGCCTATTACAGCCCACTTATAGACGTAGGCTTGGCTTTATTTCCACACGACCTTTTCGCGTAGTTTGGGTATTTATTTTAAATTATAGCCTATGTTACTCGGTAAAGAGGTAGCTTTCTAATGGTGGAAGTATTTGTCATATCGGTCCAGTAGTTTCGAAGCCTATTAAATGCAATCAAATCTCCAAGCTTCAGTCAATCTTCACGCCTGTTTCTCACAGGTGTAGGTAGAGACTATAGATTTCCACTTGCTACGATCCTGACACACCACTTTCGCTTCATCTATGCTCATCAACCTCCCCATGCATGCTCGTCGGTTTAGGATACTCTTAACGTTGACTTTTTTGAGAACGTCCGCAATTTGACTGTGGTACGTTCGCCGAGGTCGATCGATTTTTTCCTCTTATTGAAAGGGGTAACTACGATTATATCTTCACGCTAGTCTAGTACAAAATATGAAAGAAACATTCAGGAAAGTGATAAGACTCAAGAGCGTCTTTATCTTCGCCTCGGAGTGACGCAAGCGCAATGTAGCGACACGTAAAGGAAATCCTGAGGAGATTGTCTACAAGATGTTGCTGTCATAGGTAAAGCGATAAATTGCTCGGATAAAAGTAACAGGCGCTAACAAAATATTGCTGCGAAAGCACAATACTCACGCGACCTTTTTTTTTTTTTTTCAAAGTCAAAGTATTTATTGCTTCCATGTGTACATTACGGTGTTATACAATAGTTTTGTTTCAACATGAAACCCTGTTAGGGCACAGCAGATTCAGAAATAAGGACATGTTATAATATAGTGAGACAGTGTGAGGTCCAAATCATTGGATCAGCAAAAATATCATCATGCCTGTATTCTCGAAAGGGCTAGGCAGAGGTGCATTAGAATAATTCCGGGGGAGATGGCCAATGGGGTACAATTCAACTAATAATGTTTTACATTATTCAACATTTCATTCATCTTAACTAGTTCAAAATAGATCTTTAAAGTTAGTAAGTCCTCTCTACCCCGGACAGACCCTACTAATGTACGCCCGGTATGTTCAGGCACATGTAATAGAATGCGAGCCTATTGACAAGCACTTGCTCAAAAACTTTCTCACCTATCTGGGGGCTTGGGCTCTTGGTCTTGACACAAAAACTACTCAAACAAATTACAATCAGTATATTATTCACATAGAAACATTAAAATACATAATTAATACTTAATAACAGTTTCCATAATTATGTTCAATCAGTAAAGAGCCAAGTTATGGCCCCTAAATAATTCCAATTTTCGTGTTATGGCACTAATGAACTAATTTGTATGTTAATTCAATAATTACATTATTGAACTACGTTGTTAACGATAGCTTAATGATATGGTTATATTCTGGTTATTTATTATTAAGTTAGTAGTAAGTATTTAAGTATTTCGAGCATATACTAATTTATAGCTGCAGCCCAAATTTTCAACATTTTATAGTTTAGGAGCTTAAAGGGTTTAAATTACTAGTTGCACAGGTATTACAATAACTATCTATACTAGTTACAGCGTTTTAAAAGTAGAATGGGCCAAGGCTTAGAATGACGCAGTTAAAAAATCCTTGTTTTTTTTTATCCTGTCTATTCAAAAAAAGAAATCTGTTTTTAATTTAAGGCCCAATGCTTGGTTAATTATACATGATAATGAATTATAAATATTTTTTTAGTGTTGCGTACAGTGAGAATATAATACAAGATAGATTGGAGTATTAAATATGCGATAATTAATGTTAATAAGTTGATTCGTTATTGTCAAGTATCTAATTTCGTTACAGACACAATAGAAAATTATTTTTGATGTTTATCGCCGGCGTCAGTGCCATGCTTCATTATTTAAGATGAGATTAAATATCCTGGGACATTTTTTTTACACAGCACCATCTAGTCCCAAACTAAGCACAGCTTGTACTATGGGTACTAGACAATGGATATAATACTTATATACATTTTTTTGTGAATACATACTTATATATATTACATAAGAAACACCCAGACAAACCCAAACACTTAAGTTCATCACAATAAATGTTTGTGTCCTGTGGGAATCGAACCCACGACCTCATGATCAGCAGTCCGGTACTCGAACCACTAGACCACAGACGTCGTCATTCAGATTCTTTACAATAATGTACATAGTAACAAACTATTACCTATACAAAAATTACATTGTATTTTATGTAAATAAAAACTGTTTACACAATCTAGTAAATTCAGATAGTAAGACTAGTTGTTGACAAAGAACTAAATGTTTAGTAAACAAGTTGTGGTCAACTCACACCCTTAAAAATAACACAGAACTATTTATCCTTAACAAATTATTTTACAAAAGTTTATTACGTTACGTAAAATACTGCAATTTTTTGGAATGCTTTGTTTGTGACTGATATGAGTAAGTAACGCAACTTTGGCCGTAACTTCTGTCTTTCAAAATTAAAGTTTCATATGCAATACAACAAATGATATCGCTACAATTTTCATAAAAATAACGTAAAATAAAAATGAATTAATATTGACCGAACCAGGAATCAGCAAATGTTATAAAATTTATAATCAAAGCCGAGGGCCATCAAGTATGTGGAGTTTTACCAAGGAATAAGAAATCGTGTTAAAATAGTTAAGTACATTTAAGTTTTAATTTTCAGTGCTCTAATTTTTGGTTCGACATGAATAGTCTGCAATTTTACCACATTTTTGAGCCATATCCATTGCGCTCTTGTTCTATACTCCATAGTTTTCCTCACCCTAAATGGTTCTACCATTTAATGGCGTTAGTTCGACGATCTTTGGCGACAATTGCGCGCTGGGCACCAGCAGTGGAGAGAACTTGGCGGGTTTACTGCCAGCGCCCAAACGAAGCAGGCCACGCTTTGCTGCTAGTACTAGTAGCAGGATCACCGATAGAGAGAAGGACAGGACCTGAAATTGTATGATTTTATATTGGAGAGATGTTTTAAAAGTATACAGTTAGATAAAATAAACTAGTTGTTGCTCCATAATCTAAGGGTTTTCGACAAAAACTTTATTATTATTACTTTATTATCAAGATCCATTCACCCGCTATAGATAGCAGTAATAGTTATACAAAGTTTATAGTTATAAATCTCCGTACATTGAAGTTATAGGAAGTAGAAACGCTGTAAGATAACAAACATAATTTTTATGTAAAAAGTATTTTGAGGGCAGCTAATTACATTACCTTCGTCATTAAAAAAATCTATTTCCTGCTTACAGGCTTAGGCTAAAAGTTATTAAAAAAATCGAGACTATAATTTTCTTTAATAAACGTAGGCATCCAATTACTTCCCAATCTCATGGAAAAATTACTTTTAAAATAAGTAATAATCAAAAACAAATTAATTAATCAATTTCCTTTTATTATAGGTTGAACTTAATTAAACTATTTGGGCACGGTCATTGAGAACGTGATCAAGAATAGAACCTCATTATTATTCAATGCTTAAAACCTTCATAACCAACAAAGAATAGTAACGATAACCGTTAAATACCAAATAACTGTGAAAATAACTGATATACTTACAGCAGATATCCCAAATGTGGCGAACACTTCGTATGACATAAACATTTTTAACTATTACTTGTCAAAACACAACAAAACTAAGAAAAAAATGTAAACATTTGGTGCGCACGCGACTGCTCACTTACTCAGAACACACTAACTAAACTTTGCGACACAAAAATACAGTGTACAGGTGTGTCAAACTGAGTCGCGGAATTTAACTACGGTGTCTGACACAGCGGTTCTCTCTATGGATAGTTGGAACACGTTACGTGGCATATCGCTGCACGGAGTGGCAACGTCGCACGCACACGTCATTCGAACAGGTTGCCTGCGCACGCGCACACCTTGTGTTTTATCTGTGGACTGTGACATAGTTATTTTAGTATTTCCTTTGTTTTCCGTGATAATCTCTGTGTTTGTTTTTTCGTTAGTCTTTATAATCACAATTTGATAGTAGATAATAAGTTAAAATACTAGTCTTCAAAGGCTTTCAAAATTCAAAGCGTCAGTGCAAATAGAGTGCTTTCGCAGTAATAATTTGATTAACATCCGTTCCAAGATTCCTTCATTAATTTAGTTATAAGTTTACAGGCTTTTAAAGTACACAGCATTAAGAATCAGATCATAATTAGGAAAGGTAAAAAGTAATTATAAATGTAGTTTAAAAAAATAGAACCTACTTGGATTGTGAACTTCGTATTGTAGACACACCTCGGGCCAACATGGGCAATTTCGATAAATCATAATATGAATTGCATACACGAAGCTGCCATACCCTGCCGATATGCGCTGACCTTGAATTGTATGGGCTTTTTGTACAATAAAAAGTCAGTTTATCCTGGAAATGTATAGCACAACATTGTGCTTTTCCATTAATTTTCATTCATATTGAATGATGTCGTAACGTGATGGTACCTATATGTTTGCCAAATCTAGTCCGAGAAATATTATATACAAGTAGCGACCTGCCCGCCTCGTACGAGTTCATAAATTTGCTTATAGCCTCTATCTATTGGTGAAAACCGTATGAAAATCCGTACAGTAGTTTTTCAGATTGGCCCAAACAAACGCAAACTCAGCGCGGCGGGAATCTTTAATGTATAACGTGGTGATAGTATATGACGACAAATAAGTTATGATTTAGCATTACCCTTGGTGTGACGTCACATACCCATTCATCATTATCAGCAACTTAACACAGGGATCCATTAATTAAGGCCGTGTTCACACTGGTCGTTAGTTCAAAATTCTCATTACATCGCGCGCTCGTTCGCAGTTTGATTGATTTGATTCCGCCCTCACGTGTACAAACTTTTTAATGAATTTTAATTGCGAAGGTCAATTGATTATGATGGAGTGGATAAGTGTATGACACTAGACGTATGACACGGAATATTTAAGGTTATTCTTCAGAAATGCTTAGTAACACTAAAAATATGTGCATCGGTAAAATGGGGAGATTTCATAACCACAACGATATTAACTTCCACATTAGTAGTCGTAAGGGTCCTGGATTCGATTCGCGGGTCGACCTAAGTGTTATTAACTTTTAAGATCAAATTCACGGTAGTAAAGAGGCTCGCCCCCTGTTATAAGGAATATGTATTATTAGAGCTCTGCCGATCCGCTTAAAGACTACTGGCAAGATGGTATGTTATGTTAGCAGGGTACAACTAGTCACAATAATAGGTTAGTAAAAAAAGTACTCACTAAAAATCTATAAACAAGCTCTGTGATGTTGGAAAATGTATTGCAGTCAGGATTTTTGTTTCATTTAATAATTGTTTTCCTACTTCCTATCCTATCCTACTTTATAGTTTGTAAATCATTGAAATCATTTTTATGTTTTATGCGCTTTAATGTGCATAAAATCCGCCATTTCGATTTTTATATAATTTAATGTCATTGAGACTCGTTTCATCAAGACGAATCTAATGAGGTATCATTTATCTAAATCGGTTGAGCTGTTGAGCAGTTACAAGCGGCCGTATAAACGGACATACATACATGCATACACGTCAAGCACATGCACATAACCCTCCTTCGGCAGTCGCGTAAAAAGATCATTTATATTTATTGAGAAATTTACGACCACCTTTGGGTAGTAAATTAATAAAAATACACCAAACTGAAAAGCCTTTTATCTCATTTCACGGAATACAGAAAACAAAATTACACTGGCACGGACGTCACGCCAATTATTCGTATTATTCGAGTTATTCGAACAAATATGCAAGTTATACGAATCCCCCTGCATGTAATTATGCTTGTTGTTGATCGTGCTGCACTTAATTAAAGTAAATTGTTTACACTTTTCAATGTGTACTCATTTTCAATGTATTTTTTACACTTGGGGATCGAATAGTTGTGTAACTAGGGTACAGTACTGAACTGGATATGTTTGCTGAAGAAAATAATATGGTATTTGAAGTTTTAAAGTATTGAAGTATTGCGAGAAGACTGAATGAAAAAGTGAAGTCTTTCATGCAGTCTTCTCGCAATAGGTACTATTGGTTAAGTAATCAGAGTAAATTACTGTGTTCATAATTGGGATACAATAAACAAAATAAATAAAAATACGCGCAAAATTAATAAAAGCAGCGTAAAGCAAGACGAATCAGTGAATCTTATTCATATAGGAACACTTCAGATCATCAGTCTAAATCAAGGATAGATCTTATTATGTAATTCATAGGATTTATAAATGGCTTACTTAACTTACCAGCAAACAGAGCAGTAGGCGGCAATACACCTCTGCCATACCCTTCAAAGATAACAGGCGTGAGAATACGCCTGCGTAATGTTACGTATTCGTTTCAGAATACAGGCCGCTACACAGGGGAAATTTAATATTTCATAAAGCAATATATTTTAAATTCATTAAGCTTTATTACCCTTCATACTACGCACACACATTATCACATTGACGTATCGTCGAGCGAGGCAATATTACGTACGTAAAATTAAAAATAACCACAGATTTTTTATTAAATGGTACTCGTAAGAGTATACATTTTTATCTCATGGCTAAGTAACAACAACCCTTTTAATAATATAAGGCCGTGTTCCAAACAAAATCCGTCTACTATATGGACACTAGCAACACCAGGAGTAGAGCTATCAGAATTATGACTTATTATTTTAAATAACACTGAAATTGTGCTCCGAGATTCGTTTGCACAATAACTTAACCTTACACATTACGCCTAAAACAGAACAAATACTAGAATAGTTTAGCAATTCTGTTGGAATCCGTATCCTCCGGGGAATCCAGTAGCAGGTACAACCCTACACTAACACAGTGTCACAACCCTAAATTTGATATCGGTATTATTCAACGATATTAAGCCGCAATTGGTCCGACTACACTCTCCCCAAGGATATCTTAATTAGTATACTCTATGCCGCGCTAGTGCTTAACTTTGAAGTTACATTAGTAACTTGGCAATTAACTGAGAGGCAAGTTGTCCGTCAATTGCTGCGAACTCTGTCATTTTCACGTACAGCATTCCCAACTTTGAAGGTAATGATGTTAGGCATGGCCTTAATAATTAATTTGGATACAGAAAGCACTGGACACGGCCCGTAGGCCCTGGTCGCCAGTAACTTTGATGGAAAATAAGTTTTGACGTTGTAAAACTCTGTCCATTTACTTAGCTTTTCTTTAATCTCTTTGTAGGTGGATTGATGGACGGATGACTTGAGAAAGGTCGCTGGGAGTCGTTGGATGCAGGCGACACATAACCCATCATTATGGAAGTCTACCGAGGAGGCCTTTGTTAAGCAGAAACCCTCTTTTGGCTGATATGATGATCTCCTTGTTCCGTCCATACTAATCTTCAAAAACCTACGTAACATGGGTTTCATTTCTACGCATCATGTCATCAGCGCTATTTAATCAGTATAGCGATATCCTTCTCTTTCGCTCTCAAAACAATCACAATGCGGCCTCTGTTTGCAAAACAGACATGCGTATGAAATTAATCAGGGTTGATTTACAGTCGATGGTTGGACCGCGCGAGGCCGGGCGGCCGAAGCAAAATGTCCGTGTTTTTGTACAGTAAAACCAACCAGCAGTTTTATTTATTTAAAAGCCGAAGTTCACCTGGCTCTCGACGAGATAACCTTTGTGTAATTTGTCTTGCAAATTGCGGGTAGTCAGAATAAAGTGAATAAAGTTATGTAACGTCCCGTTGCAAATTATTGTTGGAAAGATATTGTAGAGATTTTATGAAGAATACAGTGCTGGCAAAACGGTATAAAAGAATACAGACGTATTGTATTCTTTTGTACCGTTTAATGCTGGTATAACCTAGCTTTTTTAAATACACTTTAAATAGACTGCTTACGTCGTTTTATTTAATCTTTACATGGCTAACGTTATCTTTAATGTATGGTACTGTGTAGTGTCGCAAAATTATTTTATTTAGACGTCTGTTGGACGTGCGCTCTTATAATTTGAGTGTCGGAATGCTGATGACGAGGTCGTGGGTTCAATTTCCACAGGACACAAATATTTATCTGATAGAGTGTTATGGGACTCATGGTGTGGTGTATTGAGAATGTAACGTTACAATAAACTAGTTACGCGTGCTGTAGTAGAGGGCGCGCGGTGGAGGGGCGTGTGACATTGACAATAATGACATAACGCACTCTCTCTGAGTCCGACACCCAAAGCGACAACACGTATAACAAAACTCTAACGAATGTTTATTATTTAATCCCTACACCGTTTCAGGATACATTGTGTTAAACACAAGATACAACACATGGCGTAGTGGTATACTCGTTTTATTATAAAATCAACAAAGGATTTTAGGTAAATAAAATTCGCATATACACCCAACCTAGTCGGCTCTACAGATTGTTGGAAATGCTGGCGACATTTATATTTAGAATCCCGCTGGACTATTTCTAGGTAAAGCTAATATACAAATCTAAAATGGACCTAAATATATTAAAGAAATAGGTACAGATTTGCAAAATATAAATCACAGTTTCAAAACCGTAATTATTTTTCGAAGCGACTCGACGTGTTGTATGGACGTGTTATGAAGATGGATGAAAGTGGAAGACTCCATATATCAGAGACGAGAGATACATTAAACATAACGCTGCGATTTTTTTAGGGGCTGAGCAAAGCGGGTGCAGCCGCAGGGTACAACTAATTACATATATTTCTGAAGTTTCGCTACTTTTTTCATGAAATAAAACTTGTATTGATAGAAATACACCTATCAATACAAACAAAACATAAACAATTCTAGAAGAACTCGGCCTTATTGCAATCCAAATTACATGACATGTTGCGGATAGTTGGAGGCAACCCTAAAGATGACCCGTAGAACCAGAGTAGTATAAAGTATACAGACAAAGTACAAAAAACTAAAAAGAAGAACAAGTGATAAACCTGTCATAATTATTAAGAATGCTAAAAAATGCATTTAGATATTTCGCCGAGATAAATCTCGCAATTTTTTGGTATCAAAATTAATTTCAATTCATCATCTTTGTAGTACAGTGGTACATAATAATAATTATAATTGTTTATTATAAAAATATTATCAAGTTTTTCCCCAGGGCGGAACCTATTCATCAAAAACCTATAAATCAACATCAAGCCACATCTAGCTGCATCATCCTGATTACTATTCACAACAATTGTCTTTTTAAAAAAATATGTGTGGTAACAGTAACAATACAATTGTTACCACACATATTTAAAAAAAAAAGAATATCTATGCAGTTTCTTGCCGGCTCTTCTCCATAAGACCCACTTTTTTTTGGACCGTCCAACTAATTTAACGTTTCAAAAGTACCTATTTATATGGTCTAATAGAAAAAAAAATTTTGAATTTGAATTTATTTGGGCTGCTGGTTAAGTTAATTATATTTCTAGCGTAGCTCAACCCTACGCTCTGTTACTAAGTTGGGCCGCGGTATTGTCCGGTCAGGGCTGTCCGCAGTTCCTATGAATGGTACCCCTTGATTATTTAGTAGTCGCTGTCCCTTCCGGCCGGGCTAAATATATAACAAGACACATTGCGGCGTACACATACACAAGCCTTCTCTTCAATATTCTTACTTTGTTACGCAACTTCTATTTTATTTTCAGGATTACCCCATTTCAGTGGACAAATGTACAAACGTATAAGTTTTTTTATGGGTTTTATACGCATTGTTCTCGAATGTTTATGAACGAGAATGTAAATATTGTTATGTTACAAAAACGCTGTTCGGTATTTAAATATTCCAACTGAATGTGTTCTATAAATTTGAATTTGGAAAGAAAAATAAACTCGTATTGTCTATTTATTTACACTCAACTTGACTGTATTATAAAATACTTTTTTTTTCAACATGAACTATGGTGATCGTCTGACAGACCAACACTTTTGTTAATTTTTACGCCGTTATCACAGCTTATGACATACAAAATGTTACCAATATTTACATTCCTTTTTTGTCATAATTATGTCACACTTACGTCAAAGTTACATCTCATTTTTGTGTGTGAATATAATGCCGAACTGTAGCCATTAATACATCCTTGACTAACCCTCAATGTTCTTGTTGGTATACCAACGCGACGGGCGTCCCACACCTTAAGCTTAGTAAAGTAAAATTCCGATATAAGTTTCCGTTACGGGGCTCGAGCCAAGTAATTGGATGACCAATTCCCGGAATTAAGACTGCGTGAGCAGCGAGAAACGGGGGTAATCCGCAAGTTAAATCATAATAACTGTAACTTACAAGGAAGCCGAGATCCCACTTATTGTGCTATTAATAAAATGATAATAACACTTAGTACAGTTTTACCTACAAGCATTGTTGATAAATTTTCTCGAAATTCCCGATTTTCTGATAAATACGATAACTGATTTCTGAATATAAATATGGTACCGGTTTTAACTGACGAATTGTGAGGAGAAACGCCAAAACAAACTCAGAACGTATCCAGTCTAGAGTGGGACAACACACCTCGTCCCTTCACACTTTATAAAAGGACCCCAATTTCTGTTATAACCAAGGGCCCGTGGATGCCCAAAGACGGTCCTGACTCAAATTAATGATGTTTATTTCAGTAAAAAGATCTGTTAAAGACAATTTCACAAGGCAATGCTTTAAATCTTCAGCACTAGATGATCCAAACGTAACATAAATGAGAACCACTTAGCAAAATAAATTCACTTAATGGCACTCTTCTATAAAATTACGGAAAACATTAGGTACCTACTCACAATGTACGACAATGCTAAAAATACTTGGTCTTTTGAAGACAGGACTAGGACAGGACAGGATAGTATATGCATTAATCAACCATCGTGTAGCAAACCAATTGTAAAAAAATCCTCACTTTGTTATCAACATCGACCACAGTTTCTTTTATCACAAATCAAATCTACAGAAACTGGCCGTCATCAAAAAGCACAGACAGCTAAAAAGAAAATATCGAACGCTAAACATCAACAAATTCCACAATGTCGAGTCCACAAAGAGTTGCTTCAAACAAAATATCCGTTTCATGAGTCAGTGGGCCGCGTCTGCACATTACTCGATAGTATGTGGTGCAAGTTATACGCGGCATCAGTTAAAATCAACGGTGAAGCTGTTACCTCTCCCTAGTAAATCTTTCCTTTTATTCAAGTTTGGCTATAATGGCCTAGACGATAAACCACATTATGGCGATCCATATATGGCCACCACATACCACACGCTGGGCAGTGGACACTCCGTAAAACTTTCGCATGGCAACGTAGGCAAAATGACGTTTGTATGAGTATGTGTGCTTGTAACTAAGGAGGATTTCGTTGGATCGAAGCAAAAGAAAACTATTAAAAAAGAAAAATTTTGACCACAATAAAGTAGTTGATTTTTTCATAAAAGGGGTAGTTTTATTATTTGTTATATAGGTATATATCATACACAATATGCGTCCGTACACATTTCATACTAAAATGAAAAAAAGTTTTTCTTGATTTTATTTGGACCAAACACCTAAATAAAACAATTCAGTGTAAGTAGATTCGTGATTTTTGGTAAACCAAAAATGGTCTTGAAACGTCTCGGCCTTTTTCATTCAATTGTTTTAAACAAAAAGATGGCAGATAAGATAACTGGATTCATCTAGATTATTTAGAGAATACGTTCTATTTTGGTAATAAAGGCTTCACTCCATCGAACGCTATAGCGCTGCGGCAATGAGATGGCTGTAATGTATTTAGTGAAACGACGTTACGCACGCAATGCTGACGTCACTCGGCTATCATCAGTCAATGTTCTTACCGGCTCAACATGGCCTTAGTTCTAACTCGGGCCTCTTTTTCGTGAGTCTAGGCGTAATTCATAACTCAGGCCCGGATTAGGTATTTCGATGTTACATAATGTAGAATTACGGTCCTTCAGTTTGAAACTTTAAACAAAGTTTAAAGTTCTGAAAGCCATTGTTCCATATTATTCAATTAGGTAGATACTATTAGTACTGAAGCTACTCTATCTCTAGTTTCAATAGTAATGATATTTGAATATTTGTTTCTGTAAGTAGATCTTTGGAGACACTTTTACAAACCGTTAATTTTCTTTGTTTTATTGTCACCGGCTATTTGTAATTAACAATCTCTGACGCGAAAGACCGATATTATATATACTTAAGGATCTCATTATAAAGTCCAGGTGTCAAGAAAGAAACCAAGCGAGTGTAACAATGTAAGGTAAATAGAAGTGGTACGCAAGTAAATAAGTAATAGTAAGTAAGTAAGTAGTAAGCCGTATCTACTGCTATCTTTTGATTCGCTATTGATGTAGCGCAGTCTTTGGATAAGAAATATAAGATGGACGCATTCAACCATTCGTTCACAATCAATTACTGTTCTCTGAGTTAAAGAGATAATAAATTAGTATCCGACAGTGAAACAAATGGGACTACTAAGCTCGGAGGAGTCAGAGTACTAGAGTGAGCTAATAGGTGTCAGTTAGTCAAGAATTCTTGCTAAATAGTTCGCTGGAAGTAGAAATAGTTTGTCTTAGGAAATGCAAGATTGATTTATACATATTTGGTTTGGCTTTCTGTTCAGGCCACGAATCTGTGAACTCGAATTGAGTAGATAGAGATAAATGAGTACACAAACACATTTGCGAAAAAGCTATTATGTGTCTCAAACTAGGTTTAGGTATGTTGTTCCGTGTATAAATCATAGCAACTGTTATGGTCGAAAGTACTAACAGAACCCATTAGTCATTAGAGCTATCATGAAAATACATAATAAATACAAGGTATTCTGTCGGCACCATTAAAGAAAAATCGCTGTCTCTCATGCTTTGCACCCTTCAAATGGTTTCGTCCAACTTCAAACTTGAGCGTTGAATCGTCAATTTTGCAATTGGAATTTTTGACCCTTCCTATTTGAGCGGTAATAAAAGATCTGGACTGACTTCCATTGAACGCTGTGGCCTGTGTTGCAATCGCACAAAAAGATAACTTTTTAAAGAGCTTGCGGCCAAAACGTTCCGTCGATTTGTATTGAAAGTCGTTTATTTTTTTCTTTGGAATTGGAACTTCACGCTTCTGAAGACCATTGGCTTGTAAATCATGAAATAAAAAAGTAGGACACAAATTTTAATCACATTCTGTTGGCAACGATAATTATTTAACACTAAACACAGACACAAAATCACTTCAACTCACATTTGACCCCTTCAAAGCATAAACTACCCTCTAAATCTGACTCGATCAGTACTCTTGACCTTCACGTTCCAACAAAGTTACAAAAGCCTCGCATAGCTGTAGTAATAGCAACCCAACATTATCGTAGACACCGCATTGACGGCTGCCCAACTATCTCAACTCGAGTGATTCAATTACTTGGCCGGAATATTTGGGCAGATGAGATTCAACACTGAGGCATATCTTCATTACTTGTTGATGTAAATGTTTGGCGGGTAAAACAACCACACAATCAATCAATTTGAACGGTTGTTACACTTACAAATACAAAGCAACTTACAAAGGATTTCGTGGTTAGGACACATTAAGAGAAAGCGGTATAGCCTAGTGAAATGAAAATTAAACTGCCAAATCAAAAGTCTCAAGTCCGAATCTCAGGCACCTCCGATTATTTAATTTTATTTATTTATTTAATTAATTCATTAAGTACTACGAATCCACCAATTACAGTAACTAAAAAACTAAATTTATTAAAATCTACAAAACAAAGCAAAGTAAATAAAAGAAGGTAAAAACACTTTCATTATATTGGTGGTAATACTAAATACTCAAAAGGTGTACATATTATTCTGTAATCATATCTTGATCATTATAAACCCTGCCAGGCACAACAATCAAGAGGGCGGAATAGGGTTAGGACTACCTAATGGTGAAGGAACGGTGCAGGATTACTCACGATGTTGTAAGAAAACCTGAGAGATTTTCTCAACAGCGTGTGAAGTGTCCCAACCCAGCCAGTTGTGGCCAGTGGATTAGACTTAACTAACCTAACCCTTGTCAATCTGAGAGGATACCCGTGTCCAGCAGTAGGGTCTGATGATGAGGAGTCACCTGTCCGTGCCTCATAAAACCAACTATTGTCAAAAGCTCTTTCTACTACTATCTACCAGTAGTAATTGAATTACAGCAATGAGAATCGAAATAAGTACCTACTGCATATTCTCTCATTATTAAAGAGGAACCCTCCGATAGCAAAGGAGAATGCAAACCACATGAATGAAGCCACTATTTATATTGCTCCAGTTATACAAGACACATTGAATACTCAGTACAACTGAGTGCTATTGTTTAAAGAAGTAATTAGACACGAGTACTTCTGCATTTTAGTGGTGACTGGTGGTCATCTCGCAACTACTCGTTGCACTATGTGTCGTGGGTTCGATACCCATCCGAGGCTACAGACCGCAGATGTCGCATACCATACTATACTTGTTTGTCATCATAAAACAATAAAAAACAAACCAATGAAGAGCGTTTGATATTTGCTTCTTTTTTTGTCAGGTTC
Source organism: Acronicta psi (assembly GCA_946251955.1). NCBI lineage: Eukaryota > Metazoa > Arthropoda > Insecta > Lepidoptera > Noctuidae > Acronicta > Acronicta psi. The sequence continues at coordinate 11,855,377 of OX276489.1, read as the reverse complement.
CCCAAAATGTCTGGTTAATCTCATGAAATTGTTTTAGTGTTTTAGTAGCAAAATCAGTACCTATGTAGACGACACACAGATTCACAAAGTGTATTTCCGGACATTTTAAACATTGAAGAACCCAACTTAGAATTTCGTCGTAACTTGATTAAACTTCTTGCAACGAGGAACTGTAAGGAACTGAACTTTCTGTCGCATCGTTATCACCATAAATAACATCTACAATAGCAATAAAAGTAACCCATTTTAGGTAAAGAATGCAAAAACGCTAGTTTTCTTTGTAAAATATTTAAATTTTTCGCATTCTAGACGTCGTCGGTGAGGTATATTGTCGCTTTGTTCGCCGCCCCGCCCGCCCCTGCGATCCGTTCCGTGTTAATTTATTGATAGAACACGCTTTTCCTGTGCTGCGGTTCTGTCCAGAATAGTCGATGGGTTTTTGGAATATTGCAAAATAGATTTATATGGTTTTCACACCTTTTTTCTCACCAATAGGTACTACGAAATTGGTGTGCGGGCAATTTTTTCGAAGAAGTTATTTCTATCTTTTTGTATTTATTTAAGCATTTTCCATGCTACGATTACAAGTTATTTTAATGAAGGAAAAAATCGGCTGGCGAGCAGGATACGTCACCATAAGACGTAAGTTTAGAATGTGAAGGAAGATTTCGACTAGCGAGCGGGGCTCGCGATAGCTTAGCGGTCAAAGCGTCTGGTGTACCGAACCAGAAGACGCAGGTTCGAATCCTACTCGCCAGCCGATTTTTTCCTTTAATAAAAATAAGTTATTTCTAACTCGATTGTATTTGCCGATATAAATTAATGCTATACCTATATACCTACTCCTTTAGACCCGCTATATCTCGCCATAGTGTTATTACCGTGCAGACATCGAAGCAGCGACCCCTAGTGCAGTATTCGATTGTTTGACCAGAGATCTAATTGAGTTCGTTCTCAAAAACATAATAATCAAACCAAAGAAAGCTATACGGCTATACTAACAAATTAAATTGTCTGTCTATGATGTCAAAATAAATTCCACTAAGGCAATGTCCAATCATTAATTACCGTTTGATAGTTTTCTTCTATATCCAAATCTGCCCAACGGATTTCAATAAAAGAGTAATTAAATGGAGTTTTATTATAGGTATATATATATAAATTCTCGCATAACAATGTTTTATTTCAATATCCTGCAGGGTTCAAAAGAATATATAAATATTTACGTGATCGAGAATAAGTAGATAAATGCGGGCAGCGCCGCGGGGTATAAGTATTAGTCAACATTATAAGGAAACGCGAAAATCTCCTTTTATTGCAGACATAACTTTTTTATTTTACGGCTCGGCCAACAGATTCGTACAATTTTATGTTGCCCACAGAGATGTAAAAGCTTGCAGATTAATCTTTTGACATTCGTTTTGTCCGTTTTTTAACTCTCGATGAAAAAGAAGGGTCGTAAGTACCTACCAATGTATGTTGAGTTTAGAGCGACTGTTTGTCTGTTTATAGAGTTGTATAGAACTGAAGAATACCAATTAAGAATTAACATCAAAGATTTATATTATTACAGATGGCCTGAAATACACCGATAGCATTCAGTCATTATAGTAATACTATTAGCAATATTTCATTATGATTGGATATTTTATTAGGCTCCTGCTATATTCAGGCGCGTCTATTGTGCGCCCCTAGTTCGGTTACAGCTTGGCGTAGAGCCAGCGAGAGAGGGTTGATTGCACACTATAGAACAATACAGAAGGCCCACATATTATTGTATCATTGATATTAAAACTAATTTTATTTTTACAACACATCAGCTTATCTTTACACAGTCAGTTACGAATGGGACTTCTGTACATTAGTTTATACTATAGCAGATAATCGTATGGCTGCATGTTTTTATGACCAACGTTCCGTCAGAAATTATAAAAAATATTTTAAATTATTCGATTAAATTAAATTAGTAATAAGGAGATACATCGTTTTACACTCATCAGGGCTATATTTATTATTATGCTAATATTGGGTATGGCGCTGTAAGCCGAGATACAGGATCCGTCCTAGTTCGGCTACAGAGGCTCCCATGTAATGTATATTAATTCACTAGCCCATAAGTCTATGTAATAAGAAATTGTATTACCTACTTATGATGGAATATTATAATTTCATTTAAAATAGTACTGGTATATGAGCAACAATGCGAATGATGACTGAACATTACGCCAGTATTGCTTGAAAAGTTAAGCACAGATGAAACGGTTACACGTGAGTCTGCATTAATTACATGGTGGGAAGCACACGTTGCTTGAAGACCTTGCCTTAGTTGAAAAGTTGCAAAAATAAATGAATATGAGCCTTATCTTTAATATTAGCGGGGTCTGGAACATGTATAGTTTGCCAAGGCCGTAGGAGGAAGGAGGAAATACTGGTAAAATTACAGACACACTTTCCATAACGCCAATGGGACAAATGAAGTGTAAAAATGAAGGAAGGGCCGACCTTGGATACAAGTATGATTAAGATGGAGATTATCAACACATCAGCTTATCTTACGCAGTCAGTTACGACTGCCATTCTGGGACATTCTGGGACATTCTGGGACTTCTGTACATTAGTTTATACTGTAGCAGATAATCGTATGGCTGCATGTTTTTATGACCAACGTTCCGTCAGTTAGTTTACTGTCTGTGTTATTAATGGCGGTGCCGGTGCGGTTCAGCTTCTAATTTACTTAATCTAAGGGTGCAGCAGTTTTAGGGTTATTTGTTCTATTTACGAAAAAGTTTCCTTTTAAAATACCGTAATATACGATATTACATACATAAACGAATTGCATGAAAAGGTTTTTTTATAGGTGGATCATTTTCTTAGATAGATTTTATCGTTGTCTTATTGTAATTTTAAGTTAACACAACATACAGTAGCAACTGTAGCAAGTCAAAGTTTTAATAGTATTAGGTTCCCCAATTACATGGAAACATACTAGTGAAGCGCTGGTACTGCAAAAAATACACGCGTTATGATACAGTAGTGACACTATTTAGATAATACTTTAACGTAATTTTAAAATCCTTGGGCACTACGCATGCTTGCTTTAAACAAGGTGATGGCAGTATTACGAATGCATGGGTAGTGATGTGCCACAATGCAATAAACGCAAACAGTCAATGAGTGGCGGCCACAACTCTGATTGCACCACTATTGTTCCGATACATAGGCATGGACTAGATAGAGTGTGGAATAGAATTCATTTCTAGGACTTACGTTAATGGTCAAAACTAGGAAGACTAATTGATACTTAAGTAGAAGATACTTAGTACTTTGGTGAGGGAACAACCGTGACGCAATATTCAGATTATTTCAAATGTATATGTTCCTGCAAATCCATGTTTCATTTATTCATAACAAGAAAGAATACATTCACGACAACACAATACATTGGCTATTATTATCAAAATGATTAAAAAAGAAGACACACAAATTACAAATTTGCTTACATGGCAAGTGTCCCACAGTGAATCATCCAGTGATTTATCTTAAATCTTAAGGAAAAGATCAAAAGGTTTCATCCTTTGTGTGCCATGTTCAGAATGGAAAACATTATTCTCTTGCCCTGGAAACGTCACCAGCTATAAGTTACAGCCCCCTTGGGCCGGGTCTTTTCATACCTTAGGACCTTTTTGCTGATTTGATTATCTTGTAGGTAAATTTTAAACATCTTTTGTATGTCTATACTGCTGGATTTTAATTCTAGATGGCCTAAGCAGACACACCTATGACATCATTATGTATATTTTTTTTATACAACTAAGGTGGCAAACAAGCATACGGCCCGCCTGATGGTAAGCGGTTACCATAGCCTATGGACGCTTGCAACACCAGAGGTATCACTCGCGCGTTGCCGACCCGAAAAAACTCTTAGAGGTTAATGGAGGATTCACTGCGCCGACAGTTTGAGGGAACATTCCTCTTACTGCCAGCGCAGCGCATCCTTAGAAGGAGCTCTGGCGACCTTACTTACTGCAGAAACACAACACACAATAAAGTGTGTTATTTGGCTGCAGTTTTCTGTAAGGTACTTACCCAGATGGGCTGCTCCAGATTTGAGCCATAAATGACTGTGCCCTACCTCTCTGATTTATTATTATATCCTACCTTTCTTATTATTTAAACTAAGAGATTATTTTTATACTAGGTTACCTATTTATAAAATGAGGAATATAACGCGAAAAACAAAGCAATTATAAATATATTTAAGTAAGTAGCTTGTTATAAATAAATACAGTGTTCTAATAACTAACTATTTAGGCCCTAACTCAGAAACGTCACTTAACGTTAATAAATCATTAACAAACAGTGGCTACTATATCTTGGCCTATTTTTCCATATTTGGGTTTGTTGTCAGTGCACTAAGATATACTGGGTCTCTATTAGCTAATGATTAATTAGGTTAAGTGACGTCTCTGAGTGCGGTCCTTAGTTATTTTTTATTCCTAGTCATACAATGCCACTTAAAAATCAAAATTCACTCAAACTGTAATCAACACAATCAATAAATGTTGTATAGAATTACTGGGTTTTATCCTCTATTATTGATAGGTTTACAAACTCAGATCTCACATGCACAATTGCTAGACTTCCATTCCACACTTGTATAATCCAGGACATAGATATGACGGCGCGCCGGGCTGTGGTCGCCATGGCGACTGCCGGTCCTGTGCCCTTTAATCAGAGCTCTTTCAGTGGCTACACAGCATACACTGATTTTAAACACATGAGTGGTATCGTTAACTTTTTATGTGATTATTTTACTACTTTAGCAATTTGTTTAAATTTCCGTCTCATAAGTCAACTATGGATTCATCTGATATGATTTCATATTCAGGGCAGCTTACTGATAAATTCAATTCCATTTTACTTTGTTTCATTTTTTTAATTATATTGTGGTTAGCGGCTATCCAGTTGTGGTGAAACGGGCCCTAAGCCTCACGATACAATAATTTACGCAAATTCTCCAACAACCCAAAAAATAAGGTGAAAATCACTTAAATTCTCCACAAAAACATTCTAAAAGTAAGCAACAAATTGTACTCGCTGTAAGTCGGGACTTTTAATAATATTCCCAATTCGTTGTCCCCGTAATGATATATACGGTGCCGTGTTTCTGCCGGCTGACAAACTACCCTCATTTGACAAAACAGCGAAAGATTTTTATTTTGGCCACTTTATCTTTCTGGACCCAAAGCGAATGTAAGTTCGGTTAGGAACTACGTTTGCTCATGTTGATAGTAGTGAAATGTAGGGTAGTTTTATTTTGCTTTGGTCACGTACCTAAGTAATTTGAACTTATAACTTCAATAGAGTAATCTTACTCTACCCCACTTCACACTGCAACAACACACCTCAACTTCATTCATTTTACTACAGCTCACTCCACTTCACAACTCACTCCACCTTAAGAAAATCATGGCAATAATATTAATCTATATCTCCTTATCCACTGATATACGTTGACGTGCAAATCAGCAACCTGATGGTTACTGGTCATCGCCGCCCATGTACACCTACCACACTGAAGGAATTGCTAACGCGTCGACTTAAATTAAATTATCTATTTTTAACCCCCGACGCAAAAACGACGGGTGTTATAAGTTTGACGTGTCTGTGTGTGTGTGTGTGTCTGTCTGTGGCATCGTAGCTCCCGAAAGGATGGACCGATGTTGATTTTGTTTTTTTTATTTGAAAGGTGAATTAGTCGGAAGTGTTCTTAGCTATGTTTGATGAAAATCGGTCTAAGATGGCCGCCGCTACAAAATAGCGGATTACATATTATTTTGTCATAACTCCCTCAATATGGGTATCAAATGAAAGGGCTTAACTAGGAGAATACAATACACTATGATAAATTTCAAATCCAAGATGGCCGCAACCACAAAATGGCGTATTACATTTCGCGTCGGGGATTTTCTAAATCTTTTATTTATTTTTTTGTGGATAATTAAATTGTGTTTGTTTAAATAAACGTTATTTTCGTACATTTCCTTCTTTTTTTCTAAAATATACCAATTGAATCAACACGAGCCGCATTCAATAATATTAATAATATTTATGGTCCCCATTCTCTTGGGGAGGGTTCTATTTCTGACGTATATACTCGTATATTTACACCCTTTTTGGGACATTGGGACACCCTTGTTTCCGGATACATGTTTACTAATTATTTGCGGTAGGCGTATCGTTTTTATATACCAGGATAAAACGGGTCGGCTTGCGGCTGCCTGAATTAGGGACCGCGTTTCATATTCAGTAATTATACGAGATTGTTGTGTTGAGGTTTATTTTACTCGTTTGAAATAAAATAGGAATTTAAACGATTTAGAAGAAAGATGTACGCATGTCAATCATTTTATAGCCAGAAATATTAAAACAAACGCAGACCTACTACCTTCGCAAAGAAATTAGTCTAGATCTAGAGATTATAAGTGCGGACGTTGTGAGGTACGGTTGTGATTCCTGGTTGGACACAGTATTATTTGTGTATTTCTGTTCTCCTTCATCTATCTACCTTCTTTATCTGACTCATAACTAAGTAATGAATGACTACGTTGATGAATCTATTTTGCCGCGGCCAGAAAAATACATATTACATAAATTCTATTTATATACACGTTCAGAAAGTTCACGGTCCGTCCCAAAATAGATTAAAATAACCCCTATTATAACATATCAATCTCGCATAACCGACGCATAAAGAACTCCCGGGAGTAACCCAGTCGGTCGGGTCATCCATCATAATTTGCTAATATCTTTTTCCTTATAAATCTTACTCTGCTACGTAATCAATTTTCTTGGCTCACTTAAGGTACACGCCCTATACAAGTCAATCATAACATAACGTACTATTACAACATTATTAGACGCGTACCGATGCGCACACAATTTGTTGGTATGATCTTAGATTTTAAGTAATAGGATGCATCTAGAATAAGATTCTAAACGCACCCACGATACACAAGAAAATTCTAGTGCCCTATACTATATAGTAATAAAAATCTTTTTATATCTCTTTAAAATACACTATTGTCATCATTATATTAAGTTTAAATAGCAAGGTGCGCGCTAGATTAGGTGCGCTTCGAGGAGCTTCGTGATATGCTTCGATCTACAAGAGAAAATATCACACGTGACTGTTGTTATCTGCACCCGAAATCAAAACCCTATGGCCTGTACCGAAATCGCGTCCTAGTCCAGTCCTAGGACGAATTTCAAGATAACTCATCTGCGGTATCAATTCGGACCCCACCGATCTGTTATAATGTGTGTATTTGATGTAATTCCTGGGATCCGTCATGGAAGTACAGCATTTTCATATTCGGCGTTACTTCTAGCCGCAACAATAATGCTTCAACAACTATACAAGCCGCATAACGTTAGTACATGTGCAAATGTATGCGTAAACGGTTTCCCTTTTGCATATCTGTAAATGTGTGAATACAATTTTATCTTGCTACAAACATTTTAACGATATACAGGGGATTAAAGTTAGATTAGGTTATAAACAATTTCGTAATGAAAACCAAGGAATTGTTATATATTTTCTCCGACATCCGATGACTGGTAAATTCACTTCCTCTTAACATTTCAATTACGCAATCTAAAAAAGTACCCTTATAAAATCAACTTGTAAAAGAATATTTAAAGAAAATTATTCTGCAACTGGTTTTTTTACGCGAATCTCCCTCGATGTGCCGAAATGAGGAAATAATTAAGGGCATAACTTTTCTTCGACGTAGAACATTCTGGATTTTTCCGGGAGATTTTGTCGTAAAAGTTGGGAAGCTGAGTGCACGACTGATAAAACGTAATTTTAAAAGTTTGATGTTCATTTGAGTTGGCGACATTATGCTTGGGTCGGGAAAGTTTCTATTTGTGTTATCATAGACGGTTATCGGAGTCGTCTAACAGTAGTACGGTTTCTGTTGATTTTGTTTTATGTTGCACTTTGCACACATCTTTTATTGAACTTTCAATTTTGACTTCTATTTAAAGCTCATACAAATATTTTTAAGTTCTCGTTGTTTTTGCTTTATTAAGTATTTTCTTACATTGAATCGTGCATAAAAAATATGAATGCACCAAGTATCCTGCACTGTTCCCGTAGGAGAGACCTAAGTCCATAACAGATACATTATACTGCTATCTAAAAGTCTAAGATCCTGTTTCACCACCCTTGGATCGCCGCTGACGACTGAAGAAATTATTCATATATAGAACCATTTTTTTGTGATATTATTTGCCAAATAATTTAACGGGAACTTACTTTACGAGGTGGTGGAATCATACTATTTAATGATTTTTTTCTTAATGAATTAAAAACCCACCCTGTAACGTATAATGTAATCAATAGAGACTAGATAGAAACAACGAACTGTCTTTAGTGACTAAAATGCCATCTAAATGGTCAAGGTTTGCTTGCAGGTTAGCTAAACTGATAATTTACGTCAATATACTAAACACACATTACATACGGCTTGCTATCAATACCGGTACCGCTTCTCAAAATACAACATAGGGGCCGTTCGTTAACGGTAAACAAGTCAACAAGTAAACAGTATTGGAATCCGAGTTCAGTCTAGCGTGAAATTGTTTATGGTACGTAAATGAGATAGCAAAGCTTTGAAATCAAGAAATCTAGGTAACGAATAGTGCCGTCCTTTTAAAAATGGAATGGTAAAATGAAAAAGAAAGAAAAGCTATTTATTTTTGCACACTCAATAAATAGAGGTTATGTAAGAGCTGTACTGTAGCCTAACCCTTTTCATTCTGAGAGGACCCGGCACTATCACTTTATGGCCCGACCTTTTTAAAGAACCTAAAACATACTTTATTTTTAAACAATACAAATAAATAAGTTGAACGACCTCAAAAGATGTTAACAAAACACACTCGTCCCTCAAAAGGTATCATCAAAAATTCTTCTCCCAAGTAAGTAAGTACCGGTAAATTCCCCGGTATCAAAAGGATTACTTTTCAAATAATATCGTGTTTCGTTTGGAGGTCCCCGGGGGTACTTGTTAGTGGGGTGATCGGGTTTCTCCGGGTCCAACTGTTAAGGGCCGGCTCTCAAAACACTTTGTATTATTTGTAAATAACGTTCTTTGACCGATATTTTAAGACTGGGAGGTAACTGGATCTTTTAAGGTGTTTGTGTAAAGATCTTGTGATAAACGATGAAGAAATAGATACGGTTTTTTTTTGATGTTTTTGTTTTAAAAGATAATTTTTACATTTTTATTTCAAAAGTCAGTGTATTGTGGTGGTGAAACTTTGCTTTTGAAATAAGTACTCTGGATTGGTACGGGCCAAATATTTGCACCGTACCTATTATAAGCTTGTTTGACATTATAGGTAACAGTAAAAAATTACAGATTTAATGTTTTTAGAGTTTCAGATCCGGTAATCCGTATGATTTCCTTTTTATTTCCTTCTTAATGTGAGAAGATCATACTATGAATAATTCAATTTACCTATGATTGTATTTCGCGACACATAGTTATCTCAAATACATTATGTATAATTTTAAAGCTGAATAAATATTGTGTTTGTAAATAAACCCGACAATCCATTTACCAGTATAAACATAAAGATAAGACTAGTTTCAAACAAATCAATCACACAGTCCAAACTACTGAAATTAGATTTTTCCGGGAAGTTGCCATACGACGTATTCGGCATACGTTTAAACGGGTAAGACAATTCTAAAACGGGTTAAAGTAAAGCTCTTTAACTGTATCAGTAACTCTATCTCGTCCCAATTAAGACAAACAACTTGAGAATTACCTTTAATTAATCCCGTTACAATGCCAACCCAATTACTTAATATCCCGCTCAATTTGTCATTTGAAATTGAAACCTTTTCGTTTAACATTTTGCTGGGTTAAAGTTACTTTTTAATACCGTCGCGGCCTGTATTCCAAGAAAGGTAAGACAGAGCAATGGTGCAAAAGTAATTATTTTCTAGGAGGTGAGCTAGAGCTGCTTGAATTAACTTGGCAACAGTAGACATTGTGCTAATTGTGATTGTTAAAAGGAAAGCCGGTAGTAAAGCGTCTAATAAGCTACGATATTTCATTTAAAGAACATTACCAATAACTATGGGTACTTGGGTAGGCACACACTGCTAAGTCTACTCCCAAAATATTTAATACCCATTTTGTCCTTAATGACATTAATGACTGTTCCAATGCTAAAAGCGGGCTCACTAACAGAATGATCAGAGCTTTTATAGGTAAATATTTATCTCAACAAATTGAATCAACATGATTTCTAAGACACGGAAATAAGGTCCCTTTTTCCATGCCACACACTAACGTCCGCACTGAGAACAACTATCAATTACAATAAATCGTCCTAATATTGTCCTAAGTTCGTACGTCCCATCATAATTAGTACTTCAGTAACGGTACTAGTCCCGCTACTAAATTACACCGGTACCAATAAATCTCGCCGTAGCTTATTACGCCATTAATTCGTACGATCAATTAAAACTTGGAGGCACAACAAACCAACTAAGACAATCAAACAGATTAAAATCTAATTCGGTACCATTCTACGGGTTCCTGTTTAGTTGAGTACCTTTTCTCTTTTGTTACAGTTAGGATGTACTAGTTAGCATTAAGGCGGTCATATTATCGTTAGTTAATTCCTAACTAACTAAATACATAGTTAAACTGCTTCATTAGTGGTCGTAAGCGCTATTACCCTACACTTGCGGTCCTGAGTACCATCTAGTTCGTTTAAAATATATTACCAGAAACGAAATTTTTACCTATTCAATTAATTCTCAAAACCTCTTTTCATAATAATCAAGACCTTTTACTAAAAATGTAAATAAAAAAATCCGGCAGTACATTAATGAAGTCCAATTTAGATTAACATTTTTAAGCGGGATAAAAATTAACAGCCTTTTAAAACCAACACCTGGGGCACCAAAGCCTTTTAATTATTAAAAAGTATTAATCACGGCTTTAGTTGAAGCCTACCCTTCATTGTTATGGGTATCTGGAATTATTCTGTAGGCGTCACCAGCCAATCGAACCCCAAGAGGTCTTATCACCAAGCAAGCCAGATCTTTTCTCGCTTCTTACGACATGCCGATCTGAATGACAGTAAGGAATTGTATTCATAAGTTTGTATTTGTAAGTTACGAAGGATTGACGACGTCTGTGTGCTAATCACATCTGGATTCGATACACAAGTATTTATGTGTTGAACTTAAGTGTTTACTGTTTGTGTTTGCGTGTTTCTTATGTATGTATTTACAAAAAAAGTATATAAGTATTATGTCCACTGTCTGGTACATACCCATAGTACAAGTTATGCTTAGTTTGACACTACATGGTACTGTGTAAAAGTGACCCAAAAATATTTATTTATTTCTGAGACTCGAGAGTAAATTGGAACAATATTTTGAACAGTTTTAATTAACAGAATTTTTGCTAATACAACGCTGACTGATGGGCCGCAGCTACGCACAACGGCTCTACCTTTACAAACAGGAAATTACAATGTATGCAAGTTCCCGATTCCATTATTCAACAAATTCAAAATTACACAATGGCTGAATAAGCACATACCTTAACTCAGGTAGCCAAGTATCAAAGTTTAAGTTATCAGGGTTCGGGACAATGTTTGTTTAATACAAAGTCTAATACAGAAGGTGCAGAAGACACAGATAAAAAGAAAAGCCGATAGGAATCGAGTTTTACAGAGCCAAATTTTTATTGAGAGACAAATGCGAAAATATCGAGATATTATGAAAAGGATGAGCGGAAGAATAAGTTTGATGAAAGGTTGTCTGAGGATTTCCAGAGTAACATTAAGTTTTTCTGGAAATCCATAAAAGGTGCCCGAGGAAAATCTAAGACCTCGGAGCTAAATAAAATCAGAGACCAGGATGGAAATATCGTAACAGGAGAAGAATGCATGTTGAAGAGATGGAAGGAATATTTTGAAGGATTGTTTGATAAAGAATGATTGCATGTGAACACGGTGATGGATGAAACTGAAAATGGACAGTGAGGACAGAATTGATATGGATGAAGTTGTGAAAGCGTTGAACAGTATGAAATCAGGAAAAGCTGCAGGATATGATAGGATATCACCCGAAATGCTGAAGGCCGGACAAGGCGTGGTAGCTAGTCAGCTGTACCGCCTCTTCAACTTGTGCTGGACTAATGGGCGTGTGCCAAAAGATTGGTGCAAGGCCGTGATTGTGCCGCTGTACAAGGGAAAAGGGTCACAGCAAGACTGCAAAAATTACCGGGGCATTAGCCTTCTTAGTGTTGTCGGCAAACTGTATGCTAAAGTCTTGATCGAAAGAGTGATGAAAGGAACAGATGAGAAAATATGGGATGTGCAAGCGGGATTCAGAAAGAGCATGGGATGTACGGATCAGGTCTTTTCCTTGCGGTGCATAGCTGAAAAAATCTTGGCCAAAGGCCAAAAAGTCTATTGCGCATTCGTGGATTTGGAAAAGGCCTACGATAGAGTAATCAGGCATGAATTATGGTCAGCACTGTCCGTGTATGGGGTGGGTGGCTGCCTGATTCGGGCACTGAAATCTCTTTATGAGAGTTCCAGTGCCTGTGTCAGGATAAACGGGGCCTACACTGAATGGTTTGGCATCGATAAGGGTGTTAGACAGGGATGTGTAGCGTCACCGTGGCTGTTCAACCTATTCATGGATAGTTGTCTGCAGGATTTGAAAGAGAGTGAATGTGGCTTAAAAATGAATGAGTTACTCGTCAAATGTCTCCTCTACGCCGACGATCAAGTTATACTTGCATCGTCGGAGGAGGGGTTACAGAAGATGGTAACAATGATGGATGGTGCTTTGAGAAAGAAGGGAATGAAAGTAAATGTAAGTAAGACGAAAGTTATGGTTTTTGAAAGGGAAGAAATTATGACTGTGTACAATATTTTGATAGGTGGCGTAAGAGTGGAACAAGTGAAAGAGTTTGTATATCTGGGGTCTATGTTTACGAGGGATGGTAAGCATGAGAGCGACATGGAAAGGAGAGTGAGTGCTGGTAACCGGGTGAATGGGGCGCTACACACTTTTATCAGCAGCCGGAGAGTGTCCGAGAAGGCACGACTGGCGGTGGTTAGGGGAGTGTTGGCGCCGACACTAATGTATGGTAGTGAAAGTTGGGTATGGCAGAAGAAGAATGAAAGTAAAATAAATGCCGTAGAGATGAGAGCTTTGAGAAGTATATGTGGTTTAACTTTGAAAGATAAAGTGAGGAATAGCGTGATAAGGGAGCGTTGTGGCATGAAAGATGATATAGTAACTCGGATTGAGAAAGGTATGTTAAGATGGTTTGGGCATATAGAGAGGATGGATGAACGGAGGTTGACTAAACAAGTATACATGGCGAGTACGAATGGAAGAGTTGGAAGGGGCCGACCTCGGCGAACGTATCACAACCAGATTGCGGACGTTCTCAAAAAAGGCAAGGTTAAGAGCACCCTAAACCGACGAGCATGCATGGAGAGGTTAATGAACATAGACGAAGCGAAAGTGGTGTGCCAGGATCGTAGCAAGTGGAAATCTATAGTCTCTGCCTACCCCTATGGGAAGCAGGCGTGAAGCTATGTATGTATGTATGTATGTTTTGTTAGTTTTTAATTAAATAATGCGACACATTATCTTACATAACATTGCTAAAAAAAACATTTTATACCTATACACGTACGCTACTACTGCTTTATATGTTCAGATTATAGCTATCCATCTAATTTACATCGAAATTACCTAATTTTCACGCATATTGTGACATTATTCTGACAATACACCCATAGATTCACTAGATTCACTATACCCATAGATTCACTATTCAAAATTTCAAATCAGAATATGATTTGAAATTTTGAACGGTACTAAAACCAGATAAATTACTGGGCAAATCAGACAACGATGACAATATATACTATAGTGTAACTACTTGTGTTGCTGGCGTCTATAGACTGCAGTTGCTGCTTAGCAGTAGGTTTGTCATGTTCATCATCTTACACTTTATTACCATTGTATTTTATTCAATCGTAAGTAAACACTGTTCTTTAGAATAAATAAGGAATCTTTAAACCGATCTTCCTGCCCTTATCCCAATTCACTCGGGGTCCGCGGAACAAATGTCTTTTTTTTCCATACATTTCTCCCTATTACACGTCATCTCGTCATTCAACTCCTTTGTGGTCATATACTTTCTCACACAGTTCATCGATAGTTTCTTTAGTTTTCCTCTTCCCTTATAACTAACCACATGCATGCTCAAAACCTTTTTGGTAACATGCTCTTCACTTCTACGCATCACGTCATGTCCATGACACGATAAGCGGTTACTGCACAACGGGTTTGTGTGTCATATTTAAATACTTGTACAATAAATAGTTGTTAAAGAAAGAATTGGAACTTCTGATCTACCTGTTCAAAATAAAGGTCGCGAATGCTCTCCTTTTGCTCGACCTTTAAGACGACAATGTTTTGTTTTAGTTAACACTTTGGGCCCAATCTCCTTACTTCCGAAGGTAAGGGAATCTAAAAGTTTTTCCTGTGTATATTAGGATAGCTGACATGTGCTTATAGCTGTTTTAGAAGGTCGAGGGTTGTCGACGATGTTTTCGGGTCGAAAATAACTTTATAGCGAAAGTTAGCTATGTAAAACTTTTGACTGAGTCAGTCTTTTAGATATTTTTACTATAATATAAACAGGATTTATAAACAATCCTGGCAGCCAGTCAGAGTCGGCGAAGTTTAAGTATCATGTAAATAAAAACACATAACTTTACATTTTATTATCTTTGCGTTTACAAATAAATCTCGGTATGAAGGATGCACTGCAAGTATAAAATACCGAGTAGTAAATAGTCACTACATACGACTGTCAATCCCCATAGTTCATTACAATTCAAAAATGTATGATAGTTTTCAATTACGCACACACCAATTCGCACTTTGATCCTCATACAAAATTTTACCTGTTTTCTTCACGCTATCCCCTCAGCGGTACAGACAGGAGTTTTTAACAGGGAGGCAAGTGCGTATATAGGTCGTGGCGGTGGCGGCAGACGTCGCGACAGAGCTGGCGCCAAAACCTACTGGCGTGCCATAGAGTATGACTTGAAACAGATGCGACAATGGGCAGGGAACCAAGCGTACTGGAACTTTAGTATATGGGCTGAAAATAATAGTTACTCTCAAAACATATTCTAGTGCTACACGAGAAGTTAAATAGTGATTGTTATTGACCAATGTGTTTTTTTTTGTTGAGTAGGTAGAAACAAAGTGCCTGTATATGTTGGGTCCAAGCTAGGTGCCTGCTACTATAACTGAACCAACGTATCCTTGTTTGTGCTAGTTGTCAAACCAATAGTGCGAATACTACAGCTAGAACATACGAACTATCGCTCGCTAGGTCTTTCGCTGTTGTGCGCACTTCACCTAAAAATATAATCCTCAGAACAACCATGTAATCCTCGGAGAGCACACGACATCGTAGGCATTTACTACCACCACAGTTCAAACTAATCAGAACCGTAGTCACTGCAGACGCATCATCCCCTGCTCTTATAGAGAAATCCCATTGGCATTCCCAGACTCACATCGATAACCAGCCAATGAGCACGCGGGCAAAAAACATTTCAACCAATCATGGATCGGAAAAATAGCAACAACATTTTTGGGGGTCCAATCATCTCACAAACTGTTACTGAATACAAATATTTTAAGTCGCTCAGTGTTTTGTTTAAGAAAAAAGTTTATTCTTTTAATTCCACAATGCAAAGGTGTGTGTGTGTGTGAAGTGATTAGTGCTGTAGTGAAACATGATTATTATTTATATCGATATTTTGTTGTTGAGCATATTGGTG
The DNA here is from genome assembly GCA_946251955.1 of Acronicta psi. Classification (NCBI taxonomy): domain Eukaryota; kingdom Metazoa; phylum Arthropoda; class Insecta; order Lepidoptera; family Noctuidae; genus Acronicta; species Acronicta psi. The sequence continues at coordinate 11,839,444 of OX276489.1, read as the reverse complement.
AGTGAACAATGACGTAAGTTGTATAGTAGCTGCTATTCTCCGCTTACTTACACTATTTGAGGATATGAGCACTGAAAGAAGGTTGAGGACTCTTCTACCTAGGACCTGGGGCTGAATAACTGTGTGATTGTTGAACTTTTCAAGCTTTCAGCCTTCTTTTAAAGGCTATCAGAATTCGCAGTGTCTACAATTTTGCAAAATGTTACTGGAATTCTCTAATCTCAGTCGTAGGTCGGGGTTTGGGGTGGGTGTAGATGTGGCCGGTAAAAGGCAATATTGGCCCGCACCCTAATATAATGTCAGCAGACCACCTTTTTCTAACACTGTCATGAAATCATTGAAATAATTATATCATGTATATGGATAACGATATAGATGTATATGGATAACGATATAGATGTATATGGATAAGATTTGATATTTGTTCTTTGTCTATGTATGTGCAACTGTGCATGAGATATTTTTGTTTATAAAGGCACCTGATGACCGATGCAACAACACTATTGCTGTTATATTATACTTAATATTTTGTTTCAGCTATGCCTGACAATATTTATGTGTGGCTACTGTTTCTACCGTATCAACAGACTCCGACAAAATGGAGAGGTATGTATACAGCTATATATTCAATATAAACTATTATGAATCGCAGTGATCGGTCCCAACCGCATTGAAACCGTTCGGTGGCCGCACAAACCCAATTTGAATCGGAAAAATATCAATATTTCGTCAATACCGCAGCTTTAGGGTATTTGAATGATAAACAAAAATATTTGCTATTTCTGATTTTGATAAAATCATATTTCAGATTTTCGTCCGAGTTGTATTTTGATAGATAAATGGTAGTTTTATTATAAGTTTTGTTATAACCATGCAGGCTTAGCTAGAGGTTATAAAATTATGCTAGTTCAAGAGATCAGTCTAGGCCTTTTCGTTTCATCAGGATCAATCAGCCTGAAAATAGCCTCTTCCGCGCGCTATATAGCCCAATCCTTTACTACCTACATTAGTTACCGACATCCTGTAGGTTTTAAAATTACAAACTCTCTCTTGATAGTTGATATATAATACCGTGCCTTCATACGGACTACGGTTCACTCGTCGTATGTAGGCACGGTCTTCAGTGTTGCGGCCGACGGTATGCGTATGCGCCGTATCCGTCATCAATCTTCCATAGTGATGTATAAAGGTCGACTCTAACTTCACACAGCGTCTGAATCGTATGTAAACCGGTGTACGCCCGGTGTATCCGTAAATGTACAAGCCACTTTATAAAGTTCAGGAATAATACATTTTCATACATCTCAAAATTCACATTCCATTTGTCCTTTACATAATTATTGTCACTCAAAAATAAACTTAAACGGAATAATACTAAGGCAGATATTTGAGTAAGTGGGAATAGAATGTAACTGACGTAGATTCTGAATTCTGATCTACATAACAAGTTGTAATCATTCCACTTAATTAAATTTGTAACCAATCTAAATCTTTGCAAATTGTTGAGCTTTGTCTTGTCTTTGTTAAAATTAATTTTATTTATCAACTTGTATTGTGGCAACGACATTACAGATATACTTTGATTGGTTTTAGATTGCGATATTGTTGAGGCCGACCAAAGTATTGTTTTCACATAAGAAAGAAGGAGAGTCTACTGAAGAATTAAGGTATTAAATTGATTGTAATATTTAGAGCCTGTTAATTTTTTTTTGTCCTATCCAAATATGGTGAAACAGCTAGATGCTTAAAATTACTTTATTGCGTCTATAAGCTACAAACACAGCGAAAAATTAATATGAAGTTATTGATTACCAAAGCTGGGAAAATATTACCATTATTTTTATTATTAAAAATTAAAGCTACAATTGCGATTACCGGATTTTCAGATTTCCACCTCGGGAACATTACTGTTGGGTTTTTGAAAGAAAGAAAGAAAATGAGTTTATTTCCGTCTAAAAACTTTTTGATTAGGATTCTTGATAGCAATACCTAAGTAGGTAATATTTAAACAGCAATAACTTACGCCAATGATGTATCATTACTGGTGTACATTATTACGTGTTTTTACTCTTAATTGTACTCGAACTTAGAACTGTATATATTAACCAATGATGTTCTCAGTTTAACTTTTCTTGGAATAATGGCGTAATGATCAAGGTAGTTTTTACATTTTTCCAGAACTGTCGTTGCCTACCAGAACCCCTTTACAGGGGACTACTGCGTGCACAAGTCCCGGGCTGGGCCCAAAGGCTACATGAACAGCTTGCAGCCCGACTCCCCCGACAGTGGGGTCTCGGATGAGTACGAGCCCCTCAACTTGGAGCCCCCCGGGCCACAGCCAAACCTTCCACAAGTGATGCAAGATAAAATGCCACCGGGCATTATTTGTATGCCTCAGGTAAGATAAGTTATGAGGCTTATTAAATATATCTAATAATTGTTGGTCCTATTAAAAAGTTACGTAAAAAGCCTTCTTCGAAAGGAATATTAGTAGAAGTAATGTTATACCCACACTTAACTGTTTGTTTGTTAGGATTTTTTTTAAACATTGAAACTACGTGTGAAACTATGACGACTTCTGTGGTCTAGTGGTTCGAGTACCGGACTGCTGATCACGAGGTCATGGCTTCGATTCCCACAAGACACAAACATTTATTTGATGAACTTAGGTATTTGTGTTTGTCTGGGTGTTTCTTATATATTATAAGTATGTATTTACAAAAAAAAAAGTATATAAGTATTATATCCATTGTCTAGTACCCATAGTACAAGCTCTGCTTAGTTTGGGACTAGATGGTGCTGTGTAAAAATGTCCCAAGATATTTATTTATTTACGTGTTTTTGATAATAGTATTTTTTTATTCCAAAATTTATAATTCAATTGAATACTTAGTCAGCTCCCAAGCGCCTACCTCCTTTGAAGAAATTTACATGAAACCCTTTAGGAGTATGGTAATTAGGGTTTCTGCTCGAGAATTCTCGAGTCGGGAATTCTCGAGAAATTTGTCTTTAGTCGAGACGGGAAAAAAATCTCAACGCTTCGGGAATTCCCGAGTCGTTGGCAGGAAAATGTTTTGTTTAATTAACCGACTAAAAATCGGATGTTATCATTTCGATGGTTTATCTAGAGGCATTGGCAGCAAAAGGTTTAGTTTATTTAACCGACGAAAAGTCGAAGGTTATCATTTCGGAGGTTTTTATATAGTTTTTTACGTAATTATGTTCCCCGATATTTCTGTCAAATGTGGATCGATTTCAAAATTTATACCCACCAAAAAATTCCAAAGTGTTGGTCCCATTTATCATATTTATCTCTAATTGTAGAAAAACAGGGTACGATTGATTTTTATCTATTGAATTTTCACATGTTAATCGATTGTACTGAAACTTGGCACATCCTTATGCAGATACAGCGTGGGCAGATAATCGTTGATCAAACGAAGCAGGGCGATAATTGAGGTTATTTGCAGTAAAAAATATCGTGGGGCAGAGCTCTAACTTGAGTGTTTTCTGAAGAAAAACCAAAATTAGTTAATTAGTAAATAGGCAATTAGACTAAAATGGATACCTATTTTAAAACAAAAAATGGTGTCTAGTTGCTTCTAGGTAATGTATCATCACTACAAAAGTGCTTTTATGATAGTAGGTGCCAAGATTTATGAGTATTGGAACTTTTTTTAATACCTTTTAAGTTTCACAAAAAAATATATGTAACTTTAGAACGTTACTGTAAAAAAATTACCCTGTAGTAGAAAAATTTGCTTATTTAATGAGGATTAAAATGAGGTATAACACATAGCTGTTGGTTGCTAAATTATTATTTTATGTCCTTTTTTCGTAGCATGGTCTAAACAAAGTAAATCCGAGAATAATCAAACATCAGTTAAATCTGACTATTATAGTATTTATTTCATGAGTCCTTTATTTTACGAAATAGTTAGTTCGGACCCTTGGCTATGTTTGGCAGTGTTTGTAAATCGGAGGTTAGTCAAAAACAGTTGTTACATACTACCATACCATCACGCCTGTATTCCTTGAATTTTCCACACTTCGCCGGTATTCTCCGGCTCCCTATTACATGGGACCTAATCCCATGTAATAGGGAGCGAGCCTATTATAGTACCCAAAAAAATACTATTTCATTTAATTGATCACATCTGTCAGTCTAATTTGTATTAAAGTAAATATTTTAAAATAACATCATGTTTTATATAAAAATACAAAATTTCTCGAGAGACTCGAGAAACTCGGGAAATCCTTGTCGAGAATTCTCGTGCCTCGGGAAATTAAAAAGGTCGAGAAACCAGAAACCCTAATGGTAATCAAACGTGTTTGAAAAAATGAAGTCAATCTAGCTGAGAGCCAATTTAAAATAATCCTTTTGTACAATACTCCGCGTTCTAATGGTGGTTGGAGTTTAAATTTCAAATTTACTGTGAAAGAAGTAGTGGGTAAGAAGCTTGCCGCATTAAAGGAGTAGCTAGGGTAACCAGCCGATATGATACAAAAATTCTCTCCGGGAAAAAAATACGCAAAAATTCTGTTCGGATATTTGTTCATTAAATTCAGTAAATGAGTTTAATAGAGACCATTTCTTTTTTATTTTTCAGCTAAATCAATAGCGAGTGTTTTTATGTATGTAAAAATTTGTAAACATGCCAACGATCCAGGAGAAAAATCAAATAAGGCAACGTCATGAACTTTACTTTTTTGTACAATTGAAATTTGATTTGGAGGTCAGGTTTCTTAAATAAAACTTAGGAATCAATAAAATTCCAGGATGTAAAAGAAAACCGGCTTGGTTCCATTTCAAAGAAACATTGTAGAGGTTGCTTTGTGTTCTGGTATACCTTGCTTGCTGTTTTATTTTTGTACAGTTATTGGAACACTTCTTTTGTAATATCGGCCTTTGAACAGCACAAATAATAGTACAATTCAAACAAATTAACGAACCAATTTCATTAAAACTTCACTGTGGCTCTGTTAGAGATAAAATTTAAGGGCTGTCCTATTATCACGTTTAAGATAGTCCCCCTACTTAGACCGTTTGTAAAACTGAGCTGGATAGCGTCGGGCAGGCGTCGCTTTAATGACGCAACTTTGAGAGCACTATCGGCTAATACTGACGCTCCTTACAGCCAAGCTAATGATTATACTTAGCTATTATGTTGTTTTTATTATGTTTAAGTTGTTTTAGTAGCAGATACTTAAACACTTAGTTTAAATACTAAGATAATGTTAAATTCAAAGGTCTAGCAAATTTTATTAAATTTTATTTGAACGGCTTCATTATTCTAGCAAGGGTTCGATTCCCACGTCAAGCAGTGTTACTGAGTTTTTCTGTGAAATTCCCTGAAGAGTCCGGTGTTGTGCAATAAGCTCGCCTCCTATTGAATGGGACCTAAACATACTGGCAAACTGTGGGTGTACATTTAACACTTCTGCCTAACCCTTCGATGAATACAGGCGTGACAGTATGCTATGTTACTTATTCAATGAATTTCAGTACGTGTCACAATTCCCCTGTACATGCTGTGGTACAACATATTATAAACACAGCTGGCTTTGATATTGCAAGTGTATGTACACTTGAGTAAGGATTGATGTGTCGTAGTGACGTACCACGCCGTGCTGGCGTACTGCGCAGCGATACGTCACGTCCGCGTCGCGGTTGGTTTATGGTAGTCACACATTTTTGACAAGTTGCAACAAACCTCTGTTTGTACGCTGGACCTAAAAAGGTCGTAAAAAAATACACAAAATAAAAGTTACATTTGTTGCACGATCGTATTTTAGTGTCAGTAGCTTAATTGGCTAAAGTCTTATCATTTCTAAGCGAACTAAAAATACAGATAATTTAAAATTATTATTACTTTCCCTTAATGGTGACCCATATTTGTTCCAGCCGGACATCACAGTAAAACTGCAGCTGAGTCCCCAGAACGGGTACAACAGCGTCAACAAGACCTGGAACTGGAATTACAAGGAGTACCAGATCTGATCACTATTTCGCAAAGATCTACAGCATCAAGATTTTACTCTAATCATATTTTAACAACAAATTTAAATAAAATAGAAACATCATGGAACTAAGTAATAAATATCGAAGGTTATTTTAAACAAAAAAGTATGTAGCCAAAACATAACAGGCCATATTTTTTGCCAGAAATAAAAAAAGCAAGAGTTCCATGTAGATTGTTCGACATTTAAAAGAAGAAAGAAGAAAAACATTTGAATGTCACATCTTCAATATTTGAAAATGAAGTCCTTCACTATTGTTACCAAAAATTCAAAAGTATACGGGAAAAACAAAAGGTAGATCAATCACGTACTTTCCTTCCGATTTTTGTTTAACGCAGTTTATGTAACGAATTTAGATTTTCCCCCATATGGCATAGTCAAGCCTACGTGAAACATATTTTATACAGATGTACTGTACCCTATATTAGAGTCCTAAGCGTTAATTCAGCTTAGGCCTATCTGAATTGACCATAAAGTCATCAACGAAGTGGTTCTATTAAGTCAACATTAAATTACTTCACAGATAATTCCATGCAAATTAGATTCCATTTTTTAATTTCCGGCAGTTATCGGTTCTCCAGAGGTAGAGAAACAGGCTCTAAATAACACAAAGACTGACAGATTTTGAAGTAAAATTGTCTTCAAATAATGCAGACTACATCTGCCATACACTACACCCATATTATGTATATAAGTAGGTGTTACAACTACGTAATTCTTAAAATCTCTATAGTATAAACTTATTGTCTTCTCTTTAAAGTAAGGCGATATTGTCAATCGAGATTCCTTAAGACTGTGTACAAAGTTCCACAAAGGGACGGCCAAGCGTTTGAGTGCTACTTAACGGGTTCAACTGAGAAGAAAGGGCTAAAGCACTTAGGTAACGAGGGAACTAGTACTGTACAGTCATTCGAGAGGATTCATAATTAATGTCATTTTATACGCAGCACTTTTAGCTTCTTCTTTAACTAAAATTTTTACACAATCCACAGGACGATTTTTTATCTTCAAAGTTATAAAACATGATGGGTACCGCACGCCTGTATACCCCCAAGGATTAGGGAGAGTTCCCAACCCACAGTTCACCGGTATGTTTAGGTCCCATGTAATAGGGGGCGAGCCTATTGCCATCAACCGGGCAAAATTCCAGACAGCTGCTACAATCTCAAGTTTTAAAATATAATTTGTTATATAATAATTATTTGATGTAATATGGTAAGTAAATACTCAAATTGACACAGAAAATTAACAACAGAATCGATTATTAAAAAAAAACATATTGTAGATATCAATCTTATTCGGATTTTCTTAGATTAAACAAACAAATAAAATATAAATATATTTTAAAATATTTATGTCTTCAAGTAACTGATCCAAAGTCTAGTCGTTTTGTATTAGTTCCCATCATACAGGAAATAGGGAATAGGGCAAAGTTTTTTTTTTTAATAACATTACGATGTTTTTCCCATATGTAACAACCATTTAAAATAATCATCATATGCAAACTATTCATAGATACGAGTACTATTAAAATTGTAAATTCTTTCATCTCGTTGCCAAAATAGATAATGCTCAAGTAAATTTAAATTCTACAAATATTTAAATAATGTTCATATAAATCCAAATTTTACTATAAATGTAATGTTACAATTTTAATATTCTACGCTTGTGTTGTTTACTGTATAGAATTAAATCATGCCAAGTACAATGTAATACATATTAACGAAATAAATATTTAATTACTATGTTCTTGCCTTTTACTTATACGGTATCGTCTAATAGTTGAAACATTATAAGAATATTGGGAAGATTTTAGCCATGTAAAGCCGATTATTGGAAGCTAAAGTACCTAATAGTCAAAGAAACATACCACATGTTTGTGTACGTGCACTTTTATTAAACGTTATATAAAGACAACGGGGTTTGTCTGTATTGAATTATATTGTGATTTGCCTCACAGGCAGCTAAGACTATATTGCATTTTGAAGCCCGCCTCCCGGATCAGTCGATGTTAGGGACGACTTACATTTGGTCTATTTTTCTTAGTACCAACAATTTTTTTTATTTCATGCATAAAATCTGACAGAAGTTGCAATGACTAACAAACAGTGCATGTATGTATCAATAAAATATACCTAAAAATACTTTTATATTGAGAACACTCCGTGATTCTACCGTATTTATATCATTTATATTTATATCAATTATATATTAATTATATCAATTATTTACAATGTTTGTTAATAACATTTGTTTTTTACTTTTAAATACCGCTTTATTTATATAATGACTTAACTACGTTAAGATAGTGAAAAGCCGCAAGTGATAATAATATTTAGCGATATTATTATCTAAAGAGAGTTTATTAGGTTTAAAGATAATGGATAATGGGTCATATTTGAGTAGGTACTTTACTATACAAAACGGGCATACATAAAATATGAAACCTCTACACCTAGCTATATTGAAAATATTAAGTAAGTAGGCTTTCATAATATGTTTTCTAAGAATTCGTGATTAATCAGAGAGGTACTCGTATTTCGCTCGCTATACATTTAGATTTAAGTACACTTAACTAAGACATATTAGAAAGGCATATTCATAAAACCAATTCGGATTTAATATTCAAAAGCATGATTTAAATGAACAAATAACAATTTCAATTCCAATAGCCGTAATTTAAATATTAGAATAGTTATGACAATACTTGATAGTAATTAAGTGAATTAATTTGTCAAGCCATTCAGTGAACAATACCAAATACTTTTGTTGGTATTAACGCTTTGTGTACCTACATATAAATGATTGTGTGAAATTGAAGATATTTTAATATATAATATTTGGCTATAACAGTAAATTAATTAATGTTTTGTTTCAGACATCCTATTGGGGTTCATGCACAAATTATAATCACTTGTAAAATATTTAATTAATATAAGGGGCAAATCCACGTGGCAACGCATTTTTAAATGTTTTTCTTTCTCTAATCTTTTGACTTTTCAAGCACTATTTTATTGGTCAAATTGAAATAAAACAGTTTAAAATTTCCTAACAGCACAGTTCCTAACCCTCAAGGACATCCACGGACAGTAGACATCCACAGACAGGGCCTCAAGGACAGTAGACATCCACAGACAGGACCTCAAGGACAGCAGACCACTAGACCAATGGAATTATTTATTTTTATTACAGTAAATTTTCTTTTCCTAAGAGATTATAAATAAACAGTAATAACTCTAAATATTAAACCCACCTTTGTAGTATAGTCCTAAATTATCTATACCTTACTGTTTTGTTCAGTGTGCATTAAAAAAGAAATTGTAAATGTAAAGTCAAGTGTGACTCGCCCTATAGCATTCCTCGGGTTAGCGGAACATCAACAGATGCAAGTCAAATGCACGAGTCGTATTGACTCGCTCGGACCACTCGGGACTCGGTCTCGGGCTCCCGGAGTCCCGACCCGACGATATAAAGCGGGGATTATTGCGAGTATTGAAATGAACCCAAATATGAGCTGAGCGAGCAGAATTTATCTGTCTTAAAGACAAAAAGAAGCTTAAAAGACACGGTAGCGCTTTAATTTTTGTATACTCAATCTTTTGGAGAGAAAAAATAATTTTCCAAAGTTGTGTTCCCTAAAAGTTTAGGGATTGAGGTCCAAGCACAAATTCACTAGGTAGGTACGTGTTATAAATAAAAGTCCACCGCGCTGAGTCTGTGTATTTTTCTTGTTCGGGCTAATCTCGGAAAATACTGTACAGAATTTTACAGCAATAATTTTATAGCAATAATAAATATCTTGGGACATTTTTACACAGCACCATCTAGTCCCAAATTAAGCAGAGCTTGTACTATGGGTACTAGACAATGAATATAATACTTATATACTTTTTTTAATGTAATGTTATTTAATGTAATAATACATGAACCCAAGCGAAGCAGGCGGAATACTAGTTTTCTAAAAAAATACCTTAAAGTTTACCTTGCTAACCCTAAAAAGGCTTAATATGCTAAAAGCGATACAAACATAATACCCTGAAAGCTACGGACTGCAGTGTTTCTGTGTAGGTACTGCCCTAAGTTTTGTCGTACAGACGTATTCAGGTTGAACATGAACAGTAAATCAACGTAAAATATACTAACTAGTCTTAGTAAACCTAGATTTCGCTATAACTTTCCCGGATTTGTGCACATTTTATTACACACACAACAAAAATATATTATTATTTAGTTTAATACATCTCTGCTTTAGAAGAAAGGTGAATAAGTACATATATTTCTCGCACTTGTGACCTTAGCCATGATGTTCTACATCCAAAATACTTATCATTATTGTCAGACTTTCAAAACACTATTTTGGGCAATAATAAACGGATATTCAGGATTTAAGGGCTTCTGCTTCCAATCATGACTTATCATCCAGATTCATGTCATAATATGACAACCGGTACTAACAGTATGTACCAGTACAAACCATACAAATATTTACACTGAGGGGGAATCAAAATCCCGACCTAAGCGCAGAAGCTGTCAACTGCGCCAGCAAGCCATAATTCAAATCTCCCACAGCAGTATAGATTGGGTAATAAAGCTTTAAATTCGTGAGTAGCTTCACCGTAAATCACTGGCCACTTGAAATAGATAGCCCAACTAAATCATCAATACGTCAGCAAATTGCCAATAGCTCGGAGAATAGGCTCGTAGCCGCGTAGTATTGCTACGGCGTAGCGCTACGTAGTGGCTCGTAGCGGTCCGTAGCCAGTAAATTCGGGCGCTATCCATCAGCGAAGAGATTGCGGCGGAACATCGATCAGTGTCGCTGTTCGCCGCACGGGGGCGCACGGAGCTACGAATGCGGGGATAAACCTGGATGACCTGGTATAACAAGATACTTAGTATAATACCTGTTTTTATAAATTTGATGGTAATAAAAGTATGGCTGTAGAGATATATCACTTTAGCTGATATTCAATATTAAGTTATATTTTTTTTGTTTCAGTAAATAAATCTTCAAAGACACTTACAACAATAAGTTTATTTCTAATGAAAGAAAAAATCGGCTGGCGGGCAGGATTCGAACCTGCGTCTTCTGGTTCGGTACAACAGACGCTTTGACCACTAAGCTACCGCTCGCCCCGCTCGCCAGTCGAAATCTTCCTTCACATTCTAATTTACGTCTTAAAGGTGACGTAGCGACATCTATTGTGAATGCTTCACAACCGACACGACTAACTTTACAGGTAGTTCGATGTCGTATGATGCCACCTTACCTATTAACTATCTTTTTGTATATTTAAGCATTTTCCATGCTAAGATTACAAGTTATTTTTAATGAATGCATTAGCATGGAAAATGCTTAAAAAATACAAAAAGATAAGTTTATTTTTTATCCTTACGAATTTTTATGACACTCAAGGTCTGTTTCATCATGTCTGGATAGCCATTATCCGTCAGATAAATTCAAAAATGGAGAAACAGGTCCTTTATAATATGAGATTGACCGTATAATAACACAGACTGACAGAGTTCTTTTATTATTCATGAACTAGCCTTTGCCCGCGACTTCGTTCCCGTAAGAGTTGAATTTTTCACATTATTTATTATTATTATTATTACTCCGCTCCTATTGGTCGTAGCGTGATGATATATAGCCTATAGCCTTCCTCGATAAACGGGCTATCTAACACTGAAATATTTTTTAAATCGAACCAGTAGTTCCTGAGATTAGCGCGTTCAACCAAACAAACAAACAAACTCTTCAGCTTTATCATATCTACACTAATATTATAAAGAGAAAAGATTTGTATTTTTGTATGTAACGAATAAACTCAAAAAGTACTGGACCAATTTGAAAAATTCTTTCCATGTTAGATAGCCCATTTATCGGGGAAGGCTATAAGCTATATATCATCACGCTACGACTAATAGGAGCGGAGTAGTAATGAAAAATGTTGCAAAAACGGGGGTAAAAATTATAAGACCACGCGGGCGAAGCCGCTGGCGGGAAGCTAGTTATAAATAAATATATTAGTATAGATTTGTAAAGTCCATCGTGACACAATTTATTCTCAAGTGCAGATTTTGTTATTTATAAAAAGAAAAAAGTAGACAATAATAGCGTTAACATTGTTCTTTCTAAGCTCGTTGTGAGCTGGCCAGCCCACCTCGAGTGGTCGGGCGATCGTGCCGCGTCTGGATAGTTTTTATATACCAACCTAACCACTTATACTATGTGCTCAAGCGATTGAAGGAAGCCATTCATTCTGATACTCGTAGATATATTGAAAGATACTTTCGATAACAGATCTTTTAATAGTCGAGAGTATTACTGATGTGTTTATGGATATCAGTGATGGCCTAATAATATATCCATAAAGTAATGAATTTGAATTTGGAGTTCATTTGTGCTTAAATAATAAATTATTTGGTACCACTAAAGCACAGTGTAATAAATCTGACTAAAGGAAGGAATTCCTTAAAAACTAATTATGATGTAGGTATGGTATTATTAAGGTCCCAATGGTAAACCTATTTCCCTCAACCGGTCACCAATTTTAACTCCGAGATGCTACTAAAAACTCCTTGATGAAAAACCCAAAATCATTTTGCTCGACCTGGCAACTGAACCCAAGTCCACATAGTAAGCCTGAATGATTTAAATAGTTGCAAACAGAGCCAACTTTTCAATAAATTCAAAAGATATTCTTATTATTAAAATCATATTTTTACCAGACGACTTTTCCGAATAAATTTCTCAAAAGAGATTACAATCATCCCGCGTCTACCTGACCTTGGCTTTGAACCCGAAACCTTAAGTAATCAAAGCCGTATCGCAAACATCACAAATACACCCAAATGAACACAAAAGAGGTCAAATTTATAATACACTAAAGGTTCTTTTTGTTAAATTCTGACAATTTGGCGAGCTTTAGATTTTTATTAATTTGTATAGAAAAGCGCCTCGAGGTGACCGCCAGTTTCCTATTTTTGTAATGTTCCCTTTTGAACATTTTCCAATTGAATTGGTAGCGGGATTTCAAAGAAAATCCTTTTCTTATTTATTGGATTTAATCCGTGTATTATTTAAACGTAACGATGACGTAGATTTCATGATTTATGTAAAAAGGGTCTAGCAGAACAGTCATTAACATAGTTTTTTTCTAAGCCCACATTTAAAATCAGCGCTATCATTCCTGGGAGAAAATAGTAGGAAAAAAAACGTATGACCCACATAAAAGTGGTTATTAATTTGCCTAATAAATTTATCGATTACATTCCCCTTCCAACTAGGCCAAAATAATGTTTAGCATATTTATCTACTATCTATTGTCAAATACTTTTCATTGGTTGGAACTAGTAAACATCACGATATTTCAATAATCAACATAGCTTCCACAAACTGATTCACAGTAATCACATATATCTATCGTGTCAACATCACTTACAATTCCGTGAACACGGCAAAAAACCCTGTCATGCATATTAATGTTGAACTTAATTCATGTGTTGAATTCGTGGCGGCGTGCATTGGAGCAACAGTAAACACTGGAGCCCCGACTTCAATTGAATTGTGGCTCCAATTGATACATTAGTAAAACAATCGCTATCGTTGATTGTGCCTCCCAGCTTTGTGGCTTTGTTGAGTTACAAGACTACACACGTAAATTTTATACGTACATAGTGTTTCAAAGGCAAATTCTTGCAAAATTACAAGTATTTCTTTTCAAAAGATGTTCTCTCTCAATTATAGTATTAAACTTAACACACACCCCTGTATTCCCCAAAGGAGGTGCAATTGAAGGTTCCAACTAATTAGGGGCAAGGTATATTGCTATTAACCGGGAACAAATACAAACTCTTAACTGCTACTTAGAATTTCATTAACACAAACCTCAACATTGCTTGACTTGACAATCGAATCCGGGACCTCAAAGTTTTCAAGTAATGTTACATAATACTAGGATATCTATCATAATCATAATCTTAACATCCAGTAATAAGAAAGACTTCAGTAAATGTCAAAAAGAAAATTGATTTTGTCAGAGTTATAATATTATGATACCTAAATCTTAACGAAAATTAAGCATTTTGGAGATATTTTTCAGACTAAAGCTTCGTCTGCAAACTTCAGCGTCCCTTAAGACCGCAAAGTGACTTTGAAGCGGCGTCCTAATCTCAGTAACAACTATATAACTACCTACGCTCAGAAAAGGTCACTGCGTAGTTAATAGTCATGTAATGGACATTTCACCTATTCGTCCTGTATTTAAAAAAATATTTGAAAAATTACTTTCATATTATTAAAGTTAGTATTGAGGTATTAAGAATGTGAATGGATTCGTCTCTCGTTCCATACAAAGTACCCCTAATTTTTCATGCTACAGAAATAACTATTCAGTATTCAGCACAAATTAAAGGTTCTGCCTACCCCTTTGGGAAAAGGCGTGCGTGTATGTATGCGCGTATCTAAATACCGATCTATTTCAATTACTTAATTTAATTGAAAATCTTGGGTTTTTTAGATGCTTTTTATGGAATAAGTGGCAGAGCATCAATCTTAAACAAATATTAATGGACTATGATGCATTATTTATTAGATAAAATAAGTAATAACCTATAATTTATCTTACTTAACAGTATTGGTTATTACATCTAGAATAGATATTTCAAGTATTTAAAGTTTTTTCTATTCTTATAACAGCACTTATACTAGTATTTATTCCTTACTCTGCCCGCGTGAAATCGGTTTTTGCAATAATTCTTCAGCTGGGAAACCGTGGTCGACATAGAGCTGAATCCAGGCTATCCAGGGTAATCCCTATTCTGGATTACAGCCGTCGCAGCGTGAAGGACCAACTTTTACACTCTGGGAGTACCTACATTAGTTCATCTCGGGGAAAACCAGCGCGATGGTATACCTACTTTCATAATTATTAAGGCCCCAGTCTAGCAAAATTTGGCAGTTGTCAAATTATTAGCTCATTTTCGCAACGTTTTTTTAAGGAAAGGAAGGATATAGTGTCGTATATTTTTATTGCGATAGAATATATGTTATATTAGCTTTATCTGCGTATTTTTTCACGTTCCTCTGGTTAGTTTATGTTATATAAATCAGGCGTCAAAGATGGCGCTCTCGCGCCCAACGCCATTTAGAGTCATGTTTGTGCACGTTAATCGGGGTAATCAAGAATAAATTCAAAAATCTACTCAGCGCAAAATTACCTTAAGATAGTCGTCTTCAAAATGCGCTGAGTAGATTTTTGATTATACCTTTAGTTTTCTTAATCCGAGTGTCATAACATCGTCAAATTTTCCTGTTTTTGGTCCCAAAACAAACGGCTTTTTTCATAATAAAAACTAAAAATATTGATGAAATTATTTGATCAGTTTAAAGTACGTGTATTAAATGACACAACCAATTTAAAAAAAATATGTACCTGCTTCACAAATATTTTTTATAGTGTTTTCAACAGGCACGGTTTATAAACAAAAATCTCAAGCCAATTTCTTCAGAGGCGGCCAGTCGGTCGTAGCGGTTGGACGTGGATTCTATGTCAAATTCAAAGGACCATGGGGGATTTTGTATGGACACCGTCCCCACCCACCAACAGACATGGGATGACTTTTAATATGATCATTAGGAGCCACACAAAGAGAAATTAAAAGTGTTTAAAACGAAATCGATGGGGTTTTAAAAAAAAACGCAATAACGTATCTACAAAAATGGGGATAATTTTGTACAAATATCAATTATTCTCTTATAAAAAAACAAATGCATATTACTATCATATTCTGCAGATAAATAATAATAGAACTTGTACAAAAAATTGGTCATCGATCACAAAAAAAAAAATGTTTTGTTACCTACTATGATTTTTCTTATTTCTGTTGCTAACATATTTATGGTCTACTTAATTAGCCTACTTCTATTGGTTGAAAATGCGGCTGAGCGTGAAGAGGTCCTGGGTTCAACTCCCAGGTCGAGAATTTTTTTTATTGGAGTTTTTCTCTAAAATTGAAAAGAGCAACTTGGAGGTTGGTGTTCTGACCGGCTAAAGGCAGAAGAAAGGCTCACCCACTGTTATATGTGGCTTTAAACATATCGCCGAAATGTTAGTACATAAGAAGTTATGCCTTTGCCTAAACTAACCTAACTTTTTCTGAGCGTGTAAAAATCCTCCTGTGAAAGGCGATGCTTTGCTAGGGTTACAGGAACGACGTTTTATCCCTCCGCGAAATATAACCTAACCTTAACCTAACTAATCGAACCTAACCTTAACCTAACTTAATTCTTTGGAGAACACAAATCCCAGTACCGGTAATACCCCACATATTTGGGAATTATCGTCATAGGAAAAAAATCTCTATCCAATAAGACTTTTCAGATGAGATTGTTTAGAATTCTGTTGGTTAGTGGTGACGACTGTTCTAATGCACACTTGAAATATTTAAAAATCCTAATACCGGCCAAATTCCACATATTAGGAGATGGTCGTCATAGCAAAAAATTCTCTATCTACTGAGATCTTTTATATGAGATTGGTTTAAATTCTGTTGGTTAATGGTAACGAATGTTCTCTAATCCACACTTGAAATATTTAAAAATCCCAATACCGGCCAAACCCTACTCATTTGGGGATAGTCGTCATAGCAAAAAAATCTCTATCTACTGAGATATTTCACATGAGATTGGTTTGAATTCTGTTGGTTAGTGGTAACGAATGTTCTCTAATCCACACTTAAAATATTTAAAAATCCCAATACCGGCCACACCCCACATATTTGGGGATTGTAGTCATAGCAAAAAAATCTCTATACACTAAGACCTTTCACATGAGATTGGTTTGAATTCTGTTGGTTAGTGGTGACGACTGTTCTAATCCACACGTTAAATATTTAAGAATCCCAATTCCGGCCAAAACCCACATATTAGGGGATTGTCGTCATAGCAAAAAAATATCTATCTACTGAGACCTTTCACATGAGCTTGGTTAGAATTCTGTTGGTTAGTGGTGACGACTGTTCTAATTCACACTTAAAATATTTAAGAATCCCAATTCCGGCCAAACCCCACATATTAGGGGATTGTCGTCATAGCAAAAAAATCTCTATCCACTAAGACCTTTCATATGAGATTGGTTTGAATTCTGTTGGATCGTGGTGACGATTGTTTTAATCCATACTTAGAATATTTAAAAATCCCAATACCGGCCAAACCCCACATATTTGCGGATTGACGTCATAGTAAAAAAATCTCTATCCACTAAGACCTTTCATATGAGATTGGTTTGAATTCTGTTGGATCGTGGTGACGATTGTTTTAATCCATACTTAGAATATTTAAAAATCCCAATACCGGCCAAACCCCACATATTTGGGGATTGACGTCATAGTAAAAAAATATCTATCCACGAAGACCTTTCACATGAGACTTGTTTGAAATCTGTTGGAGGTTGGGGACGTTTCTTCCCATTGTCCTTTGTACCTCTCGCTCTAAATTTTGCTCTCTTTCTAACCTTGCTGGCGTACTATCGGGCATTGAAACTTGCTCTACTTCATTATTTTTATGTCAATTTATCAGTAATTATTTCCGACGCGCGTTTCCCGATCACGCGCGTTTTTATTCCACAAGCAGTTTAATCGATCGATTGTTTTAAAAAATGCGGTGTGTTTAGGCATTTATTGGACACCTAAACGCTTGGATGTCCGTCTAACTTTATGGTACCGATTCTTCTGTCCCTAGTTAACACCTGGGTACAGAAACAACTCGACGCCATTTTTTACATTAATAACAGACATAGACTGTTTTGTTAGCAGTAAAGTGCGATAGTAAAAAGTCTGTTACTATGGTTCAATAACTTGTTACCACTAGGTAACAAGTTTGTTACTATGGTCCGTTAACTTTTTATCATTAGGAAACAAGTTCGTTACTATGGTCCTTTAACTTATTACCACTAGGTAACAAGTTTGTCCGACACCCTTAAATTTACCTATGACCCTCCCCGGTTTGAATCACACAAATTGAATAATTACTATCCTAATATAATTATAATTATCAGCCAAAAGAAGTCCACTGTGCATGTGGAACAAAGGCCTCACCCATAGACTTCCACAACGACTGGTTATATGCCGCCTGCCTCCAACGACTCCCAGCGACCTTCATCATCATTGAAAACCCACTCCTGTGTTCTCAATGATGATGAAGTCTTGTGTTCGGTTTCTGTACTTAGTCCTGCAGTGGACCATTGTCCCAGCTACCTTTATCGGGTCATTAGACCATAGTTAGAAAGTGAGAAAGACGTAGTTTGAAAGTGAGTGTAAAAAGTACTGAACAGTTGTGCAGTGACCGCTTATCTACGATATATGGACATATTATGATGCGTAAAAGTAGAGATCCTAGTTACAAAACAGGTTTTGAACATAAATGTGGATGGATATAGTAGAAGAGGAAGACCAAAGAAAAGATTAATAGACAGTGTGAGAATGACGACGATGTACATAAGAAAAAAACAATGCGCCGACCCCAAGTGAAGGTGAGGTGGTGCCTATAGGTGTACATACACGAGCTAGATGGATATATGATATACTGGCTGGATGTAAACGATTGCAGGGCAGATCACCCCCCGATTGTCGGTTAATATGGCAGTGGCGTAATAGAGAAGAGGCCCTGACTCAGCAGTGGGTTTTACCGGCTGAATAGATAAATAGATAGATAAGTATATTTATAGATAACCGTTGCACGCGGTTTTTCATTTACCCCACTTTATGTGCCCAGAAACATTTCTAATCCCAACTAGGACATGCCCTATAGCTTTAGAACGTCTGAATAGATTTACATGAAATATGGCTAACAAAAATCCCATTTAATTTAAAAGAAATTTGTAACAGAATTACAAGACTAATCTGTGGAGGGATTTACAAATGCAATAAGAGCTGGATTGAGCCGTGGGTTCGTCATTATGTTTTTTTT
The DNA here is from genome assembly GCA_946251955.1 of Acronicta psi. Taxonomy (NCBI): domain Eukaryota; kingdom Metazoa; phylum Arthropoda; class Insecta; order Lepidoptera; family Noctuidae; genus Acronicta; species Acronicta psi. The sequence continues at coordinate 11,820,453 of OX276489.1, read as the reverse complement.
TTTAATATATTTTCTGGAAAACTTACAGCTATTCAGATACAAAAAATAAATTTTAAATTTGATATGGCCAATTACAAGTTTTCACATATACTAACTTATTGAAAGCTGAGTTTACACACCTCTGATGATAGCCAGACGGCTATAGCAGTCGTGGAAGTGTATTCTATGTCAAATTCTTACTTCTCGCTCTGAATTTTGCTCTTCCTCTAACCAGTTTAGATCAAGAAATAAAACACAAAGGTCTACTCCAAAGCAAACCATCTCCTGGAACTTGATCTTATAGTGAATCAACCTCCTTCTTTTTCATGTCTGTTAAAACGAAATTAAAACCTCGACTAAAAATATCTACTGTTCCATAAATCACTGTTCAAAAAATATCTAACGACAGTTTCTTTTTTCAGATTTTCAGGGTATAATCCCACAGGCCACAGCAGTGTTGTTCATTATAATTAAATAAAAATATCTTTTTGTATTTTTTTAAGCATTTTCCATACTAAGATTACAAGTTATTTTTAATGAAGAAATAAATCGACTGGCGGGCAGGATCCGAACCTGTGTCTTCTGGTTCGGTACACCACGGTACACTACGGTTGGTTGGGACTCGCGGTAGCTTAGTGGTCAAAGCGTCTGATGTACCGAACCAGAAGACGCAGGTTCGAATCCTGCCCGCCAGCCGATTTTTTCCTTCATTAAAAATAAATACAAATATTTTATTTTGTAAAGTAGAGCAACTTTCATTTCGTGGCACTGCTCTACACTTTGTAATTTACGTATCACAGGATGATACAGAGGGGGCCTCGCGGGGTTCGTGCCCGCGAACTGTCAATATACTGAATTCGTTTGTTATGCACAGCTAGACTGGGGCCTTAAGGAGATTTAAAAAATAATACATAAGTAGATCTTTAGCTTTGTAGCATTTAGGTACTGCTACAATGAGATAGGTAACTACATAGTTTAGTATTCAACAGATAATTAATGATTTAATGTTAATAATTATCTAATTTCAAATACATATAAATTTACTATTCAAGCCACATCCCGCTAAATTGTATCCATTTCCCGTCAACCACAAACCACGGCATAATCATTACTTCCCGACTTAATTAATGTTGTCAATTTGCGATATTTGCGAAGCGGGAACATTGCGAGTGTTCGCAGCGGTTGATACGGCATCCGTTGTTAAATAACGCGTAATATACACAGGAATACATTTCAGAGCTCGATAATCACGACTGTTTTGTTCGCCGCATTAACGAGCCGGGGACTTCATTTGACAACTGTTTTATTAAATCCCGGCTTGTTAATTTTGTGTTGGCATTGAGTTGATTGAAAATTATGGGGTGATAATTTGAAAAGTTGTTCCACCAAGAGGGCGTATTTTGACTATACTATTTCAAAAAATCAGCAACAGCTTATTGGAGAGTATCTGCTATATGAAAGCGATGTAGATTTTTGACCACACAATTTGCGCAGTGAATAAGCGATCGGCTTCTGCGCCAAGTGATGCCGGTTGGATTCTTGGACTACAAGTAATTGTTCCGAGAATTTGTTTGTACCTACATGTTGGATTTTAATTTTCAAATGCATAACGATACATGAGAAAATCCTGGTGTTGATAGAGATAACGTAATATTTTTTTGTATGTCGTCAAATGACGTTACACTGGGAGCTTGTATCTCGGATAAGTGTTAATGAATGGACAAAACTTCTAACACAGCAGCAGCAACTTCTATCTGTTTAAAGCAATCTCCGACACGAAGCTTTAAAAAACAATATGAGTAGATTAAGATTGATGGTTTCCGTATCGCTAGCTATAGCTTCGCGTCCACATCAGCACTAGCCCGTGTTCGTCTGGCTTCACACTGGAGAGCAGCTATCGGGTATCATGAAGTTAATTACAAGTTTGGAGCTGAACAACTAAACACTATAGTCTTGAACAACTAGGATTCGGCCAACCAACCACCACTAGCTGCGATCAGTTCGTAAGAACAAACTACAAATGCCGCTCTCAGGGACACTAGATGTGGGACACCATGTCAAAGTGCAACTTGTCTACAGGCCATGGGGGACTAGACAAGTTGCAATTTGACATTCGAATCAACAAACCACCACCTCATATTGGTAACATTAGTGACAGTTCGATTCGTCTATCGGGCTGTCACTAATGTTATTTCCATACACTTTCTTTCTATTCGATCGTTTGTCGATTCGAAGTCAAATAGCAACTTTTCTGACCCACCATAAGTGACTACTTAACGTAGCCATTAGTAGTTAATCATCATCGTAATCTAATATCATTGACCAGTTATTCTTGGTACACTGACAACTGCACATCTCTCCAATATGGGCTGACCTCGCTTTGTACAGGCTTTTCATACAATGAGAGGTCAACTTATCCTGGAAAATATAACAATTAGTTCACGCTTATGTAGGTACGCGATTCATATTGTGATTTACCACAAATGACTGTTTTGACAGCCCTGAATGAACTTGAAATAAAATGGTAGTTTTAGGGCCCGTTTCAACTTTTCGAATTCCCGTAAAATTTTGGCAGATAATTTCAAATGTTTATTGTTTTTATCTAGCGATTAGCAGCTATGTCGATGTGGTGAAACAGGCCATAATGGTCATAATTCTAATTATTGTAATACGCAATAATGTGAACTCTACCTAACCTCGCCAGCCTGCCGTTCAGAAGGCTGCGTCAATACCCTCTCCAACGTACAAAGCTTATTGGTTTGCTGCAAATACAATAATCTTTTGTGAAATAATCGCTACTAAGAAGACATTCTTATATTTATTGGAATCCCAAAATACAATATGAATCCTATAACTTTTTCGTATTGAGTAGAATTTATTGGCATTTAAATATACTGATTGTGTGTTAAAATACCTACTTTACAAGCTTCAACAATCAATCAGTACCTGCAATAAGCCCGACATGAGCTGCGCTTTGTCTGTTATTAGGTGTCATAATAAACAGGTAGGTAAGTGTAGTCAGTGCGTTCGTGTGTGTGTGTATGTGTGTGTGTGTGAGAAAGAGAGAGAGAGAAGAGTGTCATGTGTGTGTTGTATTGACTAAATAGAGATGAAAAATGGGACACCAATCAGGCAGTTATTGGTAAAATCAAATTTCGAGTATTTTCTTACATCAGGTAATAGCGACTGCTAGGCAACGCTTGAGTACATGATTTGATTACCAAAGGTTCGAACAAATGGATTTTCTCTGAAATCCTCAGTAGCAGCTCCGAGTTTGGACAATAGGGTGTACATTACTCCTCTGCCTAGCCCTTGGGGAATACAGGCGTGATTGTATCATACCTACGTATAATTTAATTTTCTTTTTCATTTGTTGCACACTCTAAGGAAAACATGTCAAAATAGAGGTGCAATGACATAATTTTGTTAAAATATCACACTTTCCGCTTGCTATTCTCATTGTTAATTCTATTTCTGGCGACGGGGAATCGAATATATCTTGTGTAATCGAATTCTGAAAGACATTTATTAAATTAGGACGGCGAGCCAGAACGAAGAGATATATTATTAAAGCTTATCGAACCTTGCTCGAGAGTCAGTCGGGGAAATTAAATATCGGTTATCGTGTAGAGTATATTACTATATTATACTAGTATTTGCCTACGGATCCGGCCGCATAAAAGTCAATTTTTGTAGGTTCTCGTGGGAACTGCGATCGTGATAAAAAATATCTTATTAGCTGAAATTACCATCCAAATCTGTCCAGCCGTTAAAGAAGTGACAAAAATTCAAACAAAACATGAACTTCTAATGCTTCTTTGGTAGTTGATCATTTAAATTACTATAGACTATAATTTTACACTAAAGCTATGAAGTTGCAGTTAATTTATGCTTTTCTAAGAATAAAGTTTCGCAAATCTAAAACAAATGGAATACTGAAAGTTTAGCTTATACTGGTCGTGGGAGCTCCTCTGACACAGACCCGCCGCTGATAACAGCCCGTGGCTGACTGACAGGAGTCTTTATCCATACAAAAACAAGTGCAAACTAGCTTATAGTGGAAGGTCGTATGCGCCAAAACGGTTTTTCTCGTTTAAAATCTAATCTAAAATGTATTCAAAGACTCTGTTGCAACTTATCTTTACTGAAAATTTGAAGGTTTAAATCCGTTCCGTTTCTTCATAAAATGCGAATCCATGTTTTTGAAGAGCTGTCTTCAATTTTTTTTTGTCTGCAGTACAGTTTATCCAATCTTGTTTCTGTACTACAAATTTATAGCTAAAGACATGAATAATGACATATGTAAAAATCTGATCCGTATGTTTTGTAATGGCTGAGAAATATTAAGATCCATGACGCCCAAATCTTCAATGCGTCGTCTAAAACTTGTCATTTGTGTGCTCAATCATCAATGCTTAAAACGCAAAAAGGAAATAAATAAATATTCACTCATTTTATAAAAAAAAACGTTAATAATATTACAGTACCAAAACAATAAATAAATAACATTTTCATGTTGATAAAAAAACTTACAGAAATTCAATTCAATCATTGTATTTGGACGTAGGTAAATAAATATTTTTTTGCATGTCAGCGATATGAAATTATATTTACTGAAAAAATAAAAAGTTAAACGTGTACAATATCAGACAGAATGACAGCATAAATAGAACAAAAAAGTACAGACGCGCACAAAATTAAACGTCTCGTCCATGTATGAACAAGGGCGTTATAATGAGTACATTCACACCCAAACGTTGCATGATTCTAATATGAAATGTGTCTCTTTTATTGGAATTCTTTTATTAAAATGTACGAGTATTTTTGGTAAAGTACATTCGTTCAGGGCTGTACGGAACGGGTTTCATATTTATGTATTTAATTTTATGTAAGTTGATAAGGGTTTTCGGTAATATTTAAATGTGGCTGTCTTTTGGAACAGGCTGATGTGAAAGTAATATAAATTTTTATTTTGGGATTCACGTAGTTAATGATAATATGATACATAGTAAATATCTAGAAATGCCGTAAGCGGTATGTCTGGTTAGGTTATGTTTTGTTTATTTTCATTTATAAACTGAGGCCTAATAGAATAAAACATAATACAGGCGGAATAGCAAGATTGAAAAGTTATCTGACATTTTAAACTTTAATTGTCATTTTTTTTTAAATTTACTTGACAAAAGGACAAAAATCTCCGTAAATTCAGACAGAGGTATACTAAATGTACCTTAACATTTCACCGATTTATGTTTCAGACCGTATATAAGAAGTCATGAGCCTATTGCCATTATAATAAAATAAAAAGAATTACTAACTATTGTCATTGCCTGGACAAAATCCAAAAAAAAGCAGAACTTCAATTTCAGCAGAATACCTAAAAGGCAGCAAGATTGCTGACAACCCTGTCTTAAAAACACGTGCCTATCTAAAATATGTATTCCAAATGGAGATAGAACTTGAATAAGAAAAATATAATAATATGTCAATGTCCAAGTACAAAATAAAACAAGAGCTTTGTGCATGATAGACGCAAGCACCTCTAACATAATTATTTATTTTGGTGTCTTCGATAATCCCTCTAGTGGTCACTTTAGGAACTAAAATCAACATACAACGTTTTTCCATTTATTAAAATGTATAAATATATTTTAATTTTAAGTACTAGGCAGGTATATTTTGGGTAGTCTTATTATATTTGATTATAATCCCAATAACGTTTTGCTTGACCTGTGAATCGAACCCAGGAACTTACGCTCACCGTTGGAATAAGTCACGATATGAATAATAAATAATATTAAAAATTTAAATTAACATTTTAGCGAATAGTAAAAAATGTTCAAGTAAGGGAATTAGGTTTAAGTATTCGCGATTTTTCTTTTTTAAAACCGTAGGTAGTTCGCCTCCCGGAGGACCATCCTTCAATTATTTACCGCTCACTCAGGCCATCGAGTTTCTAATTAAAGGATACTTTTTAACACTAAAAAACTTGAAAAAGTCGGATTTTTTCAATTTTATCAGTAGAATCTAGCTATAGTTAATTTAATTATACTTTTTTTACAATTATCCGTATTACCTACTAATACAATTCTAGATACTTGTGTGTGTTTGTATGTTAGTTTCGTCTCTCTCAATCACTCATAAACTGCTAATGCGATAACAATATTCTTCCCGAAACACCAATAACAGCATTATAGTTCTGGACTAAGCTAATAGATGACGCTTCCTTAAAATATAAGCTCATGCAGACGAAGTCGCGGGCAGAAGCTGTTGTCTCGTTTGGGCAAACTTCGTCGTAACTCGTAAATTGAATAAAAATACGTTGATTTGACATGAAAAGAATTAATTACATCATAATCTTTGGAGGAGAGATAGAAACTGTGGTCTGTGGATGTCACAAAATTAAATGTCTTATAAACATTTGAAATAACTGTAAGGTAGGCAAATAAGATTATTACTAATATCACTAATTTATAACTCACGGCCGAACCGAGTTCGTGTGTTCAGACAACGTTTTAATGTTTAACTGGTGTAATCTTAGAAACTACTGTACGGATTTTTACACGGTTTTCACCAATAGAAAAACCGATTACCTAGACAGGTTACAGGTTGTTTGTAACTAGAAAGGTTGGTTAGACTGAAAAGTGACAGAAAAGTTTTTATAACTAGCAAATCTAAAAGCATTAAATACAATGTAACGATACATTATTTAAAGGGAAAGATCTTTGTTGATTAAATAATAATATATGACAGAAATACGCTTTGTCTACTTATTTTGTTGTGTGGCCACGAAATATTGTTTATGTACCCCTAATCCGCTATAGATAGTATTTTATATTCAATAAAACTGTAACACATAATAGCTAGAATTCAAGCAAAACAAAAGGTTTGTCCGTCTGTGGCAATCTGACACTTCATATTTTTCTTGCTCTTGCATGTGACAAAATGAAACAAAAACAACCCATTCACCCTTCGTCCTAATACAGGGATGTTATCGCGTGTCTTAAGGCCACACTCGCATGTCGTCAGGCGGAAAACATAAATCCGCTACCGGATAGGAAGCGGCCTACGTCGCGCTGTCGATACACCGAATATATTACTGTCGTACCGAAAGTACTTCTTGTGTTGAGGTACTATGTACAGCTACGTAAGTTTTTTTTTTATATTATTTTTATTTCGGAGCTTTTTTCCTTTTTGGAAACATCAGCTCCATCATACCAAGAACATGATAAACACTTAAACTATGTAAATTACTACACTACTACTACACAACTACTATTGGGAGAGTTGCTGCCGATTCGGAGGCAGTATACGTAAGTTTCGTACAACAGAAATTTCATATAGGTATTCTTTAAAATTACCGTCACTAAGTTTTAATTTAAGTTAACCCTTTCCCATGGCTTATTAGTCGATAAAATTAATCATTAAATATTTGTCTTATTTATTTTACGGTTTCCTTTGATTCAAATCAGATTTCAAATTAAAAGATTTCAAATTCTATTCCCAAAAATAATTTTATTAGTTAAATTCATATTCAATTCAGAATTCGTTCCTAAGTACCAAGTAACAACGCTGTCTGGTATAGATTCTATAATGTTCTTATGTTTATTTTAAAATGGTCGCTGCATATTGTGTTGAGGGTAATTGCTCCGCAACTTATGCAGAAATGACTAGCTCCGCTGCGTCTCTCTTGTACATATTACCTCAAAGAGATTTTCTGAGAAAATTCCGAAGGATGGCGACGTCGCGAAAGCGCTGACGTATTTTGTAGTCTATTTGTGTTAGCGATAATATTGTTTCAGTAAACTGTTTCGTGATTGTTATTTATTGCCAGTTGTTTGGGAAAAGGATTTTTATAAGTAGGTAGTTTTCAATACCGAGAAGAGAAGATTACCGTCATAAAGTACAAAATAATTTTCAATGCCGGACAATTACATTTTTTGTAAATAAATGGTTGTATAAATACTTAATACCTACCTAGACAAAACTGTGTGTAACGCCTATACCTTAAATAAACAAACAACCTAATAACTAAGTGCGATGCAATAAAGGTGTCCTGTTATTGCCCATTGAGCGAATAAACCACGTCTTGCCGTGTCCCGTAAGTACACACCCCACACAAACACAATTAATATTAAACCCATACACTATAATTTACACAGGTAATAGCCGCAATTACATAAATTTGTCACGCAAACAACATTACCTTAGATAAACAGCCGCATTAAGAAAAAGAAAACATACATTGATACTATAACAAAATGCATTCAATTTGTTTTATTTAAAGAAGACTGTCAATAAAGTAAACATAATAACAGTACGCTAGGGATGTGTAATATAATACAATTTTATGTAACAACAGTAAAAATAGCTTCTAAAAACAAAACATTGAAAACCCAACTCCCGGAACCTTATCAAAACTGACATTTCCCCAAAAAATGTGACATGACAAAATCACACTACTACCACTACATACAAAGCGTTCTCGGCCCTCCGTCAAGAGTGTCAAACCCGCGATATGAAAATAAAGGATGAACTTATGTCAAAATCAGTTATCGTTAAACCAACCCGAGAAAAGCTAAGGTGTGGCTCAACCCTAATTTACACATAATTTAAGACTTCGAATGTTGGCCCAACATGAACCCATTCCAACATGTTAATATTTTCCACGGTAAAGTGAAGTTTGGTAAGTACTAATTATATCATTGTGAAGTTGCTTCTCTTAGCTTGTTATTATACCTACACGGCCACTGCAATGAATTTATTCTGCAGTATCAGTATGATTAGTCAAACATTTTGAGAACAAGCAATAAAAATTTTAATTAAAAAAAAATACATAGGTAAATTATTATTAAATTATACTAGCTTCCCGCCAGCGGCTTCGCCCGTGTGCTCTTATAATTTTTCCCCCGTTTTTGCAACATTTTTCATTACTACTCCGCTCCTATTAGTCGTAGCGTGATGATATAAGAATAGCCTATAGCCTTCCCCGATAAATGGGCTATCTAATATGGAAAGAATTTTTCAAATCGGTCCAGTACTTTTTGAGTTTATTCGTTACATACAAAAATACAAATCTTTCCTCTTTATAATATTAGTATAGAAGTATAGATATAGAAGAACTCGTAAGAAAATAAATATATTGATGCTAAACGCTAGTAGTGATAGCCCAGTAAATAAGATGATAGCCTAGTGGGACCAATGCGATGCGAAAGTCTCAAGTTCAAATCCAAGGAAAATCCATGTGTGAGAGATATTCTTGACTGCTTCGAAGTCTGCCAAGGAGATCAGTGCCCAACAGTAGAGCAGTACAAATCTTAGTCTTAATTTATTAAAGAGACCCGCACCCGCAAACTGTGAGTCCTGTGAACTACTATTAGTACACTTCTGTCTAAACCTCTGGGGAATACAGGTGTAATGGCATGGTATAAAACGAGTTCACACAAACATAGAATTCGACCTACCTAAGTATGTATTTCATTGGCCAACATATACCAACAAGTCGTATTATGGCCCACGTCCGTATGAATGATACATTTTATATGGCCGTGTCCGCTTCGTTATGCGCCATTTACCCGATTGTGGTCGTAAAAGAGGGTACCTTTTTAACAATAAAGAACGATGTGCGTATCTCCGTCGCTTTGAAAAATTTACGTTTGCCGCTCGTATGAATAAAGTTACCGGGTTTATTCGGATTTTTGAATAATTCAACTTTCTTTCCCTTAAAACCTTGAATAAATGACTCATTGCATAGTCATTTTCACCTTGTTTTCAAGGTACTTGGGTGAAGTTCGGCTTCAGTCTGGTTCACAACTGATTCTATCGGACACTGTTATTATAAGGGGCCTACTCACTACCGCTATGCCAAAAGTTTGATAAAGCCAAAGGAAATAAAGTACTTCGATTTAAAAAAAACGTTTAGCAAAATAAAATAGTATGCTGATTGTTGCCCCCCCCATAAATATTTTTTTGATAAATAAGGACCTGTTTCACCACCTCTGGATAGCCGCTAACCGCTGGATAAATTATAAAAGGAACAAAATTTGTATGATATTAAGATATTACTTGTCAGATACAAGTAATTTAACGCGAACTTATCAGGAGGTAGTGAAAAGTTGAAGTAATCACTGACACTGTTTGTATCGGCATGACCTTAACAAAACTGAACCTTAATCATAAATTACCTGTGTAAAACTAAAAAGATAAGCCAGTCAGCATGTTGATAATCAGTTCTCTGCGTAAGATGGCCAAGACAAACATTTATTATTCGTGAATGACAAATTAAATGCATTGTTCGAAAATTAATTTATCATCATCAACAAAGGCAAAGCAACAATGCAAACAATTTCCACAGACCACGTCCCTTCCAATAAGCGAGCTGGCACCAACAGTACCGTATCATAGACAATACGATTCACTAAAGAGGTCACACGGCACAATTATGAACAATACCATTCACTTAAAGTTATCATGGTACTCATTGTAACTAGATTCCACCTTTTATGATATGTCATAAATGTTTCAGTACGTGTACTTTTGAATTTTCAAGATAAAGTACCAAACGAGATATATCTATAACCTTTCCTGCCAAACGAACTGAGCCCGTTTGAGTATTTTGTTTTTACCAAGGCAAGTCAGAGGAAATCGATCTTATTTTCATTTTTCGCATTACCTAATATTACGTCTGTCAGTTATCATTTTATCCTACATATTTTCTCTGTTACGTACCTATACACAATCCATTCACGCTAATATAATTTTGCATGTATTGTGGGTTTCAAGACCGTTTAATAATTTCCCTGAGACGCGGCGAGCTTTATTTTCAACAATTTTCAGATTGTATTATAAAACCTGGCATACAAAAGTTAGTGGCAAGGAGACAATGTAGCGAAAAACCCTCATGGTTAAAACCATTTCGATATCTCTCAAAAAATAAACCTAAAAATTCTTTACACAAATATAAAAAAATAATTACTCTTCTCAACATTTTAAAACTATTCAAGATACTAATCTTAAGTGTCGAGAAAACTCAAAATACTTCATTCCAAGTAAGGTAGTTAAATAGTGCTGCCGGGCGTATGAACTTAGCTGTAAGTACTTACTAGTAGAATTTTAAACAAGTTCTCAAACTTATGACCACTTTCGAATGATTAAGGAAACCTATTAGCAAGAAACGGTGGTAAGTATTATGCTTTTTTTCAGCATTACAAAGTACATAGGTACCGATAAGTATGTACGTGTGTATGTGTCACGTAACACACACGTCGGTATACATGTAGCCGCATGATTGAAAGGGTTTTTAGATTCAAGATTTGATAAGTTAATTGCAACTAGGTACATACTGTTACTAAAACCAAAGATAATGGCGGTACTTAGTTGCTGTTTTGTGTGATATTTTTTTTATTATAATATGAGGCAAAAGTTATTGATGTTATTTGGGTAATTAATAATATCAGTAATTAAACATTAACACAACAATTTCCTGAAAGCAATTCGCGTGTCTGTGTCTTTGTTAGAAAACAATTCCGTGAGAAACGATGAACGATCTATTCTTAAGCCGTAGACAAGCATTATTTAAAGGAAATTCAAAGAGTTCCTCGAACGAAACCTGAATAAAATAAATAGCTAGCTATTCTCATAATGGTGAAAGTTTTTAACAGACCAAAACGTATGGGAGTGCGGCAGAGTAATCGCCAAGTTCCTGAACTAACCTCTTTAATTTGTGCGAGCAATTCTACTGAGCGTCGAAGTTTATAGTACACTCTTGTAGTAGAGCTATAAAACGAGCGAAAGTTAAAACATTTGACGGACATTTTATATTTAAATACCTACCTAACGAACATATTTTTTATACACGCAACTTTTTTGCACTTTACGTTGGGCCTGAACTTTGTGAGGAAACAGGTTTAGAAATAAAGAGGCTGTTAAATAAAATGTAAGTCCATAATGATTAGTTTGATAATACATCAGATGTTAACTAAGAAAATAATTAGAATTTAGAACCCTAAAGGTCAGGGACCGCTACGTACGGTCCCAACGCAAACCCACCAATCATTATGAAAAAAATCGACTTACCTTATCAATGTCTTTGTAATATTAATAGTGAGGGCAGTAACTACACACCTTCTAAGATTTAGTTCCCTATTTTCCATATACTGATGTACCTAACTACCTATTTACTTACAGGGTTACAGACATACCAAAAACAATAGCAAGAAAAAAATTGACAGTTCGACACGTTCGACAATAAACACTGAAACAGCTATAGGCATATATTTAAAACGATGATATTTTGATTGGCTGTTGATTTCCATGAATAACTTACCTGAGGTCTGTTGCAAGCTGCCGCCGACAATGTATGGAGAAAACACACACAAACTTCACTAAAGTGGGTAGTAAGTTGCGCAATTTACACAAAACTACACAACACACAACACACAGCCTGTACTCATAATAAAATAGAATAAAAGTCACACAGACCTACCTAATGATGTTATAAAAAGTACACAAAACGAAAAAAGTACATAACCTGTAATACAAATGATTTGTTTGAATTTTGATAGAAGGTAGTTGGGTAGTACCTACTCAGAAAAATTGCAGCAGCGCGTATCACATTTAAAACAAATGTTCACTGTAATATTCCTGTGATACACGACATAATTATGAACACTTAAAGACTGGAGGATATTATTTAATTAGTTTTTTCATATTTTTTTAACACACGAATCCCGCGCAAAACTTACTCGCGCGTCCCGTCGTTTGACTGTGGCCATAGACAAAAGATATCATGAGCTGCAAATATTCCACAGATTATTAAAAATATTAGTATCGATTCTTTTATTGATTGTTGATATTGTTTTATGAGAGAAATAATAATTATTCTTTTATACAATAATGGGTATATTACTAAAACTAATTAGGTATTATTATTATCTACTTTTGGTTACCTACTAAACTAGTAGTTTTTTTTTAACTTTTTGTTAATTGGTAGACGGTGTTCTAAATATGATTGATTGCAAAGTACCAGCTGGCATTTTCGAGGTGATGCATGCTTACCATCTGGCAAGATGTCAACCGTTTTCATGCATTCCTATCGCTTACGCTATTTCTATTGCCACAGACGACGTAATGCATTCAAGTGCACCTCACGCCAGCAAAAAGCGTTGCACATAAACTTTGCACTATACCGTACTGCGTATTAACGGTTCCGTACTTGAATTAAAACTAAACGTTGTCGCTTTAAACTCGACAGTCGACTTTTAAGTTGTTAACTTATGTAACACAGCTAAAAAAGGCTCGATTGCGGGCAATATCTATAATGATTTAGTTTAATTTAATAAAATTAAATGTTGACATTTTAGTTTAATACCTACTTACCTCATCGTATAAGTTTGAGCCCAGCATTGCCCGCGTCGATGTGGGTCATTACCACGGAACGGAAAACTTCCAGATTTAAAATTTTACTAAGCATCTGTAGAATATATTATTGTCTCCTGGATGAATTTCGGCTAGGTAGGTATGTATATTTTGTGCATGTGAATCTTTGGTCCTCAAGTCCACGTTAACTTTACTGTACAGAAATTACAGCCCAATAAAAAAGAAGCATTGTAAAACTAAACGCCAGACCCTTTTTCTTCGTATCCATAAAATAATATGACCAAGAAACAGGGAATACTAATGTTGAATCAAAATTCACCGTTCACGAGCTCCGAAACTTTTGGCTGTTGGGAAAATTCGTCAGCAGTATTTAAAGTCTCCGACTTAATTTTGTTAACTTAAGTTACCATGTAGCTTTGTGATTCAAAGCGCTGTTGCGGCGATTGTGTGCAGACTTTCTGGGGAATTTTGGGTACAGTACGTTACAATTTTCGTAGTATAATAATACAGGAAGCAATACGTATAAGTAGGTTTAAAATCTTCTAATTAGATGGGAAAGTTACAACTTTAAGTGGCAAAATTTTCGAGTCTCTCAAGTTGTTACTAACAAAGCTGTTTCCTAATTTTGTTGTTTGGAAACTAAAGTAATAATCTCTTTAACTCTTTAATAAAATAAATATGAAGCCTATGAAAACCCAAGGTTTTGGATGTTTTACAGCAGCCGTGATGATGATGATCATGGTTGTGGAAATAATATGAACGAACTACTTTCACAGATTAGTTTCTAACTAATCTGTGAAAGTAGTTTTTCAATGTCCTAGCACCAGTTATACCATTCGTTTTAACTTTTACCTGAATGCCACCTGAATTTCATTTTCATTTGTTTTTAACACCATTAGTTATTGATTCTTAAAATCATTTTCATAAAATATTGGTCGTTTAGCCCCGTTAAAATTATTTATGCCACTATTATAAACTCCTGTGGCATTCCAAAAAACTTTTCTTCACTTCCTATTCATACACGCTTTCATACGTCTTAAGAAAAAGTCTCTCACATAAGCGTCCATTCAGTGCGGTTGCACGTTCCACTGGATCCTGGAGTGCTAAGCTGAACAAATGCACTGCATTTTTAAGCACCTAATGTTGGGAAGTGGTGGACGGATTGAGAATAGCTACGTTTTTTCTTTAAACCTTTTGTTAGACCCGGTGTAAATCTCGCTTTGAAAAATCTCTGTTTTGTATTGTATAGGTGATTTAAGTGAGTGCTACGCTTTCTATTTTAATACTCTATACTGTTCTACAAAACTATTACTTGTCTATTCTAAAACTCTATATCCAATATAAAGAATTTTCTATGTTTGAGAGATTTTGAAATGATTTATCTTTTCACTTTAGATCGTAACCGCTCCTATCGTTTAAGCAAGACGCGCGACGAAGTTTTCCAATTTGTGCAGCTTCCTAAATATTGAGTAATGAAAATTATTACTAAGCTAGCTAAATAAAATAAACCATGCGGTTCAGGCGAATGCTAGGCACCACTAACGTCCACCGAAAACTGGTTGTATTCTTGTATAAAATAAATCCTTCCTTCCTATCCTTTTAGTACCTAATCCTACCTAATATTTCCTATTTGCCTTCATTTGAAGGCCTATTATTACATCTAGAAATAAGACTACTTTACATATACGGATTTTATCGAATTATAATATAAGTTATTTTTAATGAAGAAAAAATTAGTTACATTATAATTTTCATCCGTAAAAGCAGTTTTACTTCAATGTCTAATATTCGCGTAAGTATCAGAAAACCGCTTACCTTTCGGGGGGAAAAGGGATTCACAATATTTTTTTAACATATTTCATTTTATCAAACATAGCTAAACATAGCAAATAAGTCTTTATTAAGTGTAACATATAATAATCTTCGTCTACTAGTCTATGTACAATATATACAAGGGTTTGTCATCTCTTGCAGCGGCCCAGGCGCTTGACTGCCCGCTTGAGACCCGCAAAGTAGTGCATTACTTGCTCCTGAAATATTATTAGTTAGTTATTAGTTATCCATTATCTTAGTTATTCATTTGATAACCGTTCAACATATTCACTAAATAAATCAATTTTAATAACATGAAGATAATTATGTATGTATGTATGTATGTATCTTTATTAAAATTTTCAAAAATTACAAAGTTATGCAAAGCCCCGCAAAACCGTCTTTACGGTTTGAATTATGGTGTAGGTAGTTAAATACGTGTAGTTTCGCTACCCTGAAATTAAAATAAGCTTGTTTGTTCACCCTAAATCTAAACTACATAACATTCAGAGAACATAATCTAGACGTTTATTTCGAAATTTCTGAGTATTCCTGACATTTATTGCGAGAGCTACGAGACAATTATCTGTAGACAAACTTCGCAAGAATAAGTGTCAGCCATTAATGTCTAACTCTGTGCTTGTTATGAGTGCACATGACACACTCGTTTTGTGAGATTAGAGTAAATACAGAAACATTAGGTATGCGTCTCGGAGGACCAAAAGTTTTCTTGATCTCGAATTTGCTGTGTATTTATAAGCTGGATGATAGTTTCTAGGGAATAAATTCCATTGATAGGACTGTTTAAGGTAAAGCTGTATTTGCCGTTACCTTTAAACCCATAACCTTCCAAACCACCAGTAGAGCTTTTTTCAAATCACTATATATCTAATGAGACATGAGACATTATAATATAATTTTCATCCCACCATCTCGGAAAGAGTATTTTTACTCTTCGATATCTGAGTGCAAAAGTCGTTTTTATCCTCTAGAGAGGCAAAGTAAATTGAATTTGGAACATCGTGCTTTTACCCCCCTGGCGCCGAATTTATCATACAACTTTTTTTTAATTTGTTAAAAACTCAGACTTGGAACCTTCCCTAGGTTCCGAGTCTAAACGCAACAAAGTATCGATATATGTCGAATCGATATTTTTTGAAAATATCAGTATCGATACTGATATTTTTATTTAAAAATATCGATATATGGGCGATATATCTTAAAAACCAAATTATAAAACAACAAATCAAGTCGACCAAAAACAAAAAATACATTAATATAATTTGTTAAAAAGATGTTAGTATAAAAAAAGTATTCCTTTTTGGGATTTTATAATCTTAAAACTTATAAATTTATTGGTCTGTAAAATTATAGATTTTTATACATTTTCGATACTTTGAATTTTATATCGATGCATCGATATATCGAAATATTAGATATCGCTTAAAAATATCGATACTTTAAAAAAATAATATCGATATATCGATGTATCGATATTTTTTCAAGCCTATCGGAACTTTCTTGGTGTACTTTTTTAAGTCACTAACACCAACATTACAATACCTAAAAAAAATATTACACTCAAGTAATGGTAGCAACGTTACTTTAAATTTCTCTTAATTATACCTAGTATTATTTGTTTTAATTTAAAGAATAGGTATTCTGTAAAACGTATTTAATACCTAAACTGCAATAAAAGTATCTTGTGGTTGTAATAGTTATTTGTTATACAAGAGTGCAAAGTTGCTTTTTAACCGCGTGCTCAATTTTGATGACCGAGCAAGCGAAGGATTCTAAAATTGAATCACGAGCGGAGCGAGTGATTCAAAAATTAGAATCCTGAGCGTCAGCGAGGGAATTAAAAGAGCACAAGGTGAAAAATCTTTGCACTCGAGTGCAACACGTAACTTTTCATCCCACCTCAGCGAGGAAATGACAAAAAAAAACATTTACAACCACAAGATACTTTTATTTCATTTTAGGTATTAAATACTATATGATAGGTGTTTTACAGAATAGAACTCAATACTCAATACTCAATACTCAATACTCAATACTCAATACTCAATACTCAATACTCAATACTCAATACTCAATACTCAATACTCAATACTCAATACTCAATACTCAATACTCAATACTCAATACTCAATACTCAATACTCAATACTCAATACTCAATACTCAATACTCAATACTCAATACTCAATACTGAATACTCAATACTCAATACTCAATACTCAATACTGAATACTGAATACTGAATACTCAATACTCAATACTCAATACTCAATACTCAATACTCAATACTCAATACTCAATACTCAATACTCAATACTCAATACTCAATACTCAATACTCAATACTCAATACTCAATACTTTATTGCATTCCATAATGTGTACATTAGTTGGTAGGTATGTAATACTAGAGAAATTGAAAGTAACGTTGCTACGATTACTTAAGTGTAATATTTTTGTTAGGTATTGTAATGTTGGTGTTAGTGACTTAAAAAAGTACACCAAGAAAGTTCCGGTAGGCTTGTTGAAAAAATATCGATACATCGATATATCGATATTATTTTTTTAATGTATCGTTATTTTTGAGCGATATTTAATATTTCGATATAAAATTCAAATTATCGAAAAGGTATAAAAATCTATATTTTTTACACACCAATAAACATTTATAAGTTTTAAGATTATAAAATCCCAAAAAGGAATACTTTTTTTATACTAACATCTTTTTAACAAATTATATTTAATGTATTTTTTGTTTTTGGTCGACTTGATTTGTTGTTTTATAATTTGGTTTTTAAGATATATCGCCCATATATCGATATTTTTAAATAAAAATATCAGTATCGATACTGATATTTTCAAAAAATATCGATTCGACATATATCGATACTTTGTTGCGTTTAGACTCGGAACCTAGGAAAAGGTTCCAAGTCTAAGTTTTTAACAAATTAAAAAAAAGTTGTATGATAAATTCGGCGCCAGGGGGGTAAAAGCACGATGTTCTAAATTCAATTTACTTTGTCTCTCTAGAGGATAAAAACGACTTTTGCACTCAGATATCGAAGAGTAAAAATACACTTTCCGAGATGGTGGGATGAAAATGTTTTTTTTAGTCATTTCCTCGCTGAGGTGGGATGAAAAGTTACGTGTTGCACTCGAGTGCAAAGATTTTTCACCTTGTGCTCTTTTAATTCCCTCGCTGACGCTCAGGATTCTATAGAATCCTTCGCTTGCTCGGTCATCAAAATTGAGCACGCGGTTAAAAAGCAACTTTGCACTCTTGTATAACAAATAACTATTATTTAGTCATCATAAGCTATAAGAGTGAATATTTTTTTATTGTCAGACGTAATAAAGTAAAATATGTGCAACCTGCATGAGGTTGAAGCACATGGCGACGAGCGCCATGCCCAGCATGAGGTACATGGAGCACACGATGAACGACGTCTCGATGCGCACAGAGTACACGCGCTCGCCCGGCACGAAGTCGCCGAAACCGATGCTGCACACCGACAAAAATCAGATAAACTAAATGTTATGACAATGAAAGCAAAGTTAAGAGCACCCTAAACCGAAGAGCATGCATGGGGAGGTTAATGAACATAGACGAAGCGAAAGTGGTGTGCCAGGATCGTAGCAAGTGGAAGTCTATAGTCTCTGCCTACCCCTATGGGAAACAGGCGTGAAGCTATGTATGTATGACAATGATACAATATATAGGTTTAACTAAGGAACCTAGTTACCTTCCTAGCTTTAAAATTTGCGATGCGTTACGAAGGAACAAAAAATTAAAGCGACCCACGCTTTAATTGAGTTTATCTAGATTCATTACAATATAGTGTTAATAACTCTGTTCTCAACACAACTCAAACAGAACGAGGACCTACCTCAATAACTTATACAAGTCAAAATTAGTCTCTCTTTTATTAACATAATCTGTTGAATTAATTGTTACCTGCTCAAAGATATGAAACAGAAGTAAGCTCCGTCGAGCTGGTCCCACTTCTCCCACATGCCGAAGATCATCGAGCCGAATATTATGTACCTGAAACACAATTACACTATTCATAATAATACAACTTGTATGCGGAAAAACTATTAGGAACTTTAGATTATTTCAGAGCATTTTTGAAAATCTTGAGGTTAATAAATGTTGCTGGATATCGTAAGTAAGACAGAGTAGGTATAAGTATTATACATACCCAACCATAATAGACACGCAGACGCTGATGGGTACAGTAATAGTTTGAGCATCGAAGGTGACGTAGCTGAAGTCACTGGAAGCCAGGCTGTCGCTGTGGTGTACCGGCTCCGAGCAGCCGCGCCGAGGGGCCACGCGAGCCTGGCGCGGCTCGAACGGCTGCGGCATCGATATGCTGCGGATGTAGTCCGGCCTCCTGGATACATTTGAGATGCATTTTAGGTTGGTATTTCTTTCTATATCTCCGATCAAAGTATTGTATGAATAAGAATAGAAGGTCCATAAGAAAACATAGGTGTAAGCTGCACCTGCAGAAGTCGCTAATATTAAACATTTTTTTTTTCATTATGAGTTCGAGAAGATTATCTGTTTCAATCTTATAATCCGCTTTATTATCTAGTTCTTCTCTAAGTACACTTTTTAAAACCTTTCAACTAGTTTTTGGCTTTTGAAAAGTACGTTTTCTAAACTAGACTTTGGCTATTAGTATAAACAGTAGGTACCTACTGCTGAATATCATTATGTTAACCGCTTAAGGCAATACCAATACATTTTGGCTAAACCGGTTGTCATAATTTTCGGGTTCCTGTCTACCACTAATGATTGTAACCGTCGTTCGTATGATAACCGGGACCGACAGCTAACTTGCTCTTTGAGACTCGGATCATCATTATCATTATCAATTTATGTTTAATTAAATTCACCGCAAGTACATACCATTCCTGTAACTCTATGCTTTAACAATTAGAGGCATTCAACCACCGCTAACTGCCGACTGTGCGTGTGTGTTTCATTAGTGCTAATGTAGTTCCTAATTGCAAACTGCAGTGTACAGGATATCGAGTTTCCGAGGTTAAACACAAGTCGGTGCCGAGGCCTGCTCAGTTTCAAAGTTTATCACTTCAAGGTTTGACTTAGGTTTCTAACTGTTTATAAAAAAATACGTTGTTACTGTAAAGCTTGTTTTGATTACTTAATTATAATTATTTTCTTCTTCAATTGACCTAATCTGAAATTATCTTTTTAATTTCATTTAGATACTTGTACTAAATTGTTTGAATCTATT